>VZRV01001930.1:0-86393 GCA_013398115.1 Falcunculus frontatus
CCTATCTTTCGGGCATCACTGGGGCTCCAGCCCCCTCTCCAGCTCCATTCCCTTCTCCAGACACGCTCCAGCCCCTCCACGTCTTGGTGTGAGGAGCCCAGAACTGGACACAGCAGTGCTTGACCAGAGAGGATGGACCAGGGACCCACTGTGGTGGTCCCCTCCAGCCTTTCCCATTCCATGATTCTGTGAAAGGCTTGCAACAAGCACTCAAAATTTCCCATAAAAAGGTGAAGAGTAGGGATGCAACTTCAGTTGAAAATAAGCCAAGATGTGTTTGCTACCTGTCAGTTTTTTACACTTCAATTTCATACTTCTATAATGGAAAAAACGACTTTTCAGAGCTGCCAAACAGTCCTTTTTATCAGTGTGTATGCCTTTGATAAATTTGCAGATACTACTTGAAGTATTTACAACATCCATGGGAAGAGAGCTGGCAGCTGCCCCTGGATCCCTGGAAGTGTCCAAGGCCAGGTTGGATGGGATTTGGAGCAGCCTGGGATAGTGGAAGGTGTCCCTGCCCATGGCAGGGTTGGAACTGGATGGGATTTAAGGCCCTTCCCAACCCCAAATTATTCTGATTTTCATGTTGGATAAAAAAAAAAAAGGCACAGGTACGCATCATACATTAATGTATTTTTTATGCTCATTATAAATAATGTGTAAGTTGCTTCATCTCTCAGTTTTACATGATGTTCTAAGGACAATATATTACACCAGAACGAAACAAACTCAATAGAAAAAAAAAATATATACATTTGTTTTCATTTATACAGAAGTCATTTTTTCATGAAATGACACCAAACAGGTAAATGATGGAAAACCTGAGTGACAGGGATGGCATTGGCTGGAAGTAAAAGGATTTTACTCTTGATAGATCCAGACTGTTCCCCCCTGCTGTAACCCAACACAATCTGCCTAAAATCAAATATCTTACAATCCCTTTTCTTTCCTCAATCAGAATTCAAACAACTCAATTTTCCTTGTATTTAAAGTACTACTTGGAGCATGTGCCACAATATAGACTTTTAAATCATTCTAAATTGACAAGCAGCACTTCAACTGCATGAATTTCGTACACCTAAATTTGACTTGGGGTCAAGTCCCCTTCCAAAACCCCCAAACTGAAATGTCCATGTGCCTTTATTTTCACAGTGATTCATAAAGTAAGAGTTGAAAACATTTAAAACACCTCCTGGTAATGAAGTAGTTCATATCTGACAGGGCAGGACCTGTTGTAGGAACAAGGCCTAAAAGCTCAGTGATTTTTGACTGCGACAATAACATTAAATACTTTGGTTTTTTGCCTATTCTGCATAGGAGACACATTCATGCAACAAAACACTGCTAATGCTTAATAAATTATGTGTTTCTATGCTTATTTTCAGTAGCCTGGACTTTTGCAGAACAGCTGCTTCTCTTCTGAGCTGACACAATGAATTAAGGAAGCAGCACTGCCTTTTTCTGGGATCCCTCCCTTTGGGAAGGGATTGTCCTGAATTGTCCTGGAGCAACCGAGCCAGTACAGTACAGGAAGGCAAAAGGCACTTCTGAGAATTAATTCACACAAATATTTCAGTGAAACTGGAGTTTTTGCCTCAAAAATACTCACCAATAGGATGTTTTCCTCCTCCTCTCCTCTGTTAGGTAAGTTGGGTTTTTTGAAGTTAGTGAAAGAAAAGTAGAGCAAGGGGAGAAAGGGAAAAGCCAAAAGTCCCTTTTCCTTGTTTCTGCCCTTCTCCTTTTTTGGTGCTGTGCTCTAGCAATATCTGTAGGTTTGGCTTCTAAAAGCCTGGTAACTACCAGGAGATTAAAAGAATTAATTCAGTAGTCCAGCCTTTAAAATGGAGCAATGTGAGAGTAATTGCACAATAATTTAAGTGAAATATTCATTCCTTCCTTTTAGACTTTGGTCACAGACACACATAAAGTAAGGTCAAGGTATGAAGTAGTCTTAAAATGTACTAGATAATAATATTTTCTGCAAATACAGTTCTGAACTTCATTTCTTTTGCTTCCTGGAAGTCTTTTGGAACTTTGCTAATTTCCACAGCAAAGTGGGTTTAGGATGTGCTCTGTTCCCTCTTTGCAAGCCCTGGTACCCACACAGAGGTTTATTATAACTCAGACCACGTGGTGATTAATAGTAAAAGTAACAAGAAATCACTACTCCAGCTTTTTAAACCCTCTGATTTCTATCAATTTGAGACATTTCCAATTTGTGAAAAGATCTTTGCAGCCCCTGAAAAATCTGTAAATCCTTGAATTTGGGATGAACTTGGAGAAATCCCTACTCCAGGCATTTAGAAGAGCACAGCAGTGAAATCATTTAGGACCATGTGATGCTCCAACATGATTCTTCCATGATTCTATTTCCATTTCCACTTTGTTTCCTGCACAAAGCAATGGAGGAGGAAAAGAAGGAGGAGAAGGGTCACACCCTGTGTCTAATTCAGTCCATAAACCCTCCAAAATTGATAAGTAACCCCAAAGACACAGGGAACATCCTTTACAGCCACATCAGTACACAGTAAAACTCATTTTCCAGAGGTTCCTCCACAGCTTGCAGTGTCACCCCAGTTTCTGCAGGACTTTTGGCTCATGACAGAATTATCACCTTGCCAGTGGTCTCTGAGACAAAACACCTCTCCCTCCTCAATCACATGTATTTAAAGAGGTCCAGTTTCAAGTATTCCAGTGTGGCCCCTGCCCCCAGTTTGATTTACAGTGTTTATTTGTGTCTAACTGGTCTGAGGGAGGCAGGGACAGTTAACAACAAACCCTTGAGCAGGCAGGCTCTTATCCAGCTGCTTCTCTGTCAAACCCCTCTGTCTTGAAGGTGTTCCCAAAAAATTTGCATTCTCCCAGCCTCCTCCACTGATCCAAGAGGAGGCATCACCTCTCATTCCAAACCCTGATGCTCCTCTGCAGGTTGGGTAAGGAGCACCAAGGAAATACTCACCCAAATCCAATTTGCTTTATCCTGCTTTCCCTAACGTGTGTTTATATCCCTCTACAGACATTATTATTCACATTTATAGCTGAAGGAAGCTGATTTAGGCTGCTATTCCCTGAGTTCTTCATAATCCCACTGAATGTGTTTCTTCACAATTAATGACAGATTCTGTTCTAGGATTAACACAAAAGACAAGACTCTTCCAAATGATTCCTCAGGTCAAAAGAGATGCTGCATTCATGGCAAAGCTCCACGTTCGTGAGGATTCCAACAACAGGATCCCACTGACAAAATCATCCAAGTGCCCCTCTTCATTCTTCTGCCAGCTGTTTAATAAATACACTGCACTGCTTTAGTGAATTTACAAATCACATAAACAAAACTCCCATCTTTGCTTCTGCTGAGTGACTCTTCCTTGGTTTAGTATAACTTATTTCCATACACAAAAACAGTAAGGCCCCTATAATTCAGAGTTGTCTGCCAGCACAGCTTAAAAAAAATAAGTCTTTATTTGCTAGCTGGGAAATTTCTTCAGCTGAAATACTGTCACACTTAGTTGGAGGCAGTAGTCTAGCTATGTATTTGAAATAAACCTCTTTTTCTGAGCTCTGCAGAGAAACAGCCATGAAGAACAACCCAGAAGCCTAATGAATAAATTTTTTAGAGAAACCAGAATCAGTTTACAGGACACAGACCACACCAGGAAAGTCTTGCCTTCAATAACATTTCTACTGAGAGTGTTGAAGACTGCCCCAGCAGCATTTCCAGGTTTGGAGCACGAAGTATTTTAGAAAGCTGAAAATATTGTAAAGTTTTCAGTTCAATAATCTAAGTTTGCTTTAGGCCTTGCCTTCAATCTAGATGATCCAATACAGGAAATTCAGAATTTAGATTTTAAATTGAACCCAAGGCATCAAAATAAGTTAACCTAGAGAAACATACATTTGGGGTTTTTTTACATAGCGACGATTACTTTTAGACAAAACTTAGCAGAAAACCAGTTTGGGAACCAACAAAATCCTCATTTGGCAGTGTCCAGTTTGGGAATCAGCTCTGTGCTCTCCGGGGAGGCACTTGTAACAAAAACTCATTCCAGAAAGAAAGGCAACGCAGTGAGAAGCTGAAATATTCCCATTTCAGTAAAGTGCACGGGGCTGTGACACAGAACAGCTTTGCTACGACCTTATCTCCGACACTGGGCTGAAGGAGGGTGATGCCAAATTCCTCACTATCCTGGTGAGGTTGGCAATTTTCTCTTCCAGTAAATAATTCCTCCTCTCTGCAGTTTTCTGCCGCTGCTCTGTGGCCTCCAGAGCCTTCAGGAGCTGCGCGTTCTCCACGTAGAGATCCTTGACCATTGCATCTGCTTTTGTGTTCTTGGAAAGCTGCGTTGGGAATGGGACATGGGCACTCAGCAAATGACAGGTAAAAGCACCAAAGGAGGGTGGGGAAGTAGGTGAATGTGTGAATTATAACTCAGCTATCAAAGGAAAACCCCACCCATTCACCTCATTAAAAACCCAGGGTCTTTAGAGATGCTGTGAATTATGTGACTGTTATTATTATATAATATATATTCTTATATAATATATANTGAGTTCTGCTTTATAGCATTTATCCTCTAAGGAGAAATTTAGTGCACAAGAGAATCCACAAACCCAGTGATCTCCCCAGAGATACTTCCAAAAACCCCAAAAACACATCAAACAAAGGATGTATTTGGGGGCAGGAGGCCTCAAAGAAATCAATACTTGATTTTCTCCTTAGGAAATTATTTTTCCTCCTTTTCTAAGCATATTTTCCAGCTAGGATCCCCTCAGCTGAAATTTGATTTTTGTTTCTTGATTTAGGAAATTAATGAGTAGCAGATTCAGTCCCCAGTTTGGAGGTTTATGAAGTTTTTATGCTGTAGTTGAGCTCAAAAGCACTAAATAAAACCCCTTTTAACTTTCTTCTGAACAACAGCTTGGCAACTTTTGCCCACTTAGGGGTTAACAGAAGGAATGGGGAAGGTTTGAGGAAAGTCTAAGAGCACTTACTTGTTCTTTCAGCTGATTTACTTTATCTTGGAGAAGCCTCTTCACAAGCCTCAGTTTCTGCTCCACATCCATCATCCGCTCTTCCATCATTTTTAGAAGCTGCTCATGACCCCCCTGGAAAGCAACATTTATGTGAAAAATCAGTTAAAAATCAGTTCCCATTCACCAGTCTATTTTTTTTCCCCACTTTATGTTTAAGAAAATAAAACATAACATAATTTAGTTGGTTCAGAGCCAACTAAGTTAATAAACCCTTCACTGATGCAAAAAGTTATGGCAACACTTAAAGGACACTTTCAGCATTGCACTGACTTCCAGGTTTAAGTTGCACCTGAAATTATCAGATCAAGGAAAAATGCTATCAAATTCTAAATTTTGTCTTGTCTGTGATAGTCAGAGCTGGAGAATTTCCTTTTCTTGTCCTTTGGTGCTGCCAAATCTCTGGTGAACGTGGGAAACAAAATGCCAATTGAATGGTTTTAGAATAAAAATAAGGTGAAGTCATGAAGTCACGTTTGACAGTGTAACTCTCCCATGCCAAAGACACCTTGAAATTGAGTAATATCCAAAAAAAAAGTAGGATTCCATTAACCCCAAACTTCATTTTTAACATCTTTTTAGATCAGTTTTCACAATCCTAAACTGGTTTTCCTTCAGCAAGGTGACAGTGTAACTAAAAGCAAAATAATTCTGTGTCATGAGAAGATCACACCAACACCTGAGGGAAGTTTTCCCAAATAAATAAGGAACATCAGGAGTTACAAAAAGAACTTGTTTGGATTTAGGAACTTTAGACACTGACTGCAGGAAAATGGAGACTTTATTTTAATGCTAGTTTGTTATTCAAATTCCAAGGAGTCATTTGAGGAGATGAACTTTGAGAAAGCAGCAACCCAAAATAAAACACCTTCAAACCCAAACCCATCCCACCTGTGGAGGAGGATAAATGAAAAACTGCTTCAGGGAGGGAGTTCCTCATCTAAACCCCTACAAAATGATCCCCTTGGGGGATTGATTTGAACCCACTCAACATTTTATTTGCTGTAACATCAGAAACTGAAATCTGGGTATGAGGTTATGTGATAATTCATTTTTATGAAAAAACTTACATTAGAGTCATATAGAAAACAGTTTTACAGTGTGGGTGGAGTGGATATTTCTCTGAATTAATGGAATTTGATTGGCATTCAAAACCCTGGAACTCACTTTTCCACTTCCTATTGGTTGCAGGAGCCTTGAGTGAGTAGTTATGTGGAAAAGAAGAATTAAAGAGGTCTTGATACCTGTGATCCCTGTTTTTTTTGGCTTAAATGTTCTCACTTCATATTATTTCATTTAAAGGGAGAAGTCAGCTCAGGCAGCAGCTTTAAGGTCAGTAAAAATAGGAGAAAAAAGATTTTTACAAGCAAACAGCTGAAATGGTTCGTGGCCTCAAGTGACAAAAACCACAGGCCTTAAAAGAGGTGTTTTGCTGAATTATTAAAGTATTAAAATTCTAATTTATTCAAGCAGTTTGAGACAAAATAAAAACTGTGGAACTTTATCCAATAAACAATTTTCTTTTTTTTTGCACTGCCTTTTTACTTTATGGCCACAGCAGTAGAAGATCCCTCATTTTCTTAAATTTTCAGGTTCATCTGCTAAAGAACAGCTGAGTTTCTGTACTCTAGTACATCCCCAACCCAAATATTTCCCTGATATAAAAATCCTCATTAGCAAAGATAAATATTTTGTCTAAAGCTTGTTCATTCTTAAAGTGGAAATTATTGATTTCTATGAAGACAAGAGACGTTATGCTTAAAAAAAAGACTTTATTTTTCATTTACATCCAAAAAAAAAGTCATCTTTCCCTGTTAAAAAGTTTATACATCTTATACAAAAATGCAGTATAAATACCCCAGATTTTCTTCAAATCTCATATAAAATTAGTACCATTTGAGAAAAATAGGCTCTTTCCCGTTCTGAACAACTGCACATTTTAAATAACATAAATAAAACCCATTTGTAACAAATTAAAAAAAAGCTCCTGGAAGCTTCTGAGCTTGCACAAAATAGCTTCTAGACAAATAAATAAGAAAATAACACTGCGGAGACTCTTTTTTTGCTGTTTTTTAGGGAAAAAAGGGGGAAAAAAAGAAAAAAAAAAGAAAAAAAGGGGGAAAAAAAAGGGGAAAAAAAGGAAAAAAAAAGGAAAAAATGGAATTTGATCCTCAAGTTTCTCAGCTTATGCCAGTTCGTGTTTTTGTGTGTGTTTATCATGGAAAAGGAATGGGATCAAAAGCAGCCAGAGGTGTCAGAGGTGCCCGATCCTCCGGTAGGAATCTGCATGCACAGCTCGCTGCTCCGGTAGCAAGGCCTAGAGAAAGAAGGGAAGTGGGAATACTTCACCCTGATATCCAGGTTTTTTCTTCAAAATACACTTCAAGCAAAAAAAAAGAAAAAAAAAAAAAATCACCAATACAAGCAAAGCAAGCAACACAGGACAAAAAAAAAGAATACACGCACAAAGGAAACATGCAGAGTATCTTATTTTATCTATGGGTAAATATTGAGTATTAGCACTACACACACACAGCTGAGGGGGGATTTTCTACATCTAAAGACTCTCATCTGTGGTTTAAAAGATCAGTGATTAGGTTAGCAAAGGTGTTTAGAGGAAATCATCCTCCTTTCTCTCTAAAAATCTCATCTGTAACATAAAAATCTTATTTATTATATATAAAATCTCACAGATTGCCCGGCGTTTGGGAAAAATGTAGCCCAACTGGCCCTCGTTTGAAAACTTTGCATTTCTATCCTAAACCTTGTTGTTTTTCCCTCAGAGTGAACAAGCAGCTGGTCAGAGGTGATAGGAAATTTGAAATAAAGAGCTGTACAAAGGGGGAGTTGAGCAACTCAAATATTAGTCAGTTCTAGGCAAACTTTGGGAGATATTGGGTAATTTACAGGCTCCCAAATTTAGTTATTGAGCAAGGAATATGAGCTAATCACAGCACTGGGCACAGCAGAAACAGTCACTGGGAATTCAGAAGAGTCCAGACAGGTTAACACAGTAGAAACAGCTCAGGAGTTATAATTTAATTTAATTTAGTGAAATTTAAACATATAACAGCAGCCTTTGAAGGAAAATAGCTCAGGACTGACTGTAAAACGAATGAAAAACCACAGACAACCAGGATCTAAAAGCAATGAAAGCTGCAAAGCAGGATAAACACAAAATAATTCCATTAAAAATAAAAAAAGAGGGGATAACTTTGGATACCTCATTACACAGGATCTAAGAGAGCTGCAAAATGCAAAGCAGCAGCAGCAGAACGAAATGATTAATTTTACACAGAAAGCATGGAGATAACCTGACCTTGTACTCACTGGTGAAAAGATGATGGAGAGGGATTAGGATGCAAGTTTTCAGGGTGCTAAAGGGGACATTAAAAGGGACATGAGCTCGACTAAATGTTAAACCCTAAAAATCAGGATGGCAAAGAAAAATCAACAGAGACATTAAAGCAGGAGGCGCTTACAAGAAGCAGCAAAGTGGAGACAAAGTAAAATAAATCTGGCTTTGTTTATATCTTCAAGTCTTTAATAATGATTTAGAAAGTTCTCTTGTAAAGCCCATGAAAAAAAGGGTGTTATAAACCAGAATATCCACTCACTTAAAGGAAAAAAAAATAAAAGGATTAAGTGCATTAGTGCATTGACAGCAAATATTTGCAAAGCCTCTCTAAGTATTTTTAAAGCTTTTCCAGGAAATGCAGGAGCGATTCATCTCTAGAACTCCAAGTTCCAGGATGTGACTCGTTTGCAGATGGTTTCAAAAGCTGAATTACAAACTCATCACTCCTAAGGCAACCCCAGCACATTCATTTGCAGCTGCCCCTGCTGCAATATGGCTTGGATTGATTTCTAAATGAAACTGCACATTTTGCTCTCTGTGGAATGGGACCAAGGACATCAGCCTGTGGTGAGGCACTTCTGAAAAGGAACCTTACAATCCATTTATTTCTACTTGGCTTAAATTATCTGATTTTAATTTTTAAATTTTTTTTTAAGAAACATTTTGATTTTATGCCTTTCTTAAAAAAGAATTTTTACTCCAAGTTTTGGATACTTTAAAAACTGGTTCCTGCCTATGCTCTTCTCCATAATACCTTTTTTTTTCTGGAATACCCTATTACCATGTTTTTTGAGCTTCAAAGTCTTGGTCTTCTTCTTCTTCTTCTTATTTTAAGGTATTAAAGTAATCTAAATTTAAAATATAAGAGGGGTGCTTTTTTTTCCTGCTAACAGATGAATAAATAGCTAACAGTATTTTCTCTCATTTATTTATCTAAGTATAAATCTAAATAAATATGTAATCTAAATAAATCTAAGATAGATAAAATACTAAATATACATTTAGGTTATTTAGAGCTTTATCTTTTCTCATAAGATAGAGCTGTAATGTTCTTTTAAGACCTATGGCCTGAGCCAAGGCTTTAGAGATTTACAGATCCAATTACTTTTTGAAGAAAAGGATCATTTGGCAATTTTTATATGGGAGATACAAACCTTTCTATTGCCTATAAATCAGTTTTACAAGGTAAAAAATCAAAACAACACTAAAAGTGACTCTGCCCAACGTGGGCAGGGGATGAATTAATCTTCCTTGGAATTGGTTTTCCCTCAGAAATGCCAATGTTGAAGTTTCTGTTCAATAGTAACAGGGCCTTTTCTCGTGGCCAAATTAGGAAGATTGACCTTATAAAAAGGATTAATTTGTGTCCTGCTCTGCTACAGCTGACACAACTGCACGTGACAGCAACAGCCCAAATTGGGATTTTATGTGATGGATGCTCGTGCAATATCTGGCGTGGTGCATTTTAAAAACAACAGTTGCAGACATGGACATTAGGTAAAGAAACAAACAAAAAAAAACCCTATAAACATTTACTGCACATGGAGCAGAAGGAGAAAAGCCAGTTAAATGTGGATGGGAGTGGTGTGACCTCAAAAAAATTAAGAGGACTCCAAAATGAAGCTCTGACTCAGGCTAACAACGCTAAACACCATTTTTTGCACATCTCCTTGCTGGCCTGAAGTTTAATTTTTGAACTGGCATAAACAGAGAACGGATCCCACCAGAATAAAAAAAAACCCAAAGCAACTAAACCGAACACCTTAAAATTTTTCACTTTTGAGGAGAACCTCACCTGCTGCATGTTTGTCCCCGAGGGTCTGCTCTCGAGCTCTTCCTGGAGGTGCTGACTCCTCCTCTCTGCCTGCAGCAGCTGCTGCTGGAGCTGCAGGAATTGGTCCCTGGGCACCATGGCACAGCCTTGCTGCTGGAGCTCCCGGGAGCGTGGGCTCTGGCTATGCATCCCGCCCGACTGCAGCATCTGGAGAAGGAAAATCCCAAATTATGAGCTCCTGGAAAATCCCAAGCCACGCTCCTGGATTTGTCGCGTGCGAGAGAAACGAACCCGGGTTGGGCGATGGAAGGTGAACGGGCAACTTTTTGCCAATGAGAAAAGATGGATTTTTCACATGCAGCGCTGGAGTGTAAAGGGAGCTGGGCTTTGAGGCATCATTTCAGGCCTGGATTATAAAAATCTGTGAATTTCTGATGAATTCCTATCAAAGTTACGTTGGCCTATGGCGAGTTTTAAGTAAGAGTAACTTCCCATTTCCCCCCTTTCCAACTCCCCCATTTCCAATTTCCCCCCTTTCCAACTCCCCCATTTCCAATTTCCCCCCTTTCCAACTCCCCCATTTCCAATTTCCCCCATTTCCAACTCCCCCATTTCCAATTTCCCCCATTTCCAACTCCCCCATTTCCAACTCCCCCATTTCCAATTTCCCCCATTTCCAATTTCCCCCATTTCCAATTTCCCCCATTTCCAATTTCCCCCATTTCCAATTTCCCCCATTTCCAATTCCCCCATTTCCCATTCCCCCATTTCCCATTTGAAGGGGAAGGCTGAAGTTGTGCTGATTGTTTCTAGTCTTTAGGAGGGAGAGAGAACATTTATCTCTGATTACATTACATTCAGAATTCAGTATTTAAAACCCTATAAATCTTCCCTAATGTTCACTCCTAACTGTGGGGATATTAAGAGCTAAGACAGCCACGTGAAATAATTTAGAATTTTCCCACACTAAAGCAAAACCCAGGTAAGTAACTCACAGTTGGAATAGTTAATTATACTAAAAAGGACCAGAACTGGACAGTAAAAATCCCTGATATATTTAAAACCCTAAAAATCTTTCCTAATGTTCACTCCTAACTGTGGGGATATTAAGAGCTAAGACAGCCACGTGAAATAATTTAGAATTTTCCCACACTAAAGCAACACCCAGGTAAGTAACTCACAGTTGGAATAGTTAATTATACTGAAAAGGACCAGAACTGGACAGTAAAAATCCCTGATATATTTAAAACCCTAAAAATCTTTCCTAATGTTCACTCCTAACTGTAGGGATATTAAGAGCTAAGACAGCCACGTGAAATAATTTAGAATTTTTCCAACCTAAAGCAAAACCCAGGTAAGTAACTCACAGTTGGAATAGTTAATTATACCAAAAATGACCAGAACTGGACAGTAAAAATCCCTGATATATTTAAAACCCTAAAAATCTTTCCTAATGTTCACTCCTAACTGTGGGGATATTAAGAGCTAAGACAGCCACGCAAAATAATTTAGAATTTTCCCACACTAAAGCAAAACCCAGGTAAGTAACTCACAGTTGGAATAGTTAATTATACCAAAAATGACCAGAACTGGACAGTAAAAATCCCTGATGGTTCAGACAAACTCATTTGCAGCTGGAATTTGTGTAACATTAATAATTTCTTCCCATAAAGGACATCAGTTGACCACAGGATAAATTGTCACCTGTTATCTCAAAACTATTACTCTGTTTCCTTAGGAAAAGGTGAATATATAGTATTTTATCTATCTTAGATTTATACTTAAATAAATAAATGAGAGAAAATACTGTTAGCTATTTATTCATCTGTTAGCAGGAAAAAACCACCCCTCTTATACTTTAAACTTAGATTGCAGTTATACTTTAAAATAATACCTTAAAATATTGCATCTTGGTGGTTTTAATTTTCCTTTCAAAAGTGATTTTAATTTCCTTTCACAGCTGATTTTAATTTCCTTTCTCAAGTGGAAAAATGATGAATTTAGAATAATATTTCAGTTATTGACTTCATCTCTAACTGTAAATATTTTTCACAGCAGTGCAGCTCTTCTGGCCCTGTTACCATCTCTATCCTCTGCTGGTCCAGGTAAACAGAAAATAGCTTTATAAATACTTCAAAATAAAACTGTTTGCACTTTTTAAAGCTATTTAGGGATTCTCTTTGTCTGTAAAGGAGCTGTGCTTTTCCTGACAATATAAACAGTGAAAATAATGAGCTTTTGGTGGGATTTCTTTCAGGGTTCCTGTCACATTGTGAAGCACACGAGTAACTAACGAGGAAACAGTCAATTAGTGTTAACAGCATCTTAAAAATAAATACTAATGGAACAAGAATGAAAACAATAGAGCCCTGCTGTATTCCTCTGTGGAAGAAAATGGAACAATCATGAACTTGCTAAACTATCAGGATGATGCCAAATGGGATCAGAAATGAATGAATTTAAGGAACCACTGGACAGTCTGGTGGAAAAGCATGCAGGCACCAGAGGTAAATATGCAAACACCTTCAAGCCTCACAGTCAATGGGTTAAGCAGGAAGCCACTTTTCATTCTCTCACTTCCAATTTTAATTCTTTTGGAATGCACTGGGGTGATTTCTCCCCATTTTCATGGCAATCCCTTAGGAATACACAGCTCCTTGGAGTGCAGAACCACACTGCACAACACATGAACCACAGAGAACCTGGGGCACCTGGCCAAAATTGACACTGAAACGAAGAGTGGCTTCTTTACTTAATAAAGATGCATGGAATAAAAAGAAAAAAAAAGAAATCCATTTAAAAAAAAAAAAGTTTTCTCCATGCTATGGTGGTACATTAAAAATGATTGCTCTACCTTCACACACTATCTCAGAGAGAGAACTGCCCCCTTCTCTGCTACTTCCAACCACTGAGTTCTAGCCAGGTTAGC
Organism: Falcunculus frontatus; assembly: GCA_013398115.1. Taxonomy (NCBI): domain Eukaryota; kingdom Metazoa; phylum Chordata; class Aves; order Passeriformes; genus Falcunculus; species Falcunculus frontatus. Next base: position 13,096 of record VZRV01001930.1, read on the forward strand.
CATGGACAAAAGGAGAACAGGCACAAAAGAGAGAGTTAGAAGCCACAAAGAACTGAGGGAATATTGTCCACACCTGCTGGGAAAGGGTTACCAGGAGGAACAGAACCCTGCGTGTTTGAAATACACATTTCAGGAGAAAAAGCCACCCCAGGCTCGGTGTTTTATGGGTTTAAGTGTTTGGCATTTTCCCAAAGCTTAATTAAGATTATATAAATAAATGCACAGGGAATATCAACAGTCTTTTCATTAACTTGTCAAAATCTCATCTTTCCTAATGAGGTTTTTACAGTTTTATTACTAATTACACAGGATTTTCAGCATAATGGCTCCCATTTGCTGTCTTGAGGAGAAACACGAAGCCTTTTATGAAGTGTTATAGAAGCCTCATCTAAAAGATGCTTTGACTTATGGAACAAGTCAAAATTTTAGGTTTTTTTTTGATTTTTTTTTTTAAATACATTATGTTTTAAACTCAAATCCAGGCCATCAAATTTAGGCAAGACTGCTGAGAGAGAACTTGGAGGTCAGGGCTGACCTTATGGGACACACTAAACACAGTTAAGTTGCCCATTCCTATAACCAAGGCCTCCAAAAGTTTTGCTATCCAGCATGATCCATCTCCAGCAGAACTTTTACAGCAGCTTTTGGAAGAATCTCAACTGAGGTTTTCATTCGTGCCCTTAAATTATCAGTAAGCTGTGTAAATTGTTATTTTATCATGATTTAGGTAAGACTTAAATTCAGCAAATTATTCCCAGAGAAAATAAGAACAGGTTTCTACATTAAGAGCAGCATCACACAAACATTAGTTGGGAAATTTGAGGTGACATGTTGTAGGAAGGAAGAGGGAAGTGTCAGCCTTGCCTCAAGGACAGAAACAGTTTTTTGCTTTTTGATTTTATATCTGAAGCCGTGGGTGAATGATGATTAATCACAACATGCTTCAGAGAGAAGGATGTTTGCCACAACTTGGTCGTGAAAGATGAGGTTAAACATTAGGAGAGGTTAATTTGTCTAGTTTCAATTAGTTTTCTCTGTTATTACACACCTGTAAGTTGTTTTAAAATAAAATAGATTCAGTGAGATAGTGATAAAGCCCCCCAAGTACCTCCATTAACTGATCATCCAGCTTGACTTGCTTTTTTCTTAGCCCTTCATTTTCTGAGCTGGTTTCCAGTTCACGTTCAAGAGAATTCATCTGACTGATCTATCAGAGACAAGAAGTTTCCTTAGATAAGCAGCCATTTCTCATTTTATCTGGTTTTTTTTTCCCCCCTCATGAATCACTAAATACCAAGACAACTCAAATCTAAAAACCAGCAGTATTTGGACAAGTGCTTTGCTACAAGAGATGTCTCACAGCAGATGCACAGAGCCCCGTGAGCTCCTTGAGGCACAGATTTGTGAGAGGCCAAGAGCACAAAACTCAAGAGTAAATGCAGAAAGTTACAGCCTGTCCCTTGAGCTCCTGAGAGATGGAAACTACTGCACTGATTTGTGTGTTTGCCACCCAAAACTCACCTTCCTGTTTGCAGATGACAACTCCTTCTGAAGCTGTTCACACTCTCTCTTCAAGCTCAGCTTCTCCTGCTCTATGGCTTTGACAATCCCTGACTGGCTTTGATGCTTTTGGTGCTTTAGGGAAAGGATTGTGGATTCCAGCTGTCGGATCTGAGGAGATCAGAGATGAACAAATGTGGAAGGATGTTCCAGATAATTCCATTTCATCTAAAATACCAAGTACCAGTTGATTCTGGACTCACAGAATTCCAGGATGGTTTGGGTTGGAAGGGACCTTAAAGCCCATCCCATTCCACCCCTGCCATGGGTGACACCTTCCACTATCCCAGGCTGCTCCAAGCCCTGTCCAACCTGGCCTTGGACATTTCCAAGGATCCAGGGGCAGCCACAGCTTCCTTGAGCAGCTCTGGGGTATTTCTGGCATATTTGCTTTGAGATCTTGGCCTTCTTTCCCTTCCTCCTCCCCAAAATCCTCGGAATACTGCGAGCCAAGAAATTGCACAAGAAGAATGTTAGGAATACTAAGAATCTTTTTGTTAGCTTGAAGTCAGACTGAAATCTTGGACAAGAATTATCAGGATTGTCTTTTAAAGAAAAGAAATACCCTGAGGGTGTTGTGGAGTCTCATTCTCTGAAGATATTCAAAACCTGCCTGGATGTGATCTGTGCCAAATGATCTGAGTGATCCTGCTTGAGCAGGGGCTTGGAATAAGTGACCTCCAGAGCTCCCAACCCAACCCTCCTTGTGATCTGTCCTCTTGCCCAGGTTACCTTTTCCCTGGAGTGAGCCAGCTCTGTTTTAGTGCTCTGCACTTCCCTCTGCAGCCTCTCGTTCTCCTGCCTGAGCAGCCTCTGCTCCTGTTCCGGTGGCTGCTCCAGCTCATCCCAGTGGATTGGCCCCTGCTGGTCCTGCAGCCCTGAGGGAGGCACAGCCACTTCCAGAACCCGGTTCTTAAGACAGACAGAATTGCAGGGTTAGGCCTTAAACAAAGAAGCAGACATTTGCTCTGTTCAGGTGGGTTTTAGGTGGATTTTCAGTAACTGCAGACTCCAAAGCCCCTGGAGTGATTCCCATCTCCCTCCTGGCCCACTCACTGTTTTCCCCTAAGAAATCCCATGTGCAAAGCCCAAGTGCTTCCCTCTGCTAAAATCATGGATAATAGCTGTGTGCACAAGGAGTGCACAGAGCTCAGCAACACAAAACACAAAGTTTTAAAAGATGTCAAACAAATCCTTGGGTTGGAGACAGAAGGACATCTTCAGTGGCCTGTGTAGAAACACGTGCACCACATGACAAACATCAGGAGTGGATTCCTGCTCTCTGGACTGATTAAGCCCTCCCAAATGGAAAGTCTAGGTAGCTTAGAGGGTTCAAAGAGGGAGCTAATGTTTCTAAAAACCAGTCAAGGCACAGCAAGCCAGAACTCTCCTACTTTGCATCGACCACAGAGGGATGTGAAGCACCTCTGTAGAGGGACTCAGTGACAGGAGACTGAGTCTGGAACAGCCTGGAGGCAACTTTGAGGCATGAGTAGATCCAAGGCTGAGCTGGATGCATCTCACAGAGGCATTCTCACCTGCTGGGATGCAGGAAGTTGACAGAAGATGCCTCTCAAGATGGAGAGAAGAGTTGGGTTTTAGGTGGATTTTCAGTAACTGCAGACTCCAAAGCCCCTGGAGTGATTCCCATCTCCCTCCTGGCCCACTCACTGTTTTCCCCTAAGAAATCCCATGTGCAAAGCCCAAGTGCTTCCCTCTGCTAAAATCATGGATAATAGCTGTGTGCATAAGGAGGGCAGCAACACACAAAAAAAAGTGATGTATGCTCTGTTCAGAGCCAAACAGAACTCAGTATTATATATTATCCAGTAATAGCTGTAATTTAGTTCCTGTTGTACAATTCTGAAACAGCCTCTTTTCCACGTGGACATTAAATATTCCTTAATTACATGGCAAACAAGCCAAATTAGTAGTTGAATTCATAACAGCAATCCCAAGACTGCTGTCTACAACCTCCTTCAGTTACAAATCCTCGTTAGCTGGAGAGGTTGGTATAATTCTGTACCTTTCAAATCCAAGTTGCACTGAAAATGAGATCCTCTATCAAAGACTGGTTGGTTGACTTTTATAGTTGATAGGTGTAAATGAAGACATTGTCCACAGAATTGGGGTTTTTTTTTGACAAAAGGTTTCTTTCAGGGAAGAATGGAGACTCAGGGGATGGACTGATCATTGCCTGTCCACGTTCAACACTTAAAATACACTTTTCAAAAACCTTAAACCAGTTTTTAAAAATCTTAAAAAGCTGAAAGCCTGCACATTATATACCCAATACACAATAATTAGAGCTACCTACTGAGACCCCTGAGACCCTTTACCTTTTCACTGGTGTTCTGCAGCTGTTTGTGCAATGCCATCACTTCTTGTTGCAGAGTTTCCTTCTCCTGCTGTGTCACCCTCAGGTCAGATTCCAGCTGGGACATTTGGAGGTTGGTGCTCTGCAGAGTTTCATCAAGGCTCTGAACCTGTAAGGAGCAGGAGGCACAGCTTGGCTTTTGCTGGGCCAAGATTCCCTGTGTGGAGCAGGTATCCCATGGATTTAGGATCTCTGATGGAAGGAGTGAAGTTAAAATGCTGATATTCCCCCTTTGAAAATGTTAAATTGAGTTTATTGCTCCCTCCAACTCTCTGACAGGAGGGTGGAGCTGAAGGGGGTCGGGGCTCTGCTCCCAGGGAACAAGGGACAGGATAAGGAAACACCCTCAAGTTGTGCCAGAGCAGGTTTAGATTGGATATTAGGGAAAATTTCCTCATGGAAAGGATTGTCCAGTATTGGCACAGCTGCCCAGGGCAGTGCTGGAGTCTCCATCCCTGGAGGGATTTAAAGCCATGTGGATGTGGCACTTGGGGACACGGGGCAGTGGTGGCCTTGGCAGTGCTGGGGAATGGCTGGACTCAATCTTAGAGGGCTCTTCCAACCCTAAAACTCTGTAATTCCAAATGATTTTCCAACTTTCTGTTCCAAGCTCACAGCCACCCACTTTGAATAGAGGCACAGTGCTGCATTGACCAGAAACATCCTCCAGCCCTGAGCATTTACTGTGATATGCTGGGAAGAAGCTTTCCCTTGAATTATTTATTCTTCCTGGCAGCCCATGGCCAAGGAGAAACTCCAGGAATTCTCAGCCAAGCAGGGAACCACTTGATCCCATCCCTGCCTGAGCAGAGGAGCAACAGCAGAGTCTCTGCAGTGTTTTAGGAATCACCAGGCAGAGGGAATTGGCAAAAGTAACTTGACTGTAGAGAGAAAAACTCCCTCATTGCGTTTAACAAGTTTCCTTTTGTCCTCTAAGAACATCACTTTGAAAGTCCCTCAAAGCAGCCAAGCTCAGCTGCATGGCATCAAAAGGGGGCTTTCAGGAGAAAAAGCACTACGAGAGATGATCAAAATGCTTTTATCCAGGGTTATCACATAAATCCCTGCTTTATACCTTGTCCTGGGAGATGGAGAGCTGTGCTTTCAGTGCCTGACTCTGCTGCTCCCAGGATTTCTGCTCCTGCTTCAAGCTGCCAATTGCACTCTCCAAGCAGCTGACTTGAGCTACCTGCAATGAGATTACACCAGGAATCCTCACTCAGGATCTTTTTCTTGACTCAATTTGACTTCAAGGCTTACCCTAGAGGGAGTTAAAGCTAAGGAAGGAAAACACAGGAAAGCAAAAAAGCCCCTCGGCTCCCCAAATTTCCACACAATGGGATTATTATTTACAGTGTGCAGACTCCTCTGCTCAAATTCAAGAGTTACAGTATGTTAGAGAAGCAATAAAAGTCCAAGAACACTGCCTTCCTTGTCCTGCTGCAGTATTTATATCCAGGCCTCTCTTCCTTGCAATTTTTGGAATTTTCTACATCATCAAATTACAGTAAAGCTGGGCTCCAGAATTTAAGCTTTCCTCTTTAAGACCAGTTAGGAATAAAAACCAGGCAGTGGCAATTCAGCTTTTATCTGGCTTGAGGGTAAGGAAAAATAGATCCAGGAAAGTTTTACAAGTTATGGTGATACAGATAATGATATAGGAATTTTAAGAGCACGCAGTGATGTGGATTTGCAGTTCTTTCTTACCTTAGCAACACATCTGCTCAATTCCTCACTCAAGGCTTCTTTCTCTTTCTGCAGCTTTTCATTCTTAGTCATTAAACTTGAAACTTCATTCTGAAGGTCAGAGAGATCAGGACATCTGGGCAGCTGTGGAAAAAAAACCCCTCACAGTTGCATTTCTGGGCTGTTGCAAAATCTGGCACGAGAATCATGAGATGCCAGAATGGTTTGGGTTGGAAGGGACCTTTAAAGGTCATCAAGTTCCAATCCCTCTGGAACAAGCAGGGACACCTTCCACCATCCCAGGTTGCCCCAAGCCCTGTCCAAACTGTCCTTGGACACTTCCAAAGATGGGACAGCCACAATTTCTTTGAGCAGCCTGTGCCAGAGAAGGATTTTTCTGTAATATCCCATCTAAATCACCGTGTGTTAAAACACACAGAGGGAAAACCACTGCACTGCTGACTTCCAATCCTTTTCCCAACTGACCCAGTGCTTTATCACTGCCTTTCCTCATTCCATCTCCTGCCTGTAATTACACTCCAGCCACAATCCACTCGTTTCTGAATAGGCCTCAGCTGCTTTGGCTTTTTAAGACCATTATCTACCCTGAGCACTGGGTGCCTCAACTGAGTGTTTTACCCTGTGCAGAAAATGACTTTGTGGAGCCCTAATCAGGGAACTGACTCATTTGAAGCCTTCATTATCTGTGTTTATTAGCATATATTTACAGCCAATTGAACTGTGCTTGTACAGGAGATAACTGAGCCCTCCAGGAAATTACCCTCAGACAGTTGTGAGACTCTGATATCTCCAGATGGCTTTAGCAACAGGAATTCTCCCTGACAGGACGTGCTGGAAGAGCTCACTCCTTAAATGGAGCTAAAATGGGTTATATCTCCTGTTACACAAGGAAATGTTCTCCTGTGGATCCCATTTGCCCTGTCTACTCCTTGATTAGAGCTTTAAATATTTATCTTGACCAAAGCTTCTCTTTGGAGATCCTCTTATTCCCAAAACTCTTTTGGCAAAGCCTAAGTGAATCCAACCTCATTTGAAAAACTGTGCATTGCACCTGGAAACTGTTTCAAGAGGAGTTACATTCTCTTATCTTTAAAGAAATTAACTACTTCCATCTCTTAGTTTTCATCCCTTAAGAGATGGTGAAAATTCATCTGATGGCACTCAAATAAAACCCCAGAATGATTTGGATTGGAAGGGACCTTAAAAAGCCCACCCAGTCTCAACCCCTTCCACTGTCCCAGGGTGCTCCAAGCCCCACCCAACCTGGCCTTGGACACTTCCAGGGATCCAGGGGCAGCCACAGCTCCTCTGGGCAATAGGATGCCACACCTGTTTTGTCTTCTCCAGCTCCTGCTTGAGGATGTGGTTCTCCTGCTCCAGGAGATGAGCTTGAACCTTCATTTTTGACACCTCCATCTCCAAAGACGACACCATATTTGACGACTGCAAAAAAGAAAAGGGCTGATTTCAATTCAGATTTCCATCCAGGAGACTCACAGAGCACCAGAGTTTAAGCAGGGGATGCTGCAGCCACTGGATAGAGCTGGGATGGTGCTGGATGAACAACAGCCAGGCTGGAAGGTGCAGGGAAACATTTGGCATCACTAACACTGTGCTTTCAACACAAACCTGCACATTTTTTCCCTCCTGGCTTTTGGCTGCTGCTGTGTTTAAGGCAGCACTTAGCAAAGCTCAGCTTTGAAATCCCATCCCAGGACAGGGATGATGCCAATTCCATAACACCTGAAGCCCAGCTGTCATACCAAATCCTGTACCTCTGCTTTGGAGTTTTCCAGCTCCTCTTTCAGCAGCAGCCTCTCCTTTTCCCATTCTTCCAGGGTACACTTTCCCTCTTCCCTTTCCTTTTGCTTGAGCACCCTTGCCAGCTGTTGATTGAGATCCTGCACATCTGCTTGGTTTTTGGAGTTCCTCTGGCTGAGTTCTGTATTTTCAGAGTCCAGCTGTTGGTTCCTGGTCTTCAGATCTGCCACCTGAGTGGGGACAGCAGCCATTTTACACCAGGAATGAGATTTTGGGTATTTCCTTTCTATTAAGGTGATTAAAGACCTGACAAATCTCACTCCAGCAGTGACTCCAACCAATTAATTTGTCATAATTTGCCTTAATTTGACCAGTTAAATCAGTCACCCACTGTTCCCCCTTTCCCTTTGCCATGCTGGTGTAGATTTTAAGGGTTATCCAATAGATTATTCTGAGCAAGTATTTTCCTAAGCAATACCAAGATGACATGGATGTAAAAGCTACTCAAACCTTCCAATAACAAGCCACCCCTAAAATAAAAGTAGCAGCCACATGGATACAACTGGGATCATTCCCAGACCCAGCCAGCTGGGAAATGAGTAGAGGTTGAATCACAATCTCTATTTCCCATGGGCTACTGCAGAGAATCACACAAAAACTACGAAACAAAAGATTTAAACTTTCTATTTCTATGAAATAAACTTTTCCAGGTTGACTACAGAAAGTGCTCTCAAGCCTGTAAGCTGGACAATTACAGCTGTTGTCTTACAAGCAGGTCAGACAAGCCTCAAATCAATCCCAAAACAGGCAATAAACTTATCAAGAAGTTTAAATTTATAAAATGCTCGTTTTCTGCTGCCTTTGTGACCATCCAAGGAACAGTTTTGATAACAGTGATGATTTCCACAGAGAAGGTTCTGGGCTCAGGCCACACACCTGCTTTTTCAGGTTGTCAACCATCTTCTGCACAGCCACTTTCTCCTTTCTCACAGCCTCTATCTTCTGCCTATGGAAAAATGAAAGCTCATTAACATTAAAATCAATTATTAATATACACAACTGCAAGACTGGTCAGGAGGACATCGCCTCAAGTTGTGCCAAGGGGAGGTTTAGATTGGATATTAGGAAAGATTCCTTCCTGGAAAGGGTTGTTCAGCCCTGGCACAGCTGCCCAGGGCAGTGGTGGAGTCCCCATCCCTGGAGGAATTTAAAAGCCACGTGGATGTGGCACTTGGGGACATGGCTCAGTGGTGGCCTTGGCAGTGCTGGATTAATAGCTGGACTTGATGATCTTGGAGGTCTTTTCCAACCTTAATGATTCCAAAAATGAGCTGGTTTTAACATCACCAGAAATGGTAATTGTGGATATATATTTATTTCTTTATTGCTCAGCATCCCTGCTCTGCATCAATTTGGCAAGTGCTCAGCCTCTCAAGGTGCCCCAAGTGGGTCTTTTCTAGAGGGGAAGAATAATCTCAGGCTCATGGATGGTTCTGCACTTGCCAAAGACCCAAGCACTGGAATAATCTGTCAAATGAGCCTCTCCTTGCCCTTACTGAAGCACAAATAATTGCATCAGGTCAGCTCCTAAGTAGGTCCTGTGCTCGTGTGTGTTACTGGGTCACCTCAGTGCCTCCAGCTAAACCTCTGCCTGGCTCTGGGAATGGGCAGGACAAGCTGGGCCAGGGAAAAGGCTGAGGAATAACCTGTCAGCCTGCTGGATTTCCAACAGCACCATGAAATAACCCCATTTAGGATTTGTACAGCACCTAACACACGAAGGAGCTTGGAGAGAAGGGATGAACCCACCCTGGCTGAGCCACAGCAACAGCCTGAAGGCATCACAGGGTGCATTCCCCCATGGAATTCTCACCTCATTTCTTCCCTGGATCCATTTAGCTCCCTCAGTTTCAGGCTGGAAGCGCTCCCTTCCTCGTTTAATAAAGTCACTTCGCTCTTCAGGACGGCGTTTTCCTCACGGAGCTTCTCGGCCTCACACCTGTGGCAGAGACAGGAGACAAATGAGAACGGTTCCTGTAGGACATCTGGGGAGGAAGAAAGTCCCACGAGTCAGAGCTACCTGTAACGCTTCAAAAACAAAGCTACAATTGCCTTGTTTCATGTATAAACTTTGTATTTATATTTTACGTGAATTTAGCAAGAGCGCTCCCCAGTTTGCTCAAAAAACCCTGAATTTTTACAACAAACTTTAAAAAAAACCCCTGGGGTTTGGGGGCATGTTTTTGTACAGCTCAAGTGAGTTAAAAGCTAAAGTTTCACACTAATATTCTCCATATCTTTCAGTCCTTAAGCTACAAATAACACCACAATATGCAGATTGCCAGGAGAGTGAGCTGTTTCCTCAGCTGGAATTCAGAATTCTGGAAACAGCACGGTTGCAAAGTGCCTTTTCTGTCCTCAGGCAACTGCACAGAAATAACTCAGCCATGCTGGGACACCTGAAAGAACAATTTCCTGCAGGAAGCTGGTGCTGAACAATAATTAAGCCACTTGTAGCCACTTTATCCATAAAAAAAAAAGAAATCCTTGCTGAAATACAGTGGTTAAAAACCAGTAGGTAAAACTTACGATGAATATAATGTAATGAATATATGTTTTATAACTATATTTAGCATATCACACTCCTGAGGGGTTCCTAACTGGGAAAAAAACTCCCTATAATTCTCTAGTATTAACTTAAATATTGAGAAAAATAGAAGCACTTTTAATACCTCAAATTACCATAATTCTACAGCGTTAACCGAAATACTGAGGAAAAACAGGAGCAATTTCAGCCTTGCGAGCAACATTCAGCTCTAGAAGGGAACAGACTGAGTGAAGTGATATTAGTAAGAGCTAACAGAGCACTCTGGAAGTGTTACCACGGATTTTGGACACGGGAATACAACGGGTTTGTGCTGGAGCACGAGCAACACACTGCGACGGTGACATCCACACACAGGACAGCTGCCAGCTGCTCCTGCTTAGGTGGTGGGCACAGAGAGGAGTAAATGACACACAATTATTTATCCCAGTGGTCTGGATCCATGATTAAGAGGAGTTAGGAGTTTCCACGGCACTGTTTGCTACTCAGAGTTAAATCAGAGTTAAACTACGGTGGTTAAGAGCAGCCAAGGCAGCGCTGGGTTAGTGGCTAACGTTGGGTTACGTTACCTCAGCAGGTCAACCTTCTGCTGCAGCTCAGTGCACGTGCTCTGCAAGCCCTGGGTCACTGCTTTCCTCTCCTCTGCCTCTGGGTGACCCAGGGCTTGCTCCTTCCCCTTTGGGTTGAGATCCCTCGTTCCTGCTTTTCCCACTTCCGTCACCGCGCCGTCGCTTTGGACATTCCTGTCCTGCTGGCCCATAAATGCAGTGGGATGTTCTTCCAGCTTCCCACCTCTCGTGTCACTGGGCCCGTCTGTGTTTCCTTGAGCAGCCTGTTCTTGGACACCTTCCAGTTCTCTAACACCTTCCAGTTCTTTAACTTTCTGGAGGAACTTGGTGTTTTCCTCTTCAAACTCGATGCTTCCCATCTCACTTTCTCCTTGTTCACAATGAAGCCTTCTCAGCCTGCGCAGGTTGTCTTCCAGCACTTTATTTTTTTCAATTAACTGCATCATTTCAGCTTTCAGATCCTCATTTTCTACCTGAATTTCTTCTTGTAGCAACAGAAGCTCAGCCTGTGCCACGGATCTGTCTTCCAGCTCTTCCACCCGTTTCCAAAGCTGAGCTATTACGCTCTTCAGGTCACCATTTGCTGCCCCAGGAGTGTGATCCAGCAGGAGAGAGGCTTCGCTCAGTTCTTCAGTCTTCTCCAGCTCCACCTGCAGCTTGGAAGCACCAGAAACAAACCCTTTATTTTTGGGAGCTATCCTGTGGTTTAGCAGATGAACCTTCTGCTGTTTGACATCGTTGTGTGGCGGTTTTGGCCCGGGAACTTTCTCCAGATCTCTCTTTTTTGGCAGCAGAGGCACCCAAGAAAGGAGCTCTTGGTTCTTGTCACAATCCTGGTTGCCATCAGCATCCAGAGCTGTTTGACTTCCTTGGATCCAACACCCCTGTGCCTCAGGGCGGCCGCCAGCTCTGCCTTTCACACATCCCTCCTCCAAATCCGAATCCACGTCCGACATTTCTTCCAGGTCTGTACTATCAGCCTCCAAAGGTGGAAGGACGTGGAAATCTGCTCCCATGGCTACATCTTGACAATCACTGGGCAACCCTTCAAAACTGGGATCCACCTCCTCGGGTTCTGAGCCGGAGTGGGAGCAGCCAGGACTGGGAGGCTGCAGGGGCTCCCTCTCCACCGCTTCCAGCCGGTGCTGCAGCCTCAGGATCTGGGCAGCCATCCTGACATTCTCCTTCACTGCCTGCTCGTGCACCTTCTGCAGGTTTTGGAGAACATCCCCATCATCCCCCAGAGGAGCTGCACCAGGAAAAGCAGCGATTTGGCTCTTGGCTTTTGCGTACTCACTCTCCAGGACCCTGTAATGGCTCTGTAGGGCGGAAAAACTCCGTGTTTCCCACTGCAATTTCTGTATTTTCCCTCGGAGGTCTGAGATCTCCAAACTCATCTCGGCCTTTTCTGTCTCTGCTCTCTCACAAATGTCTTTGTTTAAACTCTCCAAAGCAAAAAGTTTGGAATTGAGCTCTTCTTTCTCTCGCTTATACTCGCTGTCCAGTCTCTCCAGCTTTTCCCTAACCAGCTTCCCATTTTCCTCCACTGTGGATATATGTTCATCTTTCTCCTCCACCTCTTTTTTATGGTCATTTTGGAGCTGGGCTATTTTCTCATTCAGCTTTTCCTCTTGCTCCTGGGCAGCATTCCTCAGCTCCCGCAGCTCCTTCTCCAGCTGCTCCCTCTCACACACCAGCTTGTTCACTTCTTCCTTGAAATTTTTCTCCAGGAGATCCTTCTCCTGGATCAGGGCAGAAGAAACAGCCTTTTCACTTGCGAAGCTTTCCTTCAGCTGCTTGTGGGCTTCAGCAGCCTCCTGAGCAATTTCATCCCTTTCAAACTCCCACTGGGATTTTGCTTCTTTTTGCTGTTCAGTGAGTTCCTGCAGCTCTCGTTGGTGACGTCCTTCCAGACTCTGGAGGGTTTCTTCATATTTATTCACAAGTGTTTGTGTGTCCACAGAAAACTGAGTTTGTGCATGAGATGCTCTTCTGTTATAGTCACTTGCCATTTTTTTCCTAGACATGGTTAACATAAGATATTACCAAACTACCTCAGAGATTAAAGTGGCTTTTTAGGCTGAATAAAACAAGTTGGAAATTGACTTTTTTTTTTTTTTCTCCACTGACTATTGGATGGGTGTTTCTGGAAGCTGGAAATTAAATTTGAGGCAATCTGGTGAAACTTCAAAAAGAAAAACCTGCCTTGGAAAAGTGTAAAAACTCAGGAAATGTGCTCAGAAAAGGTTTCATGTGCAATATTGTGCCCTTCTGTTCCTGTGCTCAGATTTTGGGGGGGGCAGATGCTCTCACCCCAATCACCCCAGGATGGTTTCAGTTTCTTTTGACACTCGATGTTGGCTAAAAGCACTTCCCAGCCACCCCTTTCCTTCCTCAGCAAAGAACTCTGCAAACCCACAAGTTTTAAAAGGACCAAGCAGGGATTTGTGGAGCACAGGGATCCCAAACAGAGCTCGAGTTAATCACACCTGGTTATGCTTTAACACTACCATTGCCTCTGGGCGAGCTAAAAACGCATCTAAATATCTGCTTGAGAAAGGTCAGAAGACAAAAAAACCCCTGGAGAGGAGCCCAGTGCTGCAGAACAGAGCAGGAACAGCACTGTAAAGCCAGGACACTTGGAATTACACATCAGGGAAGTGTTTCTGCACTGGGCTCACCCCGGTCACTGTGCTCCAGCGCTGTCCCCACCACAGGTGACACTCACCTTTCCTCCTCCAGCTCCTGCTTGTGCTTCCTCAGCAGCTCTTCCTGCAGCTCCTCCTTCTCCAGGGTGTGCACCTCTGCCAGCCTCTTCACCTGCTCGTGGAAGCCACGCTCCAGCTCCCCCTTCTCCTCCTGCAGTGTCTGCACCAGAACTCTCATCTTCTCTTCCACCCAGACACTGTTTTGGATCAGCTCCTCCCGTTCCTGCCTGAACTTCTCATTCACCTGCTCCAGTCTGGCCCTGACATCATCTTCATGCTCCTGCCTCAACAGTTCCTGCAGATTGGCTTTTTCCTCATCGAAATGCATCTGTAATTTGTTTTTCTCCTCGTTGTATTTACAGTCGAGCTTTTCCTGCTGCTCTCGGAGCGCTGCTGCCTCTCCCTGCAGCTCTGCTATTTGATTTTTAAGGCCAGTGATCTGCTTTTCCATGACATTCATCTCCTCAGCGTACTTCTGCCTCATATCCTCCTGCTCCTTTTCCCAGTGGGCTTTTGTCTCATCCAGCTGCTTTTCATAATGGCTCACCTAGAGAAGGGAAAACAGGATGGATTTGTTCATTTTCCACAGAATGTTCTACAGGGATGCTTCCCTCAATATTCCCATCTAGTTTTATACATTCGTTCTACTCAATATTTTGATTTACACTTCAGCATCTTATATTGATTTCCCTGGAAAGAACGTTCAAGTGCTCAGCTTTATTTCTTACTGGGATCATAGAATCCCAAATTGGTTTGGGGGGGAAGGGACCTTAAAAAGACCATCTCGTTCCAACACTTACTGTGTCCTCAAGCTCCTGTTTGAGGTGATGCAAATCCCTGTGGTGTTGCTCTTTCATCTGCTCAATGGCCATTTCTGCCTCTATGCTCATATTTAATGGGTTGCAGTCTTCTGAACCAAGTCCTTTAGAAACAGTAATCAGATAATAATTTATATAACTACAAAAACACTAACTACACAAGACATATATATAATTCTCAACAGAATTATTTCATCATTTTAAAACAGTTTAGCAGCACTCAAAATCCTGTCACAAACACAGCCAAGCAACTGCAAACATTAATTTCAGCTTTAAACACAGTTCAGCAGTCATATTCCAAATTAACATTAAACACCAAAACAGAGCTGGTGACCAAGTCTCACTGGGAAGGTTTTCATGGAATTACCTCTAAGATGTTATAAACACCTATAGCACAGATCTCAGTCCTAGAGGAGGTTATTTTTTTACCTTGGTCAGGCTCAATCCCGCTGTTACCGTGACCCTTCATGTCAATGTCAAACTCTTCTGACAGGGAATTCTTCAGGGAAGGCCTGAGCACTTTGCCTTGGGCACGGTACTCCTGCAGCTCAGAGTGCAGCTCATCAATCTGGTCCTGCAGCTCCTGAGAGAGGGAGGGGAAAAAAAAGGCTGAGGAAAAGGAACCAAGGCAGCTGAGCATCGACCCAGTCCCACCACGGGACATTCAGGTGGGAATTACAGCAGGGAAAGATCTGTCAATAATCCACAGTGCCCCAGGCAGCCTTCTATCAGCAAAACAACAAGGGGGAATGGCATCCCACTGCCAGAGGGCAGGGAGAGATGGGATATTGGGAAGGAATTCCTGGCTGTGAGGGTGGGGAGGCCCTGGCATAGGGTGCCCAGAGAAGCTGTGGCTGCCCCTGGATCCCTGGAAGTGTCCAAGGCCAGGTTGGACAGGGCTTGGAGCATTCTGGGCTAGTGGAAGGTGTCCCTACTCATGGCAAGAGGTGGAACAAGATGGTTTTTAAGGTTCCTTCCAACCCAAACCATTCTGGGATTCTCTGATGATTCTCCAACACCAAACTCTTAAAGATGAAGGTATAACACGCTCCAGGACCTTTCCCTTCATTCCTTCTTCCTGTGACCTTTTATTAAAAAGCAGCTTAGTCAACATTTTCAAACAGTTGGGAAATGCCTCCTCAAACAGCATCTACTTGAAAAATCAAACCAGAAGCAAAAGATCAAATTAGGAAAGAGATCCCCTCATTACTGCATTTACCATCTGGTCCTTCTGCCCGCCTGCCAGCGGAGCATCCCTGAGGGTTTGTGCCAAGTGCCATGCACCCTGCTCCAGGAACAGCAGTCATTGAGGAAAACAACTCCCTGAGTGTGCAAACACAGAATCCTGTAGGTCTGAAAGGCCCAGGAAGTGAACCTCAGGTACTGATTTATATCTGCCATCCTCAAAAATAGAAAAATCAGCTGCGATATCGAGCAGAATTGATCCAACACCTATTTCTAGGCAATTTTTGCTTTTGAACTGCAGCTTCCTAAAAGAGCTGCCACGCTGTTTCCAACCCAACAGCCTTTTGCAAAAGCAGCCCTTTATTGAATGGAAAGGATCCTGCAGAGCAGAGCACAGAATCACAAAATAGTTTGGGTTGGAAGGGACCTTAAATCCCATCCTGTTCCACCCCCTGCCATGGGCAGGGACACCTTCTGCTAGCCCAGGGTGTTCCAAACCCTGTCCAAACTGGCTTTGGGCACTTCCAGGGATCCAGGGACAGCCACAGCTTCTCTGGGCAACAGATGAGCTGGTACCTCTGCAGCTATCAGAAAGCAGATGTGTAAATAGATAACCTGCAGGGTCACCTTGAAGTCTTTCAACTGTACAAGATCTGAGGAGGAGAAGGCAAACTTTCCATTCTCAGGTTTATTTAAAAAAAATATTTCTGGTCTGAAAACCAGCAAAATGTGGATGTATCTCATTTCTCCTCTAAGTTCCTGCAACTCTGAATTCACAGGGCTCCATGGACCCTCTCCCAGCTCACCCTGGGGGCACCTCATCCTCTTAGCTCAGCTGGTTGCTTCTATGGGAAGAGCTTTCCAACACCCCTTGTGCTGCTGTTTGCAGTGAGGATGGGGCACCTGGGGACATGAGTAGTGCTGGGGGAATGGCTGGACTCCATCTGAGAGGGATTTTCCAGCCTGAATGATTCTGTGATGCTCCTGGTGGACACAGGAGCCAGCTCTCAGCTGCACTCACCCTGCACTGCTGCTCGTACTCGCTCCTCATCTGGGCCAGTCTCTCCTCCTGCAGGAAGAACTCTGCACTGGTGGGATCCAGGTCACCAAACTGGAACACAGGAATGGAATATCCACTTATCCACCCACCCAACAGCCCTGCTCAGGACAGCATGGATGCCATTCCAAGGCATCTCCACTCAGGATTTTTATTTTAAATAAAGAAACTCCACTTCCCTGCTAGCAGGGAATGAGTAACTTCCCCCAAAAAGCACTGTCTGCCATCTAGCACAGCTCTCATGCTCACTCTGATTCCAGATGACAGCTTTCTACCTTAGCATTTGCACATCTCAGTGTGATAAATAATCCCAAGCTTTAAAGAAGGCTGGAAATCCCAATATATGAACCTTAGGCTGTGGATGCACAAACTCAAACATCTTTGGAGAAGCTGATATTCTGAAAAGTTCAATGAAATACAACTATGATCAGCTGTTCACCTCGATTTTCATCTAATTCCAGCAGAGATGCCACTTAAAACCTCATTCCTCCTGCATCATCTTCCCTGGAAAGGACCTGCAAGATGGCTCTATCCAAAACTCTGTGCTGGGGGAAAAAAAATCCCTGCAGATCTGCAGGATGATTGCTTCACTCTAAGGCTCCCTGCTTGAATTAGAATAAAATTACAGCTAAGGTGGAATATCTTTACTTTCCTTAGCTGGAAGGCAATCCATGTCACCAGGCTGAGCCTGGATAATCTGGATGGGGACCCCAAAAGCCTCTGGATATCATTTAAACTGGCAGCTCGAGGGTAGCAACTCAAAAGAGATTTAATTCTGAAAACCCACTGGGAAGAGGAGGATTTACCTTCTCAGCCAGGACATTTTCCAAGTTCCTCTGCAGTTTGCTTGCCAGACTTTCACACTCGGCCAGTTTTTCTCCCGTTTCCAACAGCTCGTTTTCCAGGCGGCTGTTTTCCTGGACCAAACAAAAAAAAACCCCACAACAGCCTCAGCACTTGGAGGAGGAAAAATCAGCACGTGTGAGCTCATCAAAATAAGGGTAACTCCCACTCAAGTCAGAGCATGGCACTATTCCAAGCTTCAGGTGATGATTGGAGTTATGAATCCATCCACACACAACCCGCACCTGCCACAGCAAGTGTGAACACTGGAGCTTAGATAAATTATCAAAAGGCTTAACAGCAAGTTTGCTTCGGATGGTTTGTTTGTTTTTACACCAATATTTTCAACTTGATCAAGATGTTTCACCTCCTGGCTGGACAGCTCATCCGAGAGCTGTGCACACGCACACTCTGCACTTGATGGCAGCAGAGATTTGAACTGGAGATTAGGAATCCATGGAACAACCCATCGAGGTGCCCTGAACACCAATTCTCATGGACCAATTCCCTCCCTATCTTGCTGCTGAAACGATTTTTGGCCAGCTAAACACAGCCCATAACTCATCCTCTCAACAAGGACCATGCTGTAAGAGTCGCTCCCCTTGCCAGGGTATCCCTGCTTTTTGAGGGAAATCCCAGCTGTGTTTAGTCCCCGTTACCTTCAGGGACAGGGCCAGGCGGTCTCGGATGTAGTTCTCATCCGTTTTCAGCTTTTCAATCTCCTGCTCCAGCTCCAGCCTCTGTTTGTTGGCCTGCTGCAGGATTTGCTCCCTCTCTCTGCGGAGCTCGTTCTTCAGAGCGGCGATTCTCTCCTTGTACTCCTCGTCCAGCTTCCTGCCAAGGCACCGGGACAGAGAGGAGCTCATTAAAGGAAAGCAGGTGGCAAACGCAGCTGGGGGTGAAGCTGGGTGGTCACCAAGTCCCTGCAATGCCAGGAAAGCGATACCAAGGAGGGAGGGATGGTTTGGGATGCCCTACCTGAGGTTGTACTCGTTGCGGCGTTCGATGGCGGCGTGGTGATCGTCCACCTCCGAGGCCATCAGGGATTTCAGCTTCTCTGCTTTTTCCAGGTCCGAGCGCAGCTTCTCCTTCTCCCTGGCCACTTGGTCAAACCTCTCCCTGGGCAGAGCAGAGCCAGCATGGGTTAGGTCAGCCCCCATTGCTCCCCCAAAAAAGGTATTTGAAACATCAGAGAAGAAGCTTGGAAACATCTCCAAGGGTCTCATCAACTGCCTTTAGTCATGGGATTTGAACCGGTACCCAAATAGCTCTGGACATGTCTTGGTGTCCCCACAAGATCTTGAGACCTCAACACTTGAGACCCTCAGCTGTGGTCCAGCTCCCCAGTTCAAATCCTGAAATGGTTTGGGTTGGAAGGGACCTTAAAGCTCATCTTGTTCCCCCCCCTGCCATAGGCAGGGACCCCTTCCACTATCCCAGGCTGCTCCAAGCCCCGTCCAACCTGGCCTTGGACACTTCCAGGGATCCAGGGGCAGCCACAGCTTCTCTGGGCACCCTGTGCCAGGGCCTCCCCCCCCACACAGTCAGGAATTCCTTCCCAATATCCCATCCATCCCTGCCCTCTGGCAGTGGGAAGCCATTCCCTGTGTCCTGTCCCTCCATCCCTTGTCCCCAGTCCCTCTCCAGCTCTCCTGGAGCCCCTTTAGGCCCTGCAAGGGGCTCTGAGCTCTCCCTGGAGCCTTCCTTTTCAATAGAGAAACCTGCATGGCAAGTCCAGCACAAAGCCAAACTGTGCTGACTTCCAAAGGAAAAACACTGGGATCTACAGGGGGTTTGTACCTCACCTCCTCATCTATCCCATGGCAAGACCTCTGTAATGCCCCAAAACATTTTGGATTAAAGGCACTGATGAACTCCACCAGCCTCTGCCCTGAGCCGTGCATTCCTTGGCCATCAGTGACCACTCTGGACAGCAGTGACCACTCCCAGACCAGGAACAGCCTGCTGCTTCCATTTTTTGTTCTTCAATTACATTTTTCTGCGATCCTTGGAGGGTTGAGTGTTTTTCCCAGGCAAAACAAGACAGCTGGAAGTTTCTGAGCTGAGAACTGAGCCTTGCAGTGCCACCCCAGTGCCCCTCGGAGCACCACCACCCATCAGCTGCTCCCTCAGCTCCTGCTTGGCCAGGCAGAGCAGGAAGCAGCCCATCCAGTGAGATCCCTGAGACTCACATCAAGTGTCTGATCTCTGTTTTGAAGCTCGCCAGGGCTGCCTGGTGGACCCCATTCTTGGTGATTAAGAGCTCGTTCTCCAGCGCCAGCGTCAGCTCCGTCAGATTCACCTTCCCATCCAAGCTGAAGTCCAGAGCCTGAGGAAACAACGCGTCCTTAGAGCAGAACGAGCTCCCTGCAGCAGCCTGGAGATGTCTGTGCAGGGATTGATGGGATAAAACGAGGCTTGGAAGAGATCTTGGCTCGCTAATTAATCTGTCACCAACGCCCCGGGGGCAATGAACCAGACATCTCTGCCACCACCTCCCTACAGCACAGAGCTGCTGCCAGCTGTGGGGATGGGAAGTGTCCTGGTTGTGCTGCAAGAGCAACAGGAAATGAAGCCCAAGCCTGATGAAATGCATTAATTCCCTGCAGGATCTAAAGACACCGGACTTCTCACGGATCAGTTGCTGCCAGGAGGTGGCTGGGGATGTTCGTGTCAAACAAAACCAGCTCTTGCAACAGAGGCAACACAGAAGCAGCCCTGCAGGAAGGATTTGATGGTGAGGATCTCACCTCTTAGAAGGCGAGTTATCATCAGCAAGTGCTTGGAATTTCATAGAATCCCAGAATGGTTTGGGTTGGAAAGAACCTTAAAGCCCATCCAGTCCCACCAGGGACAATTCCCCTATCCCAGGTTGCTCCAAGCCTTGAAGAAAGACCTTTTTTTCCCTGGAAGTGTTCAAAACCCATACGGATGTGGCACTTGGGGATGGGGTTTAGTGGTGAACAAGGTCTAAGCTGACAGCTGGACTCAATCCTGGAGGTCTTTTCCAACCTCAATGATTCTGTAATTCAACCTCACCCTGCAGGAGCACAAAGCAAAGTACTTGGGGTGGGGCTGAAACACTGCAGCCACTGGAGAAACCACCCCAGTGACACCAGTAACAAAGGAATTCTCCAGTGGAAGGCAACGAGGTGAAGGTGGACACATAAATCTGGTGAAGGTGGTCACAATCTGAATTTCTCAAATTGTGTGAGCCCAGGTCACAAGTGGGTTTTAAATCCTGAGCAATGGCAGAGGTTGTTATAACTTGGACCTTCACTTTCCGCATGGATATTTAAAAGCCAGGACAATCACAGTCATTGTTGGGAATCCAGTGATGGTCACATGGAATTATCTTCTCCCATCCACAGCTTCTAAGGAGATGGACAGGGATGGATTTATTCAGGTACCTGATTTCATCCCCATCACCCTTTTACTCTGCCTAATGGAACACTGAGGACTGGGCAGGGTTTCAAGTGCTGTCCTCCACCTCAGCACAAGCAATAATTCAGGTCACCCCAGTGCTGAGAGGTTTGCAGGTGCAGCTATTCAGGGAAGGAGAGGAATTAAATTGCTTCCTAACAAATACAGATGACCTCTTCGAGCTACGCTGGAAATCCCATTTTATTTTTATCATTAGCTTCTTGTTCTCTGGGATGCACCATAAAGGAAAAGATTGGAAATTTCCCAGAACTCTTGTCACTAGCACTGGCAATTTTTATAGATTTAGAGAATGGTTTGGGTTGGAACAGATCTTAATGATCATCCAGTTCCACCCCCCTGCCTTGGACAGGGACACCTTCCACTAATCCAGGTTGCTCCAAGCCCCATCCAACCTGGCCTTGAACACTTCCAGGGATGGAGCAGCCACAGCTTCTCCGTGGAAGTCCTAAAAGGGTAAAACCCAGCGATTTTGGAAAGGAGAAAAAAAATAACTCACCTACCGACACGGGGAGAAAAAAATTACACATAACCAGGGGTGAGATGGAGCTGGGGGTTACCTTCAGGATCTCCTGGCTGTTCTCTATGCCCTCCTGGTGCCAGCAGTCCAGGACCCCCTCCACGCAGCCATAGCCCATCCCATCATCCAGGCTGGAGAAGAGGGAGAAGCCGATGGTGCTGGGCATGGCCGAGGGGGTGGTCGTGCGTCTGCCGCTCTCGTCGAAGGACTGTGAGAGAGGATGAGGGTGTGACAGGGCAAAGGCAGTGCCCACAAGGGCTTATCAATGGAATTTCCCTAGCACTGCTCCAGAGATTAAGGATTAAGCTCTGCTTTTCCTCACTGCCGAGCAAAAACCCGGCGGGAGCGTCGCTGCTGACCCCAAGGGACTCAGGATTTCAAATAAACCAGGCACTCAGGATTTCAAATAAATCTGAGGAGGAGCAGTTTCAGAGCTGGCCTTGATGTTCCAGAAGGGTTTTCCACTGTTCATTTTTGGTTTGGAGTGTCACCTTCCCTAAAACAGCTGCAGGGAGCACTTGTAGAGATGGTTTGGGGATAGCCCTCAGCTTCCAGGCAAAGACGGGGAGCAGATTTCAAATTCTCTCTCAGAAAAAGAGCAGTAATTGGAATAGAGATGTGGGACCTGTATGTCCACAGCCTATCCCAGGCAGTGCTTCCCCCTGCACCCCATTTATGTGGGACTCCCCATCCTGGAAGTGTTCCAGACCAGGGTGGATGGACCTTGGAGCAACCTGGCACAGTGGAAGGTGTCCCTGCCCATGGCAGGGGGTTGGAATGAGCTTTAAGGTCCCTTCCAGCCCAAACCATCCCAGAATTCTACAAGGCTCTACCATTTCCACTCTGCACCCCACAGGTTGCCAGAGACCTCTCCAAGCCACAAAACTTCAAAGGGGAGCCACGTCCCCTTTCCCACGAGGCCGTTTCCTGTTTTATCTCCCCCAAAGGAGCTTTTTCTGAGAGAGAAAATTTGAAATCTGCTTTTGGAGCAGTGTGGGCTGCAGCTCACTGCCAACCACCTCCATGGGGTAGGGAAACCCTCCCAGTCACTCCTCCAGGGACAAATGCTGAGGAAGAGGAGGAGATTCCCTTCTCCTGGGTGGGAATTGCTCAGGAATTTTCCTGCTCCTTTTCCCCCAGGATTGACCTCTCACTTTCTCACCTGCATGGAGAGGTGCCGTTTCAGCTGCCGGTACGGAGTAGATGCCGAAGGCGTCAGAGATTTCCCATTTCTAAACAGGCCATAAAAGAAATCCTCTATGCTCATGGTCCCATCTTGATCCAGGTTATGGAGCACCTCTTCCAACACCTGCAAGGAGACAGAAATCGTGTCAAAGGCCAAAAAAATTCCGGCGCAGAGGAAACATCCTGTTCCCAAGGCTCCAAAAAAAGCAAAGCAGGAGTTACCTGGCACCTCAGCCTAACACATTTCCATGTTCTCCATATGGAAAATTTCAGGCACACAAACACCATGAAAAAAAGCTCCTGGTCATCCTGGAGCTGCTGTTTAATGAGGCAGCATGAAAAAAACCTCATTTCATTCTGCTCCTCAGGCAGGGTGAGCTCAGGAATTCAGCTCAAGGTACTGAGACAGATGCCAAACCCTGAGCAGCTTGAAGTGACCATGCAAAAAAACCCCTAAGACACTGCAAGGTTATCATAAATCTGTTTTATGCTTCGGGGCACGCTGCTTTCTCAAAAGTAGGACTGGAGATTTCAGATTATTTCTTTGTCTACAGTTTCTCTTTCCCATTTTCTGCCTTAATACCCTGAAAACATTCCACTGTGCATGCTGCAAAGGAATACCTGCTCAGAAACATGTTTTGTGGAGGAAATTATTACAAGCCGTGTTATCTCAAGATGCAAAAAATCTGACTTTTTTAATAAAACTAAATCCTAAATTGACAAGAGCCTTTTTTTTTCCCTTTTGCTAAAGATTTCATTTTCTCACGGGCTCTTGTTACAGGGCAGAAAGAGCCCACAGGCCTTCACATAAAGTCAAAAGCAACCACCTATGAATATTTAACCCATATTTGCTGTCTAGCTAGACAATTCCTAGGATTAAGGAGACATGCTTGGAATCCAAGCCATGTTTTTAAATTCCATTTCCCTCTGTGACTGCATGAGGGGACACGCACACCACAGCTCAGGCTGGCAGCTGCCTTCTCCTACAGCAGCCTCACAGTTTGGCACCAAAAACCTCCAGAAAATCAGGAGCTGGAGCTCAAAAACTCCTTTCCAAGCAGCCACCTGTGCTTGTGGTGAATCCCAGGAGGGATTTTGGGGGGCCACACTAAAGCCCAGGCAGGGGCAGAGGTGGGATGGGTCTTTGGGTGGTCGCTCACCTCCCCGGCCGCCGCGTGCAGCCCGTACTGCTCACAGATGGAAACCAGCTTCTTCCTGTTCAGGTGGCCATCCCTGGTGATCCCCAGGTGCTCACAGACCTCCTGAAGTTTCTCCTCGATCCAATCTGGGCTCGGTGAGGCACCAGGGGAGGCGTTCAGGTCGTCGGGGTTCCAGAAGCGCAGCTGTCCTGGAAATGGAGGAGATTGCTCCAGGGTCTGGAGTGGCCACCAGGAGATCTGGGGGCTCTGCACCCTACTGGGGATCTCCTGCAGGGTGGGCAGAGCTCCTTCCTGGCTCTGCAGATCCCAAGGGATCGTTTGTCTGAGTCCATCCTACTCAGAGCACACTTTGGATTTTGGGGTATGGATCCCAGCAGTGTTGGACTCTACCAGGAGGTTCTGCTCAGCATCCACCTGTGCCACCACAAGGGAAGGAGCCTTGTGTCCACAGAATCATGGAATTGCTGAGGCTGGAAAAGCCCTCTAAGACCATTGAGTCCAACCATTCCCCAGCCCAGCCAAGGCCACCACTGAGGCATGTCCCCAAGTGCCACATCCACAGGGCTTTTAAATCCCTCCAGGGATGGGGATTCCCAGTGCCTGACCAGGTGCAGAGTGACCAGCAGCTGTGGCCAGGAGGAACTTTGGGAATGTGGATGAGTCCAATGGCATGGGCTGGTGGCCAGGGAAGGGCAGCTCTGCTGCCTCAGCTCTTGGCATAGATGGAAAAGGGACCCCTCCTACCCTGGGAAGTTATGGGATCAAGAGCAGCTTTAGGAGAAAAAAGTTGGCCCCTTTGGATGGGGAAGGGGTTAGAGAGCAGCTGAAATATGGAAGAGGTGCTGATGTAATTAAAAGGAAGTTTTTTTATGATGAGGATGGTAAAACACAGGGTGCCCAGAGAAATTTCCCATCCCTGGAAGTGTCCAAGGCCAGGTTGGATGGGGCTTGGAGTAACCTGGGATAGTGGAAGCTGTCCCTGCCCATGGCAGGGGGGGGCACTGGATGGGCTTTAAGATCCCTTCCAAACCATTCCATGATTTTACAATTCTGTGACAATCAGGGAACATTTAACGACTGGTCCCTGCTGACATCTAGTGCCCACCAGCCTCCACTACCGCCAGAGCCCCCCGGGGCAGGAGTGGGGACCAGGACAGAGGTCAGGGAGAGCAGGAACACCCCCAGCAGGATGAAGAAGGCAGAGGGGATACAGCACAAGATGTGCCCTGCTTTAGCTTTCATCTCCAGCTTGGGGGATGCCCCAGCTGCCCCTTCCTGAGCTCTGCACCAACCAGGCTGGGATGCTCCATGCACTCAGAGCCCCTCTCCACGTGCTCCTCTGAGCCCTCTTCAGAGCTGAAGGGAGAAGAAGCACATCCAGGTGCTGCTCTCTGCTCTTACCCTCGGCCTCGTACTCCTCGCTGCCTCGCGTCTTCCAGTGCTGGGGAGAAAACAAAAAATTCCTGAGTTATTGCTATTGCAAGACATCCCCTGGAATGAAAGAGACTCTGGGATCAGCATCCAAGGAGCTGCAGCAACGCTGCAGGGCTTTCATCTCCCTGCTCCCTGCAGGCTGGGCACCCCATCCAGGGCTCTTTGATCCTGCCTTGTTCTGGCACGTGCGGCTCTCCGGTGGGGAGAAACCTCAGAGATGCCTAAAGCCCCACAAATAACCCAGGAGAGGGGACAGATCAGAGCCTGGCAGGGTGCTGGGGAGGGAGGGAGAGGATTTCCCTCCAAGCAAACCACGTTGCTTTTCTTGGAGGTATTGATGGTCGAAGGGATGGGGATGCAGGGAAGATCGTGGGCTGCAGAGAGCTGGGTGATTTTTTCCCTCCAGAACCTTATTTTCCCCCTATTTTCCCCCACACTCAGCCAAGCCAAACCCAGAACTCCTCCACTAACTGCAGCTCTGTAACAGGAGAGAGCTATGCTGTCAACAAGCTCTTTACTGAGCTTAACAGAGGAAAAAAAAAAACCCCACTCTTTGGTGGTCTTAAACCATCCCGCTCCCTCTGGCAGCATCCCATCAGCTCAGGCAGCACCAGGAGCAAAAGTACAGCATTATAAGGTGATTTCCTCGTGTACTACACGTTGTACCAGCCCTGGGTATTTACTCCCACGTGATGCTGCACAACATTAACTTCTGCTTCAGCAGTGGCAGATGTTGCTGCTGCAGCGGGTACAAGTGGATACTTCTGCCCGCACGTGACTGATGGATTTGGAGTCAAAGTCACCCAGGACATAAAGAGGCTCTAAATCATCACAGAAAAGTTCAATACGTCTCATTCAGATTACAGCTAAAAGCCATTAATCTACAACGTTGCCATGGAAACTGGATTAGGTCACTGGACTTTTTTTAGCTCTGCTGCTGTTCCCGTTTCAGCTGCCAGGACCAGGCAAGGGCCCACGAGGGACAAAAAGCAGGAGCTGAGGCAACAGGTGCCATCCAATCCCATCTCTGGAAGTTCTTTGCAAGGAGGATGGAGAAACACTGGCACAGAATTCCCAGAGAAGCTGTGGCTGCCCCTGGATCCCTGGAAGTGTCCAAGGCCAGGTTGGACAGAGCTTGGAGCAACCTGGGATTAGTGGGAGGTGTCCCTGCCCATGGCAGGGGGTGGGATGGGGTGGACTTTCAGGTCCCTTCCAACCCAAATCATTCTGGGATTCTATGAAATTGCCATCTGAAAATGCAGAAAACTTTGTGCAGAGAGAGGGTCTGAGTGCCAGAGATACCCCCCTGCATCCACCCACCCTCATCCTTGGGGAGGGGTGGGACACTGAGGGGAGCCTGGCAGCGATGCTCCGGAGGCAGATCCTCTGTGCCCAAGTCTTTTAGCATAAGCAACACAAATACTTTTATATAGAATCAGATTAATTCAGCACCAGACCCCCTCACTTCCAGGACTTGCAGCAAAACCAGACAAGCTGCCGCTGTCCCATCCCTGGAAGTGTTCAAAGCCAGGCTGAACAGGGCTTGGAGCACCCTGGGACAGTGGAAGGTGAGATGAGCCTTAAGCTCCCTTCCAACCCAAACCATTCTGGGATTCTATGGAACCACAACAACCCCATAAACACCAACAAGCCAAAGAGGCTGAACAAAGCCAGGGGGCTATGGGCTGGCAACCCCCTGACAGCGACCCCAGGGCGCTCGTGTGACCTCCTTCCCTCCCTCCCTGCGGAGAGCTCGGGGGTCCCTTTGTGCGCCGGGGGCTCGGGGTCGGCCACCGCCGGCGAGGGGACAAAGAGGGGCCGGGACATCCCGATGTCAGGCACTCATTGTCCCCCAGCCCCAGCAGTGCTACAGCTGGCCACGGGTCACACACACACACAGGGGGATCCCAGGAATGTGTTCTCCTTCGGGAGGCGCGTGCTCGGCCGTCGAGGGGAGCAGATGGCCACGGCTTTGAATGCTGCAGCACGGGGCCGGGCGAGCATCTGCAGCCTGTGCCGTTTGCTCTGCCCAGAACAAGGCAGCAGCCACCTCTCCCCCCTGCCATCTGCTCCAGCCAGACAGACCTTTGTTCTCCCCCAGAATATATTGCTAATTAAAACGATGATCGGGGGCGCGCGCCGAGCCCGCGCTGCTCCGTGAGCCACGAGGGCAGCCCGAGCCCCGGTGCTGATGGACCCCGCTCTTCCCAGAGCCACACAGCAGCTCCCTGGGCTGAGCAGCTGGAGCAGAGACCCCAAAAAAGCTGTCAAACCTCACTTTGCCAGGTGCCTTCAGCTCCAAAGCACCAGGCACACCAGTAACGCACTTCTTCTGGGAGCAGCCTCTATCCTGAGCTGTTATCCACAAATCCTGGCTTTCCAGGACAGTCCTGCTCCGGGAATCTCACACTGAGGACCCAAAACCCAGGAGTTTCAACCTGAGCCTCCCAGAATGTTTTGCTCCAAGGCCAGGTCATGCTGGAAACAACTCTGTGCAGAAGCAAGCACACAGAGGATGGGAGGGAGTGGCTCCAGCAGGGACTGAAGGGATGGAGCTGGGATGTGCCAGAAGGTTCTACAAACTCAAGGCCAGGTTGGATGGGGCTTGGGGCAACCTGGACTAGTGGAAAGTGTCCCTACCCATGGCAAAAGGTTGGAATGAGATGGGCTTTAGGGTCCTTTCCAACCCAAACCATTCTGGGATTCTCTGAAGCTGCAAGCAGGAGGGACCTTTTCCAGAGCAGAGCCAGCAGCTGGGGAAGGGGAGGTGACAGACAGTTCATGGTGAGGTTTGGAAGCCAGCATCCATGGGGACAAGCTCCTGCAGGTCAGAGGCACCCTCAGGACCCCACCACCACCCCCCTACTCACAACAGGCTCAGTACCAAATCCAGACCAAGCTGCTCGTTACTTTATCCAACAGCACCTGAAAAAACCCCTGGGGATGGAGGTCAGGGAGCCTCCCCGGGCAGCCGATCCCAGAGCAGCCTTCCAGCCTCTCCTCTGGTGTTTACGAGGGGAGGGAGGGAAGGAAACCTCTCAGACAGAGCCTGAGCCCTTTTAATTGGCACTGCTTGGGAGCAAGCACCAATTAAGGCAGCCTGTCCCAGTTCCCAGGCCAGGGACAGCCCGGGCCGGGGGCAGGCTTGCGGAACGCCGGCAGCAGCGGCGTGTTTGTACACACACCAGGAGAAAACCAGGCAAATGCTGCTCCCTGGGCCAAATCCCAAGGAGTTAATGCATCCCAAGAAGTCTCTGACACTCCCCTGGGACCCCTCAGCACCTTCCAGCAAGTCATTTCCACGCATACCAAGAGGATCTGCTTTAGACAGAGACAGCAGTGCTGATAAAGTAAGGATTTCACAAGTTTAAGTCTGGTTT
Source organism: Falcunculus frontatus (assembly GCA_013398115.1). Taxonomy (NCBI): domain Eukaryota; kingdom Metazoa; phylum Chordata; class Aves; order Passeriformes; genus Falcunculus; species Falcunculus frontatus. The sequence continues at coordinate 41,406 of VZRV01001930.1, forward strand.
TTGCTGCAGTTGCAAGGGAATTTACCATCTCAACAGCCCAAAAAGGTGCAACAAGCATTCCCAGCAGGAGACTGATCCAGCCCCCACGGCACAGCGTGGTTACACACCAGCTGGGTTAATTAACTGACCCTGTTAATAGACTACCCTTTCACACCTCCGTGACAGCTAAAACCGAGGGGCAAGATTAGAGTAGCCTCTTCCACCAAGGACATCACTTCCCTGGGGAGTGTGGGCGGATTAACATCGATTCCAAGGTCAGGGCAGCCCATGTGGCCAACACCAGGAGATGGATGAGCATCCCTGTGGCGGTGAGCAAAGGTCACCGGGAGTAGGGATAAAGCAGCTGGGTGTGGTGGAAAAGCTTTTCTTGGAGGTGTTGGTTTGGGTTTTTTTTTCATCATTTTTAAGCTCAGCTGCACAGGAGTAACACTGGAACCACAGAAATTAGAAATCCCTCCCTTGTTTCCCACGCAGGGTTGGGTGTCCCCCTGCAAATGTGGCTACAGAGGCTCCCAACTCCAAGTGAAGCCAGGAGACAGAGGAGGGAGAAAGCAGCAGTGCTTCTCCTTCCCAGTGGAAAAACTCCCACCACATGCTCCTGAATCAACAATACTTGGCACAGCAGGGCAGACTGGAAGCAGCCCAGCTCTGGGAAAATGCCGCTGTGGCCGTACACTAACACACATCACCAACCCCAACCACCCGGCTCCTTTGGCTTTCCTGTCTGGGGAAGCAAAGGAGATCCTGGGATTGAAAGCGCTGGCACAAAGAGAGCCACAAATGTGGAGCACAAAACCAGGAATGTGGATTTTTTGAGCAATTAGATGCTGCTGTCCCAAAGCAGCTGCAGGCTTGTAGGGCTCTGCCACCCACCATCCCTTTTCCCCATCCCTTCTGCCGGAGCCATGGCCGGATTTTGGCAGCTGCACTAATGGATGTGGACGTGCTCCGTCTGCTCCCAGCCCACACCTCGTTAGCCACGGAGGCAGTGGCTCAGCCCTCGCTTAATTGCTGGCCCACACTCCAGCCAGGAGCCAGCGGCGCCAGGAGCACGTCAGCCCCGGCTCCTTCCCGACTTCCCACGGCACATGGAGCAAGAGAGGCATTGCCTGGCACAGCTGATCCCTAGGGACAGGCAAGGAGGGCGGCCAGGGCCTTTACTGGGACATCCCAACCCCCTCTGGGTGTGGGGAGGTGACATGTCCATGTCCAGAGGTGACAAGGCCACCCCATCCTAGGGCCCAGCAAGGAGGGCAGCCAATGCCTTTACTGGGACATCCCAACCCCCTCTGGGTGTGGGGAGGTGACATGTCCATGTCCAGAGGTGACAAGGCCACCCCATCCTAGGGACCAGCAAGGAGGGCAGCCAATGCCTCTACTGGGAAAGCTCCAAGCACATCCAAACTTCACTGGATGTGGGGAGCAGCCACATCCAGCGGTGACAAGGCCACCCCAACTCCCATCGTAGGGACAGGCGAGGAGGGCAGCCAATGCCTCTACTGGGAAAGCTCCAAGCACATCCAAACTTCACTGGATGTGGGGAGCAGCCACATCCAGCGGTGACAAGGCCACCCCAACTCCCATCGTAGGGACAGGCGAGGAGGGCAGCCAATGCCTCTACTGGGAAAGCTCCAAGCACATCCAAACTTCACTGGATGTGGGGAGCAGCCACATCCAGCGGTGACAAGGCCACCCCAACTCCCATCGTAGGGACAGGCGAGGAGGGCAGCCAATGCCTCTACTGGGAAAGCTCCAAGCACATCCAAACTTCACTGGATGTGGGGAGCAGCCACATCCAGCGGTGACAAGGCCACCCCAACTCCCATCGTAGGGACAGGCGAGGAGGGCAGCCAATGCCTCTACTGGGAAAGCTCCAAGCACATCCAAACTTCACTGGATGTGGGGAGCAGCCACATCCAGCGGTGACAAGGCCACCCCAACTCCCATCGTAGGGACAGGCGAGGAGGGCAGCCAATGCCTCTACTGGGAAAGCTCCAAGCACATCCAAACTTCACTGGATGTGGGGAGCAGCCACATCCAGCGGTGACAAGGCCACCCCAACACCCACCCCCCTTCCCTGCTCACCTCCTGGCTGGAAGCAATGTGTGCAGGATGTGCTTCCTCGCTCAGCGGCTCGATGACCGTCACCTCGGCAAAGTCCTCCACCGACTCCTGGAACTCCGGCAGGGAACGGCGCCCGTAGCGTTTGCCACCTTTGATGTACTTGGGCTGTGCTTCTGGGGAGGAATCTGGGGAATCCGAGCACAAAACACATCAGGAATGTGGTTTTGGAGCTTTCTCGGGGCTGGTTTGGGCAGCGGAATTTTGAGCACCCCGTTGGCACCACCATCGCCAGTGGGAAAGCGCCAAGGGCTGCTCCATGGATCGTCACCACCCTCACCACGGCTTTGGGTCTGATGGTTAGAATTGGTTCTGCTCCCTGCCAAAAAAAAAGCTGTCACAAAGCAGAACCAGGGCTTGCCCTTCCTCTTCCTCTCCCTTCCCCAATTCCCAGATCAAGTTAACAGGATGGGGGGAGGTAAAACCCCTGAACCTTGCCAAGAGCCTTGGATGGAAAGTCCATTAAGGCCTCTTCTCCTTGCACTAATCTCCATTAGCAGCACCAGGCAGGTTTAATTAGGGACAGAGTTGCACTGAGGCAGCTCAGGTCTCCAGATCCTGCAGACACCTGGGCGGCTGCTGCTGCTGCTTTCCGTGGATTTGAATTTCAGCTCCATTAAAAATGCCCAAACAACCGGGCAAGTGGAAAAAAAATTGGGCAGGTTCAGAGTCTCTCGGGGGCCGACAGGAGCAGCTGATCTGGGCAATGGTGGGACAGGTCCCAGCCTGTGCTGAGCAGCCAAAGCCAACTGCAAGATCTAAATAACCCTTTTGGAGTCGTCATCTAATTACAGGGCCTCCACATTCCCCGGCTCCAGCTTCCCGCAGCAAGCTCCTGCCTTTGGGGACTGAATTATCCGGGAGCACTCGCAGGCGAGGATCAAAACAAAAAATAAATAAGCACGTTTTGGGCTGTTTTCAGTGAGAATCCTCCGACGTCTGGAGCAGGGGGCAAATTAAACGAAGGACCAAATTAACCAGGGATTCAATTAGGGGAAGGCTCCGTGCCACGCTTTGTTTCAGTGTTTGCTAACCTGACTGCCGAAACCCCCCCGAGGACTCCATCATCTTTTATTTTCCGCCACTTGCGGTGGCAAGAGCAGCAGCTTTTGAAAATTTTATTTGCAGAGGGCCCTGATATGAAAGAAACGCCAGAGCTCAATACTAATAAGGCACAGGGAAGCTGCTCCACCACTGACAAAGGATACAAGGAAAGCAGCGGGTCTCTAAACCCCCCCTACCCAAATGCCTCCTCGGATAATATTCCTTTAGATACGGGAGAAAAAGGCTTCAAGCTTGTTAGAGGAGGGGGGGGGGGAAAAAAAATATTCCACAACTTAGCTATGCAATGAATTATAAAATACACAGGCTGAGGAGTGCTTTGATTCCTGCAGCCCCACGCTCCATCCAGCCACGGTGCAGCTCTAGGGAACGAACCCGGCGCCCGTGTTTGAACAAGGCCATTTTAACAAGATTTGCTGCAGCTGGGACTCGGCACATGAAAGTTGGGCGATGGAGTGCGCCGATAGAAAAATCAGGAGGAGACAGGCTGATTAAGGAAGAGCCTCAGAACAAAAGCAAACCTTATCACTCCTATTAAAGCCTGCCCGGTGGTGAACAATCTCCATCCAGCAGCTCTCTCTGAAATGCTAATATTTGTGGCTACTCATTCACCCAGTTATTTTCTCCCTCCCGCACCAGAGAGGGCTGGGGGCTTTGTTTTTCTTCAGAAATCATTTTTATTATTCCTAAGACAGAGCCGTACCTCCGTGCCCATCTGTCTTCGGAGAGATGGAGGAGGGGGAAGAAGCTGGAATTTAGCAACAGTGAAGCTACGGCCACATTTCCTTCTGGATTTCCTGAAGAATCCTGCTCCCAACCCCACCATGCTGACTGTGTTTGCCCACTGCTGCAGCTGGAAATTCGGGGGTCTGGTGGAAGGTGTCCCTGCTCATGGCAGGGGGTTGGAATGAGATGGTTTTCAAAGTCCCTTCCAACCCAAACCACTCCGTGGCTCTCTGAAACACGAGTGCCTTCACGCTGTGCCCCCTGCAAGCACAGGAATGGGAACAACAGGAGCATCTCCCCACTTTTATCTTTTAAGCATTTGCAGGCTGGCAGCTGATTTCTCTCTTCTCTTTGCTCTGAGCACCACGGGTGAGCTTGTTTGCCTTTTGTAATTAAAAATCTGTGAAGCTCGAGAACATCCCTAGGAGGGAAAGGTGACCCTTCACTGCTTGAGGAGGACAAAGTTTGCTCCTGCTTTGCTCCAACTTCCAAACCAGCTGTGCCTGAGCCCAGGCACCCTGAAATGCCATTTCCAGAGCCAGGGTGCTTTTGTTAACACTGGGTTACAGCTCTTCCCTTACCAATCCTGCAGCCCCATCCCTGGAAGCACAAATCCATCTCTTTTCCAGCACCATCAACCTCCCAACCAGGTGTACACAGACACCTCCCACACCTGCAGCATCCTCTAAGCCTCTCCATCTCCTGCTCTCCCAACCCAACCCCTCAGCACAGCAGCTGGTGCCCCTGATGTCCCCACCATTCCCAATATTTAGGGAATGCTGAGCACACACAAAAGCAAAAAGCAGCCATCCGTGCTTCCTGAATGCAGGATGAGCTGAAGAGGTTCTCATTCCCAGCCAAAACTGAGGAGGGAAACATTAGAGAATCATTAAGGCTGGAAAAGACCTCTGAGGTCATCAAGTCCAATCTTAGATGGAAAGAGCTGCTCAACCCACAGGTGCTTTCAGAGGCACAGGAAGATGACAAAATCAAGGCTTTCACTGCCCATGAGACAGCCCTGTGTGCTATTTAGCCCCAAAAATGCCAAATATCCCCCTGAACAGAGGGGAGGATGCTCTGGTACCCACTCCTCCCCCCAAGTGCAAGGTGAGATGCTGCTGCTCAGACCCTCACTATTGTGTGGCCGACAAATCACCAGAAAAGGGGGAAAAAAAGAGAAAAATAAAATAGGTTGAGTCCTCCCTGCTTCCTACAGCCCTCAGCAACGCGTGGGCTTCGTAAAACACACTCCAGAACTGGTGCCTAATGAGACACTGGGGTCTCATCTGCCCCCCTGAACTGCCCCCAGGCTGGAGAAGGCTGAGAGAAGAAGCCTCTCACCTTCCTGCCCACTGCCCAGAGGGTTTGTGGCCCTCACAGTGCCCCCTGAAATAAAACAACCCCCCTAAGCCCGCATTTCATGAGACCTCGGTGATTTAAGCGCCGTGGACAGAAACCATCAATTCCCTTCTCTCTCCCCCCCCTCATCCATCCCAGCACTGAAACCTCTCCATGGCTGGAGATTTACACTTGATTTTCTGCCTTTCTGCGCCAGATAAGTCATTTCAAAATCCTGCTCTGCCCTCAGATGGGGAGGAGGGGGAGGCTCCACTCTCCTGGGCCTGGCATCAAAGCCCTGGAGTGCAGACAAAAGGGGGTTTAGAGCAGGGACACCCTCATCCCACAGTGAGGATGAGGTGAAATTAATTTCTCTGCTGCTTAAGATTCGGAAGGGAGGGATGTTCCAACTGCTGGGCAAAGCACACGGCAGCCAGGATCTGCTAAATCCTAATCCCCTGAGGCACCAGGTATGTCTGAACTCCTCCAAGTCCTATTTCATCACTCAGGTTCAGCAGTGGAAGAAGAGAGGAAGAAGAGATTGTGGCTGGGTCACCACAATCTAAAATCAAGGTGTTTTGACCCAAAAATATCATCTGTGCTTCAACCACCCCTGTCTGGGCAGTGGCACTGGTTTTATCCCCATCCCCTTCCAAAGGGCATCGTACCCCCACCAGCTCCTTTTTGGGAGGGCACTTGTGTTGTCTCCAGGAGGAGAAGGAAAAATCCAGGAAGGAAAAAACCCAAAACCCCCTCGTGATCGTGGGGACGATGGCGTCAAACTGCTCTTTAATTTCTCCTGGGTGTTCCTGTAATCCTGCACTCCACCCCAGTAATCCCTCCCTAGCCCAGCTTCCACGCACTTTTTATTTGCTATAATGGGGAGGGAAAAAAAGCCTGATTTTTTTTTTCCCCCTTAATCACCGACACAACTGGTTTTTTTTTTCCTTTCTTTTCCCCACCCTTAAATCCATTTTACTGTCCCCAAGCCCCTCCCTCACTGCTGCAGTGACCCGTGGACGAAGAGCAGCAGCAGCACCCAGCCTGGTCCCACAGATCTCAAGAGCTAAAATAGTGATTATTTCAAACCACATTCAAGCCTCTTTCTGCTTTTCCTGCAATCTCCCCACCTCTCTTCCCAGCAGAGGCAGGCTTTGCCCAGCCAGCTGATGCTCTGGTTCACAGCTGGCTCTGTGTCCCCACACTGCCACCCTCGAGGGGACAGAGCTGATGACAGCAGCACTGGAACTCTGCCTGCCTTGGTTTCCAGGGCTGCTTCCCTGCAGCACCATCCTCCCTGCCAGTCTTCCCTCTGAAAAAGGGAATTTAGCCTCTCTGCCAAGGAAAAAAAAAAAATATATATAAATATATCAGCTGCTCTCTGCAAGCCTGAGAGCTGCTCCCACCTGCTGCTTCCTCCCGAAATGAGGAAACCCCATGGGGCTGCTTCTGCAGGAACTGCAGCACTTTTGGTTCCTTGTCCCCAGCCCCTGGGTCCTGCTGTGACCCCAGAGTCCTGTCACTGAATCAGTTTGGGTGGAAGGGAGCTTAAATCCTATCTTATTCCATCCCCACCATGGGCAGGGACACCTTCCACTGTCCCAGGGTGCTCCAAGCCCTGTCCAACCTGGCCTTGGACACTTCCAGGGATCCAGGAGCAGCCACAGCTTCTCTGGGAAACCTCAGCCCCTCCCCACCCCCCCAGCCAAGAATTCCTTCCCAATATCCCATGCATCCCTGCCCTCTGGCAGTGGGAAGCCATTTCCCATATCCTGGCACTCCAAGCCTTTGTGAATAATCCCTTTCCCTGTTTCTTTTTGGCTCCCTGTAAAGTCTTCCCCAAGCTTCTCTTCTCCAGCCTGAAGGACTCCAATTCTCTCAGCCTTTCCTCACAGCAGAGGAGCTCCATCCCTCTCTGCCTCCAGCTCCTGCTCCTTCCTGTCACCTTGAGCCAAGCCCTCCTCCCTGAGCTGGGAGCATCCATGGGGGACAAAGATGTGGGATCCCCTGGGCCACATCACACAGACCAAACCCCTGAGCCCCCCAGTGCTCCCCCAGTGACCTCCCCATCACCCAAATCCCTGGATAAAACCCCAGCTTCACAGCACACAGCCTCCTCCTTCCACAGCAAACTCCCCAGACGCAGCAAACAGCCTTAAAATCTCCGCTTCTCCCCCCGTCTGATCTCCCCCCAAATTAAATTTTCATTTAAATGATACGATTTAGAGCTCTTAACTCAATTTTTCCCAAGCCTGGGGCGGGCTGGAACACCAGCATTTCCACACTCCCCGACAGTTTGACACCGACAGCACAAAGCAGCTTGTTCTCCCAATCTCCAGTTTGATCTAAATTAAAAGAAGCAAAGACTTTGGCGTTAACCAACCTGTCAAAATGCATTAAAAATAAAATGCCTCCCAGGCCTGCCTGGCTCTGGCTCCCTACCTGCACCCCACACCCTTTGATTTCCAACCCCAGCTGACAAACGTGTCCCCAAGGAGGGCTCTCAGGCTTCACTTGTAATTTCCCCTGCGATAACCCCAAATTTAGCCGTTTCTGGAAGATTTATTTACATTTCAATCAAGCTGGAGCTTCTCAGCCATATGATTCCCCCATAAATGCAGAATGCTGGATTAGTTCTGGTGTGGCTGAGTGCCTCCTGCTCTGTGCCAGCTCCTGAGCACCCAGTGACCTGCACTTGGAAATTCCATTAAGGAATGCCGGGTGCAAGAGCTGCCATCACCCCTCTCGAAGCATTAAAGAGCTTGGGAAATGAGAGGTGGGAAAATAAAAAATAATCCATCAATCACAGCTCTCCAACCCTGTGGTTTTTGCAGCCTATCTGAAGGGCAGAGTTGTAATTTTGCTGGCAGGCTGCTCTCTCTCTCTCCAGAGTGGGATGCTCCAGCTGAGATTGATGCTCCGTCCCTGGAGGGGGGGAGCTTCCCTCTCTCCCCCATTTGCTAAGCTGTTTTCTCCTTGAGGGATTTCACCCCCCTGCTGCTCCAAAGACAGGATTAGGGATTTACATACAGGTGTGATACCAGCTGGAGCTGCAGGGGCTCAGCCCTCAGCGTGGCCCCACAGCTCCCAGTGCTCCCAGTCCCTGGAGGGGGGAGGAAGCTGAAGCTGAAATCAAATATTGAAGCTGAAACCCTATTTCCTGCCAAGGAAAGCCTAAAAAGCCACATTTTTCAAGGCACACTGGAACAAAGAAAGGAAAAACCAGGACACTGAGGACTCCCAGCACTGCCCCATCCCTGGAAGTGTTCAAAGCCAGGTTGGATGGGACTTGGAGCAGCCTGGGCTAGTGGAAGATGTCCCTGCCCATGGCAGGGGCATGGAATGAGATGGGCTTGAAGGTCCCTTCTCACTCAAACCATCCTGGAATTCTCTGCCCAGCCCCAATCTGGTTTCTCAGGGAGTTCACTTGTTCAGGAACACTTCTGGACCAGAGTTTTTCCTGGGAGAAATACAACGAAGATTCCTGCACCCCACTCATCTCAGACACAAGGAAACAGAGTGGACTTTAAAAATACAAAAACCAACACCAGCCCCAGCAGCAGCAGGAAATCAACCCTTTGACTGCCCTGGCCACAATTCTCTGCTCCTAAAGCATCCCTGGCCACCAGGAGTGGTGTGGGATGGAGAGACCCGAGCCCATGCCACAGCCATGAGACATCCTGAGCATCTGAAGTGTGGTGCAGCTGTCTGCTCACAGCCACCCTGTGCCTCTCTGGGCATTCGGATCATGGGAATGGGATAAAATATCCAGGGGCTCTGAAAAAACTTTGGTACAGGCTCCACAACAGAGCTCAGCTCCCTTTTCTCCCAAGATCAGCCTTTTCTGCTTGGATGGCAGCACCTAAAAAAGCACTTTCTCCTTTAAGTTCTTCTGTGAGAGGCACCCACAGCTGCTTTGCCAATGAAAATGTATTATTTTAGGTCATTTCAGTATTTACCTGGTTCTTGGAAGTGCTCTTCATTTGACAGGGTTCTGGATAAGATGAGGATAAGTGCTTCTTTAAACTGATCAAAGTGGACCTGGGGGGGGAAAAAAAAAGAAGAAAAGAGGAAATCAGCTGGTGCAAGGAGTTAAATATGAGGCCAATAATCCAGCAGGAAGATGGGAATCACTCAGATCACCACCCCTGTGCCAACAGCCAAGGAGAGGGGCACGAAGGAACCCTGGAGAGGTGACAGCAAGGGACACGAAGACACAACCAGCACCTCTGGGCACACAGGAAGAATTATTGCTACCACAGAAGGACCCAAAGCCACAGATTTAATGCACTGGTTGGGTTTTTACATCAAGAAAAATGCTGAAATAACACATCCAAAGGAGCAGGGGAGCACCTCCATCACTTGAAGAAGGTCAGTGGCTCCTACAGTGAAACCATTCCTGATCAGGGCTGAGATATTCCATCGTGGAAACGCTCCACTGCCCTAATTAAGCTTCAGAAACCCCTTCCCAATGTGGATGGCAGAAAAATCCCTCCCTTTCCAGGGATAAATCAGTAAATCAGAGGCAAACAAGACAAGCCCTGCCCCAGCTCCTGTTCTTCTGTGAGGGCTGGACTAAGAATACCAGGTTTGGAGCGTGGCTGGGAAAAACAGAGCCATGATCCCACCACTGAGGGGGTTTTTCCCCCCCTCCTTTCTTTCCATCTGTGCCTTCCTGGAAAGCCTCCTGCCTCCCAGCCAGGAACAGCCAGAGAGGCTGCAGCATCCTCCCCAGCCGTGCTGGGGAATGTCAGCAATTCCAGCCGTGGGGGACACAGGAACCCAGGGACAGCTGGAGAAGCTCTTTGACACGGGTCAGCAGCGAGGCAGAGCCGGGCTGCTGCCGTTTCTTTTGGCTAAATAAATCTTAGAAGCATTTTTAGCACGGAACAAGAGATTTTTGTATTTAAAGAGAGCCAGCGAGGCTGCTCTGGCTGGCAGAGGGTGAAGCCAGAGCTGCAGTCAGAGGGATTTTCATGCTGTTGGGAGAGGAACCAGCAGCAAAGTTCAGGTTTGAAGGTGTCCAGAGTTTTTTTAGGGTCTAAGCCAGCTCAAAAAAAGGCCAACCAGCTCCCTGGCAGGGAGGGGATACAGGTGAGCCCCTCATGCCACAGCTCAGGCTGTGCCAATCACCCCTGAGGCTTTAAACATTTTTAAACATGTTTTTTAAACACAATTAAAAAACGTGTTCAGCAGAGAAGCTCATCAGGAATGCCTTCCTCTGAATACTAATTGCTGCCATCCCTTCCCAGACCCTGGTGTACTTCAAAAAGGACAGTTTGCAGAGATAGGAGAATTTCCCCCCATTAAAAAAAAAAAAAAAAAACAACCCAAACTTGACATTTAGACTAAATGAGGATGAATAAAAGATGAGGGTGTTCGAATTACAGGCTCCCTCCCCATGGGATCCTCTCAGGAAGGGAACTGTGAGAGCAGACAGAGCCTTGGATGGGACCTCACAGCAGCCAGAAAACCAAATTCACTTTGCAGCCCTGATGAGAGCACATGGAATGAAATAAAGGCAGACCACCTGAGCAGGTGGGCAGCACCACTGGCATCACCTGCCCTGCAAAAATGAGCCCTGTAACTCGTGTCTGCACTAATGAGGAGGAGGAAGGAGGAAGAGCTGAGCCCTTGCTCAGCTGCACAGGGACAGATGGCCCCGTGGTCACGCTGTGATTTCACCATGACCACGACATCCAAAGGAGCCTGTGGAAGATGAGGCTGTGGAGCAGGATGTGGCCATCCTCCTGTGCTGCACAGCAGGATTTCCAGTGCAAATCAGCAGCACAGGGATGGGCACGGGGAGTTCCCCAATGCCCTCCTCACCCTGGAGGTGGAGTCCCAGCTGGCAGAGAGGGGAGATTTTTTCCTCAGGATGGGCCAGAGGTTTTCCTGATGCCAGATAAGCAGCAAAAGCAGTCTGTGGTGCACGTTTGACCTTGGATGTGGCTTGTCTGCACACAGAGAGTGCTTAGAGAGTTAGAGAAACACCACTGATAAAATTAGAGCTGGGCAAGGCAGCCATGGGGCAGCAGAGCCACAAATGCTGCAGAAATCCTCCTGTGAGGGTGAGGAGGCCCTGGCACAGGTTCCTCATCCCTGGAAGTGTCCAAGGCCAGGCTGGATGGGCTTGGAGCAACCTGGGATAGTGGTGGGTGTGGAATAAGATGAGCAGGGGGTGGAACAAGATGAGCTTTAAGACCCCTTCCAACCCAAACCACTCTGCTTCTACAACTCTATTTAGGTATTGCTGATTTGTGGATCTGCTCATGAGGCTCTCCCAGCAATTCAAGGCTGATCCCAACCAGCCAGAAGGCAACAGTGGGGGGTTTGGAAGGTGATGTGCTGTCGTGCCCACCCAGGATCAGGGACAGCACACACATCCCTGCAAACCCCACAGCCAGACCAGCACCACAGAGCCAGAGCACGTCCCCAGCAAGGAGAATTCTCCCAGAACGAGTAAATCAGAGGCAAACAAGACAAATGCACCAGCAGAGAGGCATCTCCAGCCCAGCTCAGCCTCCCCACAGCCATCAGGGACCGACCAAAGCTGTGGCTGCTGAGCAACCCCAGCTCCTCTGAGAAATCCCCACGCCTCTGCACAGCCAGCTCCCTCTGAAGCCGTGACTGATTAGCACTAGAAAGAGCTGTGTGCCTGTGCCAAGGTACCTGCTGCTCCCTGCTGTGTCCCTGCCATGCAAAGCTCTTGGCACAGCCAGGACAGGCCGGCAGCAGCGGCTCCTTCCAGCTCTCCCCAGCCTTTATCTCGAGCACAATCCCATTCCCGAAGTTCTGTCCCTGTTTGCAAACTCCTTCCAGCCAGAAGGCTGCAGAGGAATGTGTCTAATGGGGGAGAGAGAATTGTAGAATATCCTGATCCACAAGGATTGTGGAGTCCAGCTCCTGGCCCTGCACAGACACCCCAAAACCCCACCCTGGGCATCCCTGGCAGTGGTGTCCAAACTCTCCTGGAGCTCTGGCAGCCTCGGGGTTGTGCCCATTCCCTGGGGAGCCTGGGCAGTGCCCAGCACCCTCTGGGGGAAGAACCTTTCCCTGATATCCAACCTAAACCCCCCTGGCACAGCTCCAGCCGTTCCCTCAGGTCCTAACAGCCCAATCTTGCAGGAACACCAAAATGGGGCAGCCTTGCACCCAAACCTGGCAGGCAAAATCCCCAGTGCATTAAGGGGAACAGGGTCACTGCAGGCACAGGGGGAGGATGTTTTGTAAGAGGTCACGAGCCGTGGCATTGAAGGGAGCTGAGGAGTGACACCCCAGGCACGGTGCCCTTGCTGCAGGCTGCCAATGCAGTGGTGCAGGTGAAACCTGAGCTCCCCATCCCTGCTCAAGGACAGCGCCAAGGACAGTCCCTGCACAGGGTCTGGAAGTGCCCAACTCCACAGAATCCAGAAGGGTTTGGGTTGGAAGGGAGCTTAAAGCTCATCCCATTCCATCCCCATGGGCAGGGGCACCTTCCAGCATCCCAGGTTGCTCCAAGCCCTGTTCAACCTGGCCTTGGACACTTCCAGGGATAGGCTCTGACTTCCAGGGACTTACCCTCATCCCTGCACATCACAAGCACTGTCCCCAAGACAGGACTGTGAGTTTGCTGCTAATTAAAGGGCACAGAGAGGGCAGACAGATGGGCACACCCACACCCATCCCCTCACTGCTGCCATCAAGGGTGAGGGGAAACAGCCTCCCTGAGGAATGCCAGGAATTGCTGCAAGCATCACCTCTGCACACAATCCTGTGAGGAAAACACTCCCGCAGGGGTCTGGCTCTGCCACAAGTCAGAGCAGGATTTCCACCCCCACACCAGACCCCATTAACCCCCAAACCATCACGGGGGAGGAGGCAGCACTTCCAACCCCTCTCCAGATGCCAGCTCAGCTCCCAGTCCCCACCCAGGACAGGGGCTTGGAATGAGGTGATCTTTAAGGTCCCCTTCCAACCCAAACCATCCCGTGATTCCACGATCCTGGAGCATTCATCCCTGGAGCAGAGCCCCCGGCACAAAGGCGAGCACGTGGCTCCACCGAGTTGCCCCTGAGCAGACAAAACCTTCCCCCGCTGCCCCCCTCCCCAGTGCCCTGCCATAAATCCCAGCCTCTGGAAGTGCAGGCAAACAAAGGCTGGGACCATCTGCGGCTGGCGGGGCAGGTGCAAGAAGTCTGTGCTCAGGGAGCAACATGTTTGTGCTGTTCTCCTGACGAGCTTCCCAGGAAACCCCAAGGATCTGAGGGCTGTTAAATGGGGCTCATGCTTAGATATGGGCCATTGCTGCTCTAACGAGCTCCAGTGCCAGGGAGATGGAGCAGAGGAGACAAAGATTATCCTGAGGCTCCAGTGGCAGGTTGGAAGGGAGAACCATCCCTAAAGATAAAGAGGGGAATGAAATAAAATGGGATGCCTCATGCCCTGGGATAGCCTGCAGGGATGGAGCTCTGGGTTGGGATGGGGGGAGTGTGACTTGGCACTTGGGATGCTTTAATAGAGGGGTTTGTGACAGCCACATCTGCCCTTCCTTTCTCTCTATGCCACCATCCCACAGGTGGCAAAGCCAGGTGATAGGACACGGGGAAATGGCTTTAAGCTGAAGGAAAATAGATTTAAATTCAATATTGGGAAGGAATTGCTGGCTGTGAGGGGGGTGGGGCCCTGGCACAGGGTGCCCAGAGAAGCTGTGGATGCCTCATCCCTGGAAATGTTCCAGGCCAGGTTGGACAGGGCTTGGAGCAACCTGGGATAGTGGAAGGTGTCCCTGCCCACGGCAGGGGGTTGGAACTGGATGATCTTTAAGGACCTTCCAACCCAAACCATTCCATGATTCTTTGATAACAGCATCCAAGTGCTGGATGCTCAAGATGACAGAGCAGCACAAGAAGTCTCTGGTGCTCCAGAAAATGCCACATTGCAACTCCAAAGGTCAACAACCTCTGTCTGGATCCATCCCTGCTCCAGCTCCTGCACCACTCACTGCCAGCAGAAGAGCTACAGCCCCAGGGCAGGCGAGGAAGAGGAGAAAAAAGGAAAAATTCCTTTGTTCGTTAAAGGAATCATTTTGCTGTGAAAACCACAGTTTGATAGGAAATTGGAGTCGGGATGGCTGCTTGTCTGTTCAGAGCCCTGGCTGCCCTGCTCCACATCTTTCTGATTTTAACGAGCAGTGATGGGATTTCAGGGTGATTTCCAGGGAAGGATCTAACACAGTCTGAGCACAGCGTGCCGGGAAAGACGTAACACAGAGCACAAGGACATCCACACTGAACGTGGAGATCCCCCCAAGGGCAAGCAGCTTCTGCTCAGTGTTCTGGCTTTTAACTCCATAAAGGGAAAACCACAACTGAAAAACGGCTTTGGGAAGCCACCAACACCAGGTAATGTGGGCAAAGGTGGCTCAGACAGCGACTGCCTGAGTGGGAAAATATTCTCTACCTTAGAGAAACGTGCGTGACTGCACACAGCCCCGCCAGTCTAACTACAGCTTAAGCCAGTGTAAATCACAGGCTCAAGCCCTGGATTTAGGTCCTTGTCGCATCCCAAGTGGCTCAGAGTTTGTGCAAGCACCTGGTGAGCTGGTTTGGGGAGGTGACCCAGGCCAGCAGCACCAGGAACAGGTGCCGGGGGCAGGGGCACTGTGTGAGCTGAGCACTGGCACATGGACAGCCAGGAACTGGCACATGGACAGCCAGGAACTGGCACATGGACAGGCAGGAACTGGCACTTGCTCTGGCTGTGGACACTGGGAGAGCACACAAGTGCACAGGGCTCAACCTAAAGTGGTGTTTTCTGAGTTTCAGACCATCTCCAGGCAGGGCAGACAGAGCACTTCCCTTCCCTGTTATCACCAACTCTGCCCTCGGAAGTTGCCCTGTGCCCACCCCGCTGAACAGACCAGACCCCACAATTCCTGCAGCACCAGAGCCTCAGGAACGTTGGATATACACAAATTACAGGCATCAGTCTCTTCCCATGACCATTCCACGCATGCAGGTGCTGCCTTGGTTCCCCAGCCCCCCCTCTCCCCCCTCCATCTCCCCAGATCCTTACCCTGCCTAGGAGATTTCCTTGGAGGAGCGTCTGCTGCAGTGCTGGGGCCACCTCCTCCAGGTGCAGCATGTGGCAGAGGTCAGTGAGCTCCTCCTGCCCCAGGGACCCCGTGCCTGTGCTGTCAAAGCTGTCAAAGAGCTCCTTGAGGCGAGCTTCATACTGGTCCTGCTCAGCTTCATCCATCCCATAGCCTGCCACGCTCACCTGTGGGAAGAGACAGGGCAGGTGACCACCGGTGGCATGGGACAGCAAAAAACCCCAAGAGCTGGGACAGGAGCTGCCCACGAGGCCGTTTGGGGCCGTGTTTGGTCGCATTAAATGCTCCACCACTGCTCCAGCCTCTCCCATCCTGCTGGGGGAAGAAGTCACACAGCAGCAAGACCAAGGGGAAAAAGCCTGCAGAGCCAAACCCTGGGGAAGGGACAGCCCAGGTGGCTGGGCCAGCCCCATGTGGCACATCCCTGTCCCTAAGTGCCACCTCACACTGACTCCAGGATCAGCTCATTTAGCTCAGCTGGAGCAGCTGAGGTGCTGCAGGGGAAAATTGTTCCCTTGAGCTCCACTGATCCCCAGGTGTTGCAGGTGATGCTTTGGTGAGGAGATCAACAACACAGCTCAGCAGCTGCAGGGAGCAGAGTGTGGGGCTCTGCCTGAGGAGGGGAGGGCAGGAGAACTCACCCAAACCCTTCAGGGCAGCCAGCAACAAAGATGGGGTCATGGAATGCTTTAGGTTGGAAAAAACTCCCAGTCCAGCTGCCAAGCACTCCCCACACTGCTCCCCCTCAGGTATTTCAGGTCAAACCCTGGCTGAAGGCAGAGAAGGGTTTGACAGGCAGCAAACCCAGAGCAGAGCTGAGCCCAGCATGGGGATGGCCAAAATCTATCTGGTGTCCTGCACCAGGCACACAAAGCCCAGCTGATCCCCCCCCAGTTTGCCTCAGGGCTTCATCCTCCCCTCTGAGTCAAGTTTTCACCCCTCTCACCCATTGCTAACAGAGGATCACAGCCCCAGGAGCTGTTCTGGCAGGGGATAGAGAGAAATTTCCAGTCTGAAATGAAGGATTTGGCTGGATCTGTTGGCCCAGCCTGACCCAGGACTCCCGGCTGGCTTTGGGTGGCAGCAGTGTCACCCAGTGCCATGACACAGCCTCGGTGGGGACGTGCCACCACCCTGGGGGCACAACGGGCACTGTCACCATTCTCACTGGGCTCACCAAGTGACAACGGGCACTGCAGGGACCCGGTGTCCCAAGGTCTGGACATCCTGGGATGTTTGGCCAGCCTCATCCATGACCCCACACCAGCCAGCCCTGGGAATTCTGTTTTGGTGACACTGCTGCAGGTTGTGTCAGCCACATTTCCCAAAATGTCCTGCCAAACCCCCTCCCCACCCAGCCCTGCCACAGGGCAGCCCCCTCTACTCCTCACAGGGTTCTGGTGGCTCCCTGTGTCACCAGCAGCATTCCTGGACATCCCAAACATGCAGAGCTGCTCCAATTCCACCCCCCTGCCCACAACAGCCCAACCACCAGGAAATCTCCAGGGCAGGCATTGCAGCAGCCGTGTCCTTGATTTCACTGGCTGCAGGAGCAGATGCCAAGGCAGAGCATCCTCGGGATCCCACATCTGCTGAGGGAGGCAGGGCTGGTGCCAGGCAGCACACAGAGCCCAGGGGACAGGGACAGCCCAGCCAGGCTGCCCCTCCTGCACTGCCACGGACAAGGATGGCCATGGACACTCCAGAGAGTGGACACAATCCCTCCACCTGAGCCTCACATCCTCCCTGTCCCATTTTTCTCCCCACCCAGATCCCTCTTCAGCTGATTTCTCACGGCAGCCAAGCACTGTGGGGAGGAGGGAGGGCACAGGGGAGGAGGCAGCACCCAAAAACTCAGGTGCCTGCGAGCAGGAGGAAGGCAACAAACTCGTTTCCATTCCCACACTGGCAACCCCATTTCCCACCTGCACCCACAGGGCTGGATCCTGGTGTCAGGGAGCCCTGCCTGCACATTCCAGCGGCCCCAAAACTCACAGCCAAGCCTCCAGCAAAGATGACTCCGACCCAAGGAGCTTCCCAAGCATTTTTTGAACCTCTTATCTTCAGGGTCAGCCACCTCCTGCCCTCCCAGAGCTGTCTCCAGCACCTGACCCTACTGCTACACTGCCAGAACCGGTTTCCCCAGTTAGTGCAGAGAGCTAAATGCCACCTCCCAATATCTCCCCGAGCATCCCTGCTGCTGGAGCACTGGGATCACCCCTCTCAGTGCCACACCAGCAGACAGCCCCAAAACCTCACCCTGGGCAAGCCCGGCATTGAGAAGCGCATAAAACCAGCAAGAAAACCACAATCCCCAAAGGACAAAGAGCATCAGCTGCGTGGTCCCTCCCTCACACCACACCTGCCCCACAGCCCAGGTGAGTTTTGGCGAGGGCAACCTCGCACCTCCCCACGGCGAGGGAGCTCAGAGGGACACAACCAACCCTTGCAGAGCCTGGGGAAGGGATTTGCTGCTTCCAAGCAGCAGGAATCGTGCGAAAGCCGAGGCTCTTGGCCTACCTGCGCTCACAGCCGGCGCAGGGAGCTGCGATCCCGCAATCCTGCACAAACCTCCATCTTAGGCAGGCGGCTCCGGCACGCAGCCGGCTGCGCAAGGTGACCCAAGATGCCTCCTCCTCCCGCCTGAATTATTCAGCAGCGCTTCCACATGGGGAGGGGAAAAAAAAAAAACAAACCAACCAAACCACCCGAGCCTCCTACCTGAGAAGCTGGCATCAGCCAGCAGTCAAAATAATGAGGTCAGCAGCATCAGAGCCCCGGCCACCTCCAGCATCCGTGACGGGGGACTGGCGGCGGGGAAGGGGCTCTGAGGGGAGGGGGATGCACCAGAGGCGCACAAAGCCCGAATTAAAGCCCGGCTTTTCATCGCTGCTCCAGATGGGCCAGCAGCTGAGATGCAGGAGGGCGGCCGGGATAATAGGGGCAGGCGGGCAGCAGCTGAGTGGGGGCTCCCCGGTCCCCCATGAGGAGGAGAGGGGCCGGTCCCTGCTCAGGGCATCACTTTGCTCAGATTTATTGCTGGCCTTCTGTGTTGTCTCGAGTCCCCCGGAATGACGGGGTCGAGCAGGCAGCGCTGAAAAGTGCAGATTTAGGAGAGCGGCCACCACGTTATTCCGTATTTCTGTTCTCCTTATTACAAGCCCGGGGAAGCAAAGCGCTCCGAGATGATGAGAAGAGGAAGTTTCCACCGGCATTTCTTTCCTGCCTTTAAATCCACCCCCTCCTGAGAGGCAGATAACCTTCACGGCACACAATGTAGGGGCCTGATAGGACTGAATTCTCAGCTAAATTTAACTCAAACAATATAGGCTTAAACAGTAATTACCGCTTCGCATATTAAGTGCCTGGAATCAATACCAACTTTAGCCCGGAGCTAATGAAGACACACATTACCTGGTCAATCAATGGCATCAGCAACTAAAAACACCACAATTAGAACAATTACCTTTTTTGGGGGGAGGGGGTGGTGAAAACAGCATGAATGACAGAATCCCAAAGTTACTTGGGTTGAAAGGGACCTTAAAGGTCACCTCATGCCAACCCCCTTGCTCTAGACCAATACAAAATCACATTTGCTGCTGCACAAGAGGGAGATTTTGGGGATGCTCTGCCTGGATGCTCCCATGGGCTGCATGACCAACCAGGGCTGTGGGTACCTTGCCTTTATCCCAACCTGCCCTCCACGGAACTCATCACCTCCAAGGGATAGCGAGGAAAACGTTGGTTTTTCTGCTACTCTTGATTGCCTCCACTCAAACAAGGGCCTGGTAATTAGCAGTAATTACCCAGCGGGGCACCATCCTGTGGCCACCTCCAAGACACAAGGACCCACTCCATGGGGTGTCACTGCTCTGGAGTGTCCCTGGAGAGCACGGCCACACTCGGGCACTTTAAAGCAACTTTCCCTTCCCACTGCACTTGTGACAACCGGGGTGATGTGAACACAGCTGGCAAAAACCCCACCAGGACCCCAGTTTTTAATGCTGGGGTTTTTATGAGATGCTCAGCAGCCACCAAAACCAGACTGTTGAGCCCTTGCTGGAAAGACAGAGCTGAGGTTGTCTCATGCTCATTATCTCCTGCCCCTAATGAACCATCTCATCCATCACAGCTGCAGCTCAGCGGCTCTGCTGAATCATAGAACGACCTGAGCTGGAAGGGACCCACAAGGAGCAGAATCCAACTCCAGGCCCTGCACAGACACCCCAAAATCCCACCCTGGGCATCCCTGAGAGCGGTGTCCAAACGCTCCTGGAGCTCTGGCAGCCTCGGGGCTGTGCCCATTCCCTGGGGAGCCTGGGCAGTGCCCAGCACCCTCTGGGGGAAGAACCTTTCCCTGAAATCCACCTAAACCCCTCTTAACACAGCTCCAGCCGTCCCCTGGGTCCTGTCACTGGTCACCACAGAGAAGATCTCGGTGCCCTGTCCCCGTGTCCACCCCAAGCCCCCACACCATGTCAAGGCTATTTCCAGCTCAGCCCACCCTGCAACACCCCATCCCCTCTTGGAGCAGCAGCCCCACAAAGGGTCCCACCAAGAAACCAAAGGGAAAGGGAAAAACAAAACCCAAAAGCACAATGAAGCACCTAAACGCCAGTAAATCATTTGACAGCACGCCCAGCTCTTCAAGGGTCACCACCAGAGTCAGCCTTACAGCTGGCGGTTCCTCCTCCCCATTGACCACGCTCATCATTTTCCCTTTGCCCCTCACTGCCACCTCTCCCCGTGCACCCCAAAACACCCCCAGACCCTCCAAAGTTGGCAGAGAGCAGCGATTCTGTTAACCAAGCTCCACTCCAGATTAGCAGGGCAGCGATGGCGTATAAAAGCACTATAAATTTATGTAAAGAGCTTCAAAAGCAGCGCAGCGGTTTGAATATTCACGCCGGCCCGGTATTTGCATTGTAATAGGGCTTTTCACTCCCAGCCTTCCCTCCGTAAGGAAAAACAAAGCGCCCATCTGGTTTGATTTTGCAAATCGGGCTGGAGTCGCTCTGCAGTAACTCGGGGAGCCCCGGGTGCGATAAAGCCCAAGGTGGAGGCACAAAGCTGATTATTTCAGAAGTAAACAAAGCGAGCCGGTAATTTATCCAGCGATGAAGGATTCGGCAATTCCCGCGGAGCTCAGACCTGCGCCGGCTCCGATAAACCCGGGCTGTGCTGAATCACGGCGATAACGCGTCCAGCGCCTTCCCTCCGCTCCGTTTTGGGGAGTACAGGAGGAAGATGAGGATACACCCCAAATTGTCACCCACCCAGCCAGCAAAATCGCAGCGCTGGAACCTCCCGGGCTGTGGATTTGGGCTTTCCCGGCTCGGGAAAGCCTCGGCTCCATCCTTCCAGGGATGCTCCAAGGGAGACGGGCCCACGGTTGGTGACCAGACAGCAGATGCTGTCTGCCACCCTGGTGACAGCCAGAGCTTTGCCGATGACAAAACAACTGCTGTTATTAATTCCTCCAGCCACAGCCGGCTGCTTCCAGGACTCAGCCCGGCGAGAGCGGTCCAGAACCCGCTCCCAGCGTTTGGAGCATCTCTCCGGGGACAGGGATGGGGTGCCCTTGGCAGGAGGGCGAGCGGCACCCGGTGCCCGTCACCCCTCGGGACCACTGCCACCAGCGCAAAGGGGACCTCGGGGGCTTTGGCGTGGCACCCACACCCAGACACTCCTGAAACCGCCATCCAACCCTCTGGCTACAATTCCCTATCCCCATCACCCCCTTCTTCCAGCATCCCCCACTTCCAGCATCCAGCATCCCCCCCTCCTCTCCGGCATCCCATTCCTCCAGTATTTCCCCTTTCCCTCCAGCATCCCCCCCCTCCAGAGCCCCTTCCCCAGGCACCCACCTCGCCGCTGCGCCCCTTCCCCGCCGGCCCGTCCCGGCGCCCCGCACACGCGGCCGGCCCCGCCGGGAAGGGACGGGAAGGGGCGGGCTGCGCCCCGGCACCGCCCGCGGAGGAGGGACCGGGGCGGACGGCGCTCCCCCGCACCCGGGGCTCGCTGCTATCCCTTCTCCTTCCTCCCCTTCCCCCGCAGCCGCCCCCGCGCCCGTCCCGGCCTCACCGGCTGNGCCCGCGGGCGCGGCGGGGCTGGCGGAGCGCTCGGAGCGTTGCGGAGCCGGGGGAGGCGCCGCGTTCAAATGCGGCCGCGTTTATTGGGCCGAGCCTCGGGGGCGGCCCCGGGGGTGCGGGGCGGCCCCGGGGCGGGGGGACCGGCGGCCTTTGTGCGGCACCGCCCGGGAACGCCCCCCGGTACAGGAGGGGGGGTCTGCCGGGATGTCCCGCGCTCCTGGGGCACCGAAGTGTCCCCGCTGTTGTGTACCCGCGTGGCATCACCCCAAATCCCCCGCTGGGATGTCCCCCCACGGTGGCATCAGCTCGACTTCTCGTTGTCCTGCACCTCAGGACAGTGTAACCCTGGGTCCCCAATGTCCTGACCCTCCGGGTGGCATCACCTCTGTTCCCATCATCCTGCCCCCCAGGGGGGCATCACCCCAGCCCCCTGCTGTCGTGTTCCCCAGGGTGGCACACCCCATGTCCCCGTGTTCCCATACCTCAAGGTGGCATCACCCGGCTCTTCAATGTCCCATCCCCCCAAGTGGCATCATCACAGTTCCTGTCATCGCTCACCCCAAGGTGGCATCACTCGAGCTCCCGCTGTCCTGTCCCCCAGGGTGACATCAGCCCAGTTCCCATCATTCTGCACCCCACGGGGACATCACCCTGACTCCCTGCTGCCCCGCACTCCAGAGTGGCATCACCCCGGCTCCCCACTGTCCTGCACCCCAGGGGACGTGGCCCTGCAGCTCCTCATTGTCCCAAAAAAACAATGGCACGTCACCTGGGCTGTCCCGCCCCTGAAGATCACAGCAACACATCACCGTCCCCCACCCTGGGGACATGGCACCCCTGCCATTCGAGGGTACCATGCCACCCCACTGTCCCCCACCCTGGGGACATGGCACCCCTGGCTCCCTGCCATCCCCGGGTACCATGCCACCCCACTGTCCCCCACCCTGGGGACATGGCACCCCTGCCCCCTGCCATTCCAGGGTACCATGAAACCCCACTGTCCCCCACCCTGGGGACATGGCACCCCTGCTCCCTGCCATCCCCGAGTACCATGCCACCCCACTGTCCCCCACCTTGGGGACATGGCACCCCTGCTCCCTGCCATCCCCGGGTACCATGCCACCCCACCGTCCCCCACCCTGGGGACATGACACCCCTGCTCCCTGCCATCCCCGAGTAGCATGCCACCCCACTGTCCCCCACCTTGGGGACATGGCACCCCTGCTCCCTGCCATCCCCGGGCCTGTGGTACAACATCCCACCCGAGTCTCCATATGTCACCGCGACACAGGACAGCTGCTGTCCCCCTGGCATCCAGCCCTTCCACCACCCCAGCACCGCTGGTGCCCTGCACTGTCCCACCCGTGCCCCTCACTCTCTTTAGGGGGGGGTCACAAAACCAGGGACCACCCTTCTACCCCAAGAGCCATCCCGCAGGGGAACCCTGGGGCAGTGACACACACAAGCCACAGGCACCAGCAGAACTCCAACCCTTATTTAAAGCTCGGCGGTCCCGGTTGGAGCTGGAGCCACCGCCCGCCCACGCTCCTGCTCAGCGCCAGCCGAGCCGCAGGAAGCCGGCGGTCCCCAAGGCTTGTGGATTCTCTGGTGCCTAATAAGGGCTTCCACCCCCGCTGCAGTCCGCTCTCGAGCAATTGCGTGAGCTTCTTTTGCTGCTTTTTTTGGGGGGGAAAATGCCCGGGGCGAGATGACTTTTTAGCCTTCTTCCCTTTTTCAAGGCGGCTCCGCTCTGCGGGTTCAAGATATTTCGTGGGGAGGAGCGAGTGGAACACAAAAGCCTCACACGGGGAGTTGCATAAACCTTGTATAGATCGGAAACCGGGCTTAAAACCCCACAGCAGGGCCACGGCTGGGTTTGTCACCACAGAAGGACGTCTGGGACATGTGAGGAAACAGTGTAAAGAGCTTCAAAAATATTGTAATAAAATATTGTAACAAATTATTGCAATAAAATATTGTAATAAAACATTGTGATAAAATACTGCGATAAAATATTGTAATAAAGTATTGTAATAAAATACTGTGATAAAATATTGTAATGAAATATTGTAATAAAATATTGTGATAAAATATTGAAATAAAATACTGTAATAAAATATTTAGGGGCAGCCCTGCAGTCACTTGGCACGTCCTTGCCACCTGCCCCAGGGGCAGCGCTGTGCCTCTGGGACATGGCACAGCATCCTCCAGCACCCAGCAAAGCCCTGTCCAGTGCCGTGGCCGTGTCCCTGCGGTGACAGAAGCAAGGCGAGGTGACTCCAAAGGAAAGGGGCCCTTGGCGAGAGGTTTTGCCGGACAGATGTCAGCAGCCACGGCTTTGTGCCGGCCAAGGGCTTTTTGTCTCGGTTTTTAACATTTGCCATTTTTCTCCGCCGCTTTCTTCTGCTCTGACACTTGCTGAGGGTTTTTCTTTCTTTCCTTTCTCCCTCTCTTTCCACATTTGCTTTTCCATCCCCGGTTCAAACACTTTTTCTCCGCGTATTATGCTGAAGTTGGAACCATCTGGTGCTTTGTTTTGTTGCGAGCCCGGCGAGTGCCAGGACCTTTATCCCCCTCACCCTCCTCCTCCTCGCCGGTGCCTCGCTAATCCAAGCGACAGCCCCGAAAAATCCCCCCTGTCACCCAACAAAGCCACACGCGTGCATGGGTGGGCGATGGGGACAGGCAGCACGCTCCGTGTCCCCATGTCCCCATGTCCCCGTGTCCCCATGTCCCCGTGTCCCCATGTCCCCATCCCACAGGGATTTGCATCCCCCCGGCTCAGGAGCGCTGGGTATCATCCCGGTGCGAATTCCTGACTCATTTTTAAGACCGGCTATTAGCAGAGGCATCCTGATTATTTTCCCCTCGTTTTCCCATAGGAGAAAAGCGTTTTTGTAGGGGAGCCACGGAGCCGTGCCAGACACGGAGCTCGCCAACCTATTTTTGGAGCCCCCTTTCCAGCGAGCAGCTGCGCTCCGGGATGGCATTTACAGAGAGCTCGGAGGAAGGAAACCTCGGCTCAAGCAACCCACGCTGTCACTTGTGACACCCCCCCAAAAAATCGGGACACGTGGGAAACGCTGGACATCAGCTCCGCTCGGGGCTGGCACGGAGCCACCCAAAATCAGGGTCAGCGGCTGCGCAGGCAGTGGGTGACCCCTGTGCGAGGCCGTGGGTGCCCGGCTCCTGTAGAAACACCCTCTCGGCTTGGCTCTGGCTGCTCCGTCACGCTTTCCTTCCCATTTCTCGTGAACAATGGGGTGCTTTGTTCTGGGGAGAGGAAAAGTCCGGCTGCCGCACGGGGAGGGCACTTGGGAGCTGCTTCTGCATTCCTGGGGGGCTTTTCCAGCTGTGCCGTGCTGGGCACAGGAACCCCTCACCCCGACCAGGGCAGGGGGAAGAGGGCCATAAAATAGCCCCCAAAATCGGCAAGAAAAGCGATGAAATCATCAGCAAAACATAAAACAAAGGGAAAAAGGAAAAGACGCTGTAGGGGAAAAAAACAGCTGGAGGGAACCTCCCCATCTCCCAGCTGGTGCGGGAAGAAGTTTGGAATGACATAAGCCCAAACTTTGCTATTTTTTTTTGCACAAAACAAAGGCGAGCCCTGCTAAGCCGCAGTGGTATCGCTGCTCCTCGGCGGCGGCTCGCTGCTGCCATCCCACGTCCAGCTCCCATCGCACAATCGCATTCCCAGCACCGCCTCTAGGGCCTGATCCTGCCTGATTCCGTTGTAGGATTTTCCCTTCAGCTCAGGAAACCCTCGTGTTTGCTGTGCTGGCTCCTTATGGCGAGAAATATTTGTGTGGTTGCTCCGTCCTGGTGAGCGTTCTGCACTTCCCTCGCTCTGTGCCAGCCCCTTCCAGCCCTCAGGAGCTCCAGACCCCTCTGGCACTTTGCCCATCACTGTGGGCATCAAACTGGAGTTACTGGGTTTCACCTCTCCCATCACCTTCACGATAATTCACCGCCCCAGCTGCAGCCCCAGCACTCACTGGGAATGGGGAAAAACTGGGGGTGGAAGGGAAAAGCTTTTGCCTGTGAAACCAGCTGGATTTGTTGGTCATTTCCCCTGTTCTCCTGCCCCTGTGGCATGGCAAGAGCAGCTCGGGGCTGGCTTGTGCCATCTTATTTCAACAGCTGCTGATGGGGAACACGCAGCTGCCTGCCCACAGCCCCGGTCTGACCGGACCTGTTTGTCTTTGGATTTGCATTCAGGGCTGCTGAGGTAGGATTAGCTCAGATATTGAGAAGGGATCCTCCCATGTGACGGTGGAAAGGCCCTGAGGGTGCCCAGAGAAGCTGTGGCTGCCCCTGGATCCCTGGAAATGTCCAAGGCCGGGTTGGACAGGGCTTGGAGTAGCCTGGGATAGTGGAAGGTGTCCCTGCCCATGGCAGGGGGTGGAATGAGATGGGATTCAAGGCCCCTTTAACCCAGACCTTTGTGGGATTCCAGGATTCGAACTCAGGAAAAGCAGCACAGGTCTTACTTTGGAGGGCAGATGGATGAAAGCAGCTCCAAATGCCAGCGTGGGTGGCTGCTCCTCTGGGAAAAGGTTTGCCCCCAGCCATCCCATAGTTGATTTATGGAGGTCCCTGCTGTTGGCCCCATTGATAGGTGAGGTGATACAAGTGATGGCCCAGCTGTGGGTGCCTTCCAGCAGCACATCCTCCTGCACCTGGCAGGCTTTCACGGGGAATTCCGCTGAAATCGAGATATTCCTTTCCTGGTGGGAAGTTCCATCCTGAAAAGGTGCGGCTGACTCATCCTGACAGAGCTGCAGGTGGGAGGCTCAGCTGAGAGGGGAGGCAGCAGCAGGTTCCCACCCTTCCTGCTCAATCCTGGGGACACCAGGTTTGGTGGTAAACCTTTTATTAATTATTCTTTTTATTTTTAAACCTGGAAGCTTTCCCTGTGTGCCCCTTACCCTTGCCAACCCTGTTTTTCCTGGCCTGTCACCTTATTGCTGTCCCCATGCTCCTCCCCCTGGCCTGTTTTGGGGGAGAGGGACCTGCACATTTTCTAGAGTCCCCTCTAAACCCACCCAGCCTTAGGTCACAGAAGGCTGCAGATCTCCTGGGCTCCCTGGGGCTGCAGATCTCCTGGGATCCACCCTAAACCCGCCCGTCCCTGGGGGGGACAGAAGGCTACAGATCTCCTGGGGGACAGAGGACTGCCACTTTGTTGGGGTCCCTCTAGACCCGGCCAGCCTTGGGGGACAAGGGGATGCCCCGTGCCGGAGACCCCCTGGGACCCCCCCCCCAGCTCTGGGTGTCGGGGATCGCAGCGGGGCCGTGTCCCCGCAGTGCCCTGGCGCGGGCGGTGACACCGCGAGTGGCGACACCGCGGGTGGCGCTGGCCCCGCCCCCGAGGCTCGGTGGGCGTGGCCTGGTGACGTTTTCCGTGCCGTGGGCGTGGCCTGCGGGCGCTGTGGGGCTCAGAGCGATGCGGCGTCGCGGCGGGGACGGCGACAGTGGCGACAGTGGCGACATGGGCGACAGCGGCGACATTGGCCGGGCAGAAGGCAGGCCCAGCGCGGCTCGGCACGGACGGTGAGTACCCGGTACTATGGGGACACCGCCGTGTCCCCGGCCGCGCCCCCTGTCCCCCGTGCCGTAGCTCTGTCGCCGTAGCCGTGCTGCCCTGCTGGGGCCGTCACCCCATGCTCTTGTGTCCCCACGCCGTGTCCTGGTCACCTTGTTGGAGCCGTGATCCCGTGTCTGCCCCCCCTGCCATGGCCGTGCCACCCTGTCGCTGGCGTGACCCCATCGTGTGGCCATGTCCCCGTATCGTCTTGCCATAAATGTGACTCCGCACTGTGGCCATGTGCCCGTGTCACCCTGCCGTGGCCATGAGCCTGTCCTGGGGCTGTGTCCCACCCCACCCCGATGCCGTGCTGTGGCTTGTCACCCTGCTGTGCCTTGTCACCCTGCTGTCCCATGTGGGGGCCGTGCCAGCTGCCCTCGGTGCCCTCGGTGGGTCCGTTCCCCCCGGTCGGGACGGGGCAGTGCTCACCTGCAGCAGGTGTTGTGCAAGGCTGGGTGTACACCGAGAGCTCCTGACCATTCCCTGCCGCCTCTCCAGGGCATTCTTGGCCCGTTCCATTTCACCGGTGTGCAGCGAGACTGCTCAGACCAGTGTCCTGGAGGATAACTGGGATTTCAGGAGCTGCCCATAACTCCAGCACGGCTGGTGCAACCCTACACCGTCCCGAGAAAGGTGCCTGTTCCCTGGGCACTGCTGTCGTCATGCCCTGGCACCCCTTTTGCAACCCTTCCTTAGGGTCTTGCAGCATTCCCAGGGCAGGGAATGGACCGAGTGCTTTCTGCAGGAGGGATGCTGACCCTGCTCATGTGCTGGCCGGGGCTGAGCGGTGCCTGGCTCCCATCACAAACCTCTGCCCTAAATCCCCCATGCCCAGACTGGTTTCCCCATCACCATCAGCCCATGAGGGATGTTGATGCTGGGAAAGCTGCAGCTCTTGGCTTTCCTTTCCCTGCAGGGGGCTGGGGCTGTGTCCTGCTGCTGCAGGGAGCAGCTGGATGTGTCCCCCAGCCCTTCAGAGCAGGACACTGTTGGAGATGATGCTCTTGGCACTGGGGCACATCATCCCCAAGCCCCTTTCCCAGCTTCCTCCTTGTCCCTGGAGTAGTGCAGAAGCTCTTAATGCCAGGCTTGGAGCCACTTCTGTGACTGTGCCTCGCCAGCCAGGACTCGGGGTGTTGGCACAGAGTATCAGTTGCTCCTCATTGCTGGTTTGACTTGCGCCTCCCAGCCCTGGCACGTTCCCTGCCCTTCCTGCCTCCTGGTGTCCCGTGGGAAGCTGCTCTTCCTGCCTCCCGGCGTCCCGTGGGAGGGCGTGGGGGACCAAATCAGGGCCTCTGTCACTCTGTGTCACCGTGGGGCTGCTCTGACTCCATCCCCAAAAACCAAACACAACACTGGGGTGGGGATCTGATCCCCACTCCCGGAGGGTCCTTGTAGGAAAAAGGTGTCTCTAACCCTCATGGCTGGGATTGGGCATGGGGAGCTGGCTCTGCTTCACCCCAAATCCCTTGGGATGGGAGGGGATGTGCTAACCCGTGCCTCCCTTGCAGGGCTCAGCATTCCTGGCTCCCAGGGCTGCGCACGCTCCTCCTGGCCCCGCTCCTCACCTACATCTCCCTGCCCTTCCTCATCCGCCTCTTCCCCAGCCTGCTCACCAAATTTGTCTTCCTGAACTTCTGTGAGTATTCTGGGGCTGTCCCAACCGGGAGAACCCCCACAGGGATTCAGCTGGCTGCTGCAGCCCCCCCAAAACACGGGTGGGACCACGCCTGGTGCCTGGGTGGCACTGGGACAGCGCTTATCTGGCTTCCGCTGTGCCGTGGGCTTGCAGAGGAGGCACGGAGGGATCTTTCCCGTGTTTTGCAAGCTCTAATAACGTGGTGCTGCTGACCCTGTTTGCTGCCTGGAGTTACGACACGCCTCGGCACGCTCAGCATCAGCGAGGCTGGAAATTCGGGTGGGAGGAGGTGGCAGAAAGCTGGGATCACCAACCTCAGCATGGCCCTTGGTTATTTCAAACAAATAACACATTGATTTAGAAAAAAATGTATAAAACTACCTGGATGGAGGATTGTGGATGATGGCTGTGATTTCTCCACCAGTGGCCTTCCCCTTCTTCGTGGACTTTCGGCGGCCGGAGCTGCTGGTGAACAACACCATCAACCTGCACCTCACCACCGAGCCGGGCATCACAGTTGGCATCTGGTGAGCAGGAGATCCTCACAGCATTCCACGTGGGACAGCAGTGTCCTGCTGGCACCCCCTGGGGTAACCCCACTGTCCCCCCAGGCACACGGTGCCAGGCAGCAGAGGGGCCGAGGCACAGGGCAAGGACCAGCGCTGGTACGAGGAGGCTCTTGCTGATGCTCACCCTGTGATCATCTACCTGCATGGCAATGGGGGCACCAGGTGAGTTCCTGAGGTGCTGCTGCAGGGCCAGGAGCAGGGCAGGATGGGTGCAGTGGCTGCTCTGAGGTGAGAAGCAGCAAACTCGATGCAGCAGCCAGCAGTGCTGCGGGGCCGGGGCTGCTGCGGCGGTTTCTGACCCCAGCAGTCAAGGAAAATCCCTAGAAAATAAAGAGGAAGATCAAAACCCACCCACCCCACAGCATCCAGCTCTTCCCTCCTGGGATAAGGTCACTCTGGTTCCTCACCTGCACTGGTGCTGGAGGGAGGGTGCCTTGGGGTCTCATCAAGCTTTAACCCTGTTTTCCCCATTAGGGCTGCGAGTCACCGTGTCCAGTTCCTGAAGGTAAGTGGTGCCCTGTGGGGACACTGGGACCTGCTGGGAGTGAGGCTCCTGCTGGCTCTGGGGACCCCAGAGGGACCCTTTGCAGAGTGAATGGGCCATGCTGGGGGTCCTGGGGTGCATCCCTCTGCCAGGACATAACTCAGTGCTGCTCTGACAGACGATGGGGGCTGCTGACTTCCACATCCTGGCTCTCGACTACAGAGGTAAAGTCATCCCTCTGCCTCTTACTGGGTGATCCCCCCTCTTGGGGCCTGTCCCCAGCAGGGTCACGACACCAAGCCATGTCCCCCATAGGTTATGGGGACTCCAGTGGACACCCCACAGAGAGTGGCTTCACCACGGATGTCCTGGCACTCTATGACTGGGCGAAAGCACGGAGTGGGAACAGCAGCATCCTCTTCTGGGGACATTCCTTGGGGACAGGGTGGGTGCAGGGGGTGGGATGGGGCCACCCTGTGCCCTGTGACACTGCTGCCAGACTGGTGCCACCTGGGGATGGACCAAGGGCTTGGAGCAGCTCCTTGGTAGATGTCCTTTGCAGAGCCAAACACAGCCAACAAGGGGGAATTTGAGGGAGCTGTGCCCCCTTTGCTGCTCCCCCTCACTGCCACCTCTCCTGTCGCAGGATTGCCACCAATGCAGCGAGGAAACTGCAGGAGGAACGAGGTAAGGGCCAGCATGGCTGGGTTGTCCCCGTGCAGTGTCACCCTGAGGCTCTGTGCTGCCTTGGCCTGATTTTGGGGCCGCAGAGGAGATGAGGAGCCCTCCCTATCCTCCTTACTGGGGTGGGCATATCTTGGTCCCACTGCTGCCTGGGAGGGGAGTGTGGCAGCAGCCTGGCAGGGGGGACAGCCCCTCCCAGCCATGCCCACTCCCACCTCACTCTGCCCTCAGGGGTCCAGGTTGATGCCGTGGTCCTGGAGTCTCCCTACACCAACATCCGAGAGGCGGGTGCCAACATCCCCCTCACCAAGGTGAGTCTGGGGGCTCTGCCTGGGAGGTCACCCAGCAGTGACAGGAGAGGGCTCGGCCTTTGGGGTCCCCAGTTGGTGACAGGCTCTGCCTGTGGGGTCCCCCAGCAGTGTCAGCCCCAGCTCCCTGGGTCTTCCCCCTCGCAGTGGAATCTAAGCTGTGGCTTAGCACCCCCAAACTCTCTCCCTGCCAGATCTACCGGCAGTTCCCTGGATTTGAGTACCTCATCCTGGACTCCATGGCTCGGGCAGGCTTGTTCTTCAGCAGTGATGAGAAGTGAGTTCCTGGTGGGAAGGGGCACAGCTGTCCCCAGGGGCTGTGGGAATGATGCCAGGACCACCTGGCTGAGGAGAGGTGTCACTCACCCCATTGAAATCCCTGCCCTCCTCGGTGTTTACCCAGCTTACTCATACTTCAAAAGTGACTTTTTATTTGCATAATGTCAGGTATCAGTTTGATTATTGAGCAAAGTCCACAAGCCACCATCCTTTTTTTTGGGCACCACCCGCTCCTGTTCCTTGTAGCACACACAGCCAGCCCAAATTCCATTTGATTTATGGGTGCTTTTGAAACCTGATGACCCTATAACTGGGGGTTTAAGATGATTAGGGTGCTTGGTGCTGCCGTGCCAGGGCAAGCAGCATGGGCATCACCCAGGTGGGCATGGCAGGGATGGCTCTGAGGGGCAGTGCTGCTGTGGGAATTTTAACAGGGATTGGGGAGGCTCCTGGGGGTCTGTTGGCTCTGGGGAGAGTCCTCAGGGCTGTGCTTGCTGCCCACAGCGTGAAGGTGCTGGGCTGCCCCCTCCTCATCCTGCACGCAGAAGATGACGGAGTCGTGCCTCCAAAGCTGGGACGCAAGGTGGGCACCTGCCAGCTGGCCTTTGAGCCTGGCTTTGGGGGGGCTGAAGTGGCCAGAGAGGGGATGGCCAGCCCCCAGCAGGGGTTTGGGGTCCCCTGCTCGTGCCAGTAACCACACTCCCACCCCGTGGCAGCTCTATGAGACAGCACACAAAGCCTACAAGGACAAATCCAAGGTGAAGTTCATTACCTTTCCCGAGAAGCTGGGCTTGGGCCACGACTACATCTCCTTCCACCCAGAGCTGCCTGCCCTGGTGAAGTAAGTGCTGCTCCCCACAAATGGCAGGGCACAGGATGGAGCCTTGGCCTCCTCTTCCACTGGTGCCTCCTCTCCTGCTGCAAGCACACAGCTGCCTGCCCCTGCTCCTTCCCCTCCCCACGGTGTTTGCTGGCATCACTTTCTAAACTTCAACCACTCCCCCGTGCCCTGAGCCTGTCCTCACCCTGGGGAGGTGGCCCTGGGGACACCAGCTCCTCTTTGCCCTGCAGAGATGCTCCAAGCCCAGCTCAGCCCCTCATGCAGGGATCCCAAATCAGGCTCTGACGCAGCACAGGAGGCTCAGTGACACAGTGTGAGATTTATTACATCTTGTTGCAGAGACTTCTTAAACATGAAGTGATGCCAGTTAACTGCCTGCACTGATCACATGCTCCCTCAAATCCACTCCAGGACCCCTCCCCATGGCACTGAACTTACTGCTGTAAGGAATAAAAACTACAGAGAAACTTTTAAGTCACCCTCTGCCTTCAGGATGCTGCGGGTTACTCAAGGGATGGAGACACTGATGTGGTCTGGGTCACCAGAGCCACACCTGGGAGCATCCCATGAGACACTGGTGGGGGTAACATGGACCTGGCACTGGTGCCTCAGGGCTGGCACCCCCCTCTCCTGCTTCAGCAGCACCCAGACAGCTGTGTCCAGCTGTGTCCAGCTGTGCTGTCCACCCCACCCCCGTCCAGCCCTCTTCCTGCCTGAAGCATTGGTGGAAGCAAGCCCAGCCCTAACTTCAGCCTTCAGCAAACAGCCCCCTTCGGACTCCAATGGCACTGGTTTTTTTTTTTATTCGTAGCACCTAATGCAAAGCAACAGGGCGACGTGGTTTCGCTTTCCACACGACACTTAGGTTATAAAAACCCCCCTCCCCCTCTGCCCACCCCTACGGAAAGCCAGCAGCAGCAACACAGAGACTCAGACAGCAGAGAATTTTACAGCGCACGTGCTCGCGTCCCCTGGCTCCGGCCGGCGCCGCTCCGGCCCCTACGCCGTGGTGCCGTTGGGGGTCTTGTCCTGCCCCGCGTCCCGGGGCTCGTTGGGTGGGGGGATCTTCAGGTCTGAGGGCTCCACGTGCCAGATGTCACGGGCGTACTCCTTGATGGTGCGGTCGCTGGAGAACTTGCCGGCCGCCGCGATGTTCCTGATGACCTTCTTGGTCCAGGCCTTGGAGTTCTGCAAGGAAAGAGGTGGGATGGGGTGGGTGGTTCTCGGTCAGGGATCCCCTGAGGTGGCACAGGACCACGTCTCTGTGCACGGCCCTTCTCTGGGATGGGGTGTTGTGTCCCAGAACTGCTCCTTGCACTCACCAGGTACAGCTCGCTGACCTTCTCCTGGCACTTGACGTAAGCCTCGTAGTCTGCAAAGACTTTAAACCTGTAGCAGCAAAGAAAGGAGGAGTTGGGGGAAATGGGAAGGGTGGGAGCAGGGTGGGCTGCCTGATCCAAGGCGTTGTTATACCCAGGGGTTAAACTCAAAGGTTCCCATTACTCTGTTTTGGTGCAAAGGAGAAATCCCCACCAGATGTTCTCAAGAGGTGAAAAAAATCACACAAACGTTTACTGGCAAAAATAGAGAAAATGAAGGAAGCTTTGGCAAAAGGAGTAAATACAACCCCGAACTCAATGTAAAACCACTTATCATAGCATTACTTAGCATGAATTTAGTATTAAGAATTTACTTAGAATTTATTTAGGGCTTGCTTAGCCCGTTTAACTGAGAAACCTTTAAAACCTTAAGATGTTATGTTACCCAAAAAGCTCCATGAAAAAAGGATTAAGAGAAGAAGAGAGATAAAGACAAAGTACAGAAAAAACACATTTACAGCTTGTTTCTCCTGGGTTCTAGCATGGATAAGCTGGAAACTCCAAGGAAGCCATCACAACCCCACAATGGCCACATGCCCTCAGCGCCTTTTATACCCCTGGCCCTTCATGGGTCCGCCCCCTAGGCGGGGCTTCTGGTCGCTCAACCAATCAGAGGCTGTTTAGTACTGCCCCCATGTGATTGATTGACAGCTCGGCCAATCAGGGGCTCGGTTAACACAAGGTGCCATGATTGACAGCTCTGCCAGGCTGAGGGGTCTGGGCACTGCCTCAGCACAAAGCCAGGCCTGACCCCAACCACACGCACACTCGGGTGTCCCAAGCACCCCAAAAACCAGCTCGAGGCATCGATCTAATCCAGTCTCTGACAGGAGTCCTCCAACACAAAGCCTCCAGCCAAATTCCCCTTCCCCAGGCCTTGTTGGTTGAGAACCTGGGAGGTCACCCAGGGAAAGCCAATGCTTATGGCTGACCAATGCTCTGGCCAGGAAATTCCTTTAGGTGCCTAAAATCATCTGGAAGGGCTGCACACCCAAAGGCATTAATGTGACAAGGGCCATCCATGGAGAGGCCATGCCTGGGGAGCATCATCCATGTGCAATGTGGTACCAGCCCCTGATGTGGCCATGGGAGACACCCAGCCCAGGGGATGGATGGCACCCCAGGCCTCACCTGTCGTGGTGGAAGAGCATGTTGACCACGTCGTTGAAGAGGTTGGGGTCTTTTGGGGAGAAGAAGCCACTTTTAATCTGGTCCACAGCCTGTTTCAGCTCGGGGAGCCGGTCGTAGTAGAGCTGGGCGTTGTACCTGGAGGGAAGGAGGCTATAAAATGGTGCTGCCCCAGGTGCCTGAGGTGGCAGCCCTGTGGCATCCCCCGCCCTCACCCTTTCCTGTCCAGCTCCGTGACATCCTCCACCCTCATGCCAAAGATGAACAGGTTTTCCTCCCCAGCCTCCTCGGCCATCTCCACGTTGGCTCCATCCATGGTGCCGATGGTCAGAGCCCCGTTGAGCATGAACTTCATGTTGCCCGTCCCTGAGGCCTCGGTGCCTGCCGTGGAGATCTGCTCCGACAGGTCGGTCGCAGGGATCACTGCCAACAAAACACATGGACACGAGGAGCTCGTGGTGACCAGCTTTGGGTTTGTTTCCTGCTGAAGGACCATGGTGAACAGTCACGGGGTAGAGGGACATCACCTCCCCAGAGTGTGTCCCACCCAGGGTACCTTTCTCTGCCAGGGACACCCTGTAGTTCTCCAGGAAGATGACCTTCAGCTTGCTGCCCACCATGGGGTCGTTGTTCACCACCTGAGCCACGGCGTTGATGAGCTTGATGATCATTTTAGCCATGTGGTAGCCCGGGGCAGCCTGGGAGAAAAGCCACAGGTGAGGCACACCCAGCTCCCACGTGTCCAGGGAACAACCTGTTCATCCCTGCTCCCATCACCTAATCCAACACGTGTTATACCACAGCATTTTTGGGGGCTTCCATGACCACAGACAGCAGATGGTTGTCCAAACCCCACCCAAACTCAGTGCTATGCTCGAGTTGAAGCCAACCAGGGATACTCCGGTGCTTTCTGGTGAAATTCATGGACATAGACTCATGGAATCATGGAATTGTTTTAAGTTGGAAAAGCCCTCTAAGATCATCGAATCCAACTGTTCCCCCCACACTGCCAAGGTCACTACCGAGCCATGTCCCCAAGTGCCACATCCACATGGCTTTTAAGCTCCTCCAGGGATGAGGACTCCACCACTGCCCTGGGCAGGCTGTCCCAATGCCTGACTATCCTTTTGATGAAGAAATTTTTCTTATCTAAACCTCCCCTGGCACAGCTTGAGGCTGTTTCCTCTGTCATGTCCCTTGTTCCTTGGGAGAAGAGACCAACCACCCCTGGCTGCACTCTCCTATCAGGGAGTTGTAGAGGCTTGGCCCCATGAGACATCTGCACCCACATCCCCCAGGTCGCTTCCAAGGACTTCTTCCAAAATGTCTAAAGCTCCTGACCCAACTTACCTTGCCTCCAATGATCACTGTCCTCGGCACAAACAGCTTTGCAGGATCCCTCCTGATTCCTGGAGAAAACAGCAGCGTTACTGTGGGACAGGGGGCACGGGGGTGCTGGTGCAGCCCTGGGACAGCCTGTCCCCTCGGGGCGTGGTGGCTTACGGTTGTACATGGTGATGATGTGCAGGCAGTTCATCAGCTGCCGCTTGTACTCGTGGATCCTCTTCACGTGCACGTCAAACATGGAGGAAGGGTTGATCTTCACCTTGTACTCCTTCTCCAGGTACAGCGCGAACTTCACCTTGTTCTCCTGGGCCAGGGCAGGGACCATGTCAGCCCCCAGGGAACATCAGCCCCCGCTCTCTGCTCCCCCTGCCCGCATCCCCTCACCTGCTTCACTTTGGCCACCTCCCGGATGAAGAGGTCATCGTCCACAAACTCGTGCAGCTTGGTCAGCTGGCTCAGGTCCCGCACGTAGTCTTCCCCGATTTTCTGCAATGGGAGCAAGGGCACATGCTGATGGTGGGATGGTTTGGGATGGAAGAGATCTTGAACATCATCCAGTTCCAACCCCTGCCATGGGCAGGGACACCTTCCACTATCCCAGATTGCTCCAAGCCTCATCCAACCTGGCCTTGGACACTTCCAGGGATCCCGGGGCAGCCACAGCTTCTCTGGGCACCCTGTGCCAGGGCCTCCCCACCCTCCCAGCCAGGAATTCCTTCCCAGTATCCCATCTATCCCTGCCCTCTGGCAGTTTACATCCACTCCTCCTTGTCCTGTCCCTCCATCCCTTGTCCAAAGTCCCTCTCCAGCTCTCCTGGAGCCCCTTTAGGCCCTGGAAGGGGCTCTAATGTCTCCCCAGAGCCTTCTCTTCTCCAAGTGAACACCCCCAACTTTCCCTGCCTGGCTCCGAAGCAGAAGGGCTCCAGCCCTTGGAGCATCTCCATGGCCTCCTCTGGACTCGCTCCAGCAGCTCCACATCCTCCTGATGTTGGAGACCCCAGAGCTGAAGGCAGCTCTGTAGGCGGGGTCTCACCTGAGCGGAGCAGAGGGGCAGAATCCCCTCCCTTGACCCTCAACTCCTCAACCTTCAACCATCCAGAAGATGTACATGGTTGAGGTTCTCATGGCACCCTGGGCTCAGCAGGGAAGGGTCAGTGGGCACAGCACGGTCCCCCCACGCCGGTACCTCTGCAATGAGCTCCGCCAGCCCCGGGTTGCAGAGCAGGAGCCAGCGCCGCGGGGTGATGCCGTTGGTCTTGTTCTGGAACTTCTCCGGCTCCAGCGCCGCAAAGTCCTCGAAGCTGCGAGGGCGAGGATGGCACAGCTCCAGCCTCGCCCACCTGGCACCACCACCCCTTCCAAGACCAGGAGGACCCACCACCACCTCCCTCCCCTCACTCACACTTGAGTCTTGACGATCTCGGAGTGGATCTTGGCCACGCCGTTGACGGCGTGGGAGCCAACGATGCAGAGATGGGCCATATTGATCCTCTTGGTGCCCCCCTCCTCGATCAGGGACATCCTCCGCAGCCGGTCCACGTCGTTAGGGAACAGGGACGCGATGTGCTGCCGGTGGAGCCGGAGAGGTGGTGAGAGGTCGTGGCACTGAGGGATGTCCCACCCCATGGCTCACAAGGAGGAGCCATGATGATGTCTCCAGTGCATTTGACACCAGCCAGAGCGGTGGCTTTTACTCCGTTGTGGCAGCGCCAACCCCCTCCAAAGGGTGCCCTTTCCCAGCACGGATGTCTCTGGACAGAAGGACCTCCCCAAGCTTCCACAGAGAGGAGTTTGGGGACACACACTTGGCCAGTGAGGCCATTTTGGCAAAAGCCTCATGCTGCCAGACCAGGAGGTCAAACCACCATCTCCTCTGCACTCCCAACATCATCTTTCCCAGGATGAATTTAGCATTTAGGAAGCAAAGAAATGCCAGCTCTCAAGTCCCTGAAGGAACGAGTGAAGCCTCTCGACAGTCACTAACTGCAGGATGGCAATGTGCTGGTGGGAAAGGGCTTTCCCACATGTCAGCTTCCCAAAACATCCCATGGAATCTCCCAGCCACACACCCAGCATCATCAGTTTGTGCATGCCCCTCATCCTGACAGTAAATCCCTGTCCTCCTCTCTGGAGCAGGCTCCCAGACACTCACATCCAGGTGTCTCTGGTTGATCTCATAGATGATCTGCAAGTGTCTGGGGAGCAGCTTCTCCACCAGGTCCACGGGCCAGCGCTCCAGGGCCTCGGGAAGCACCGTGTGGTTGGTGTAGGCAAAGGTCCTTTTGGTGATGTCCCAGGCCTGGCAGGGAAGAGCCAGTGCTCAGCAGCACCTCAAGTGCCAGAACCCACCCACGGTCCTCCCAACCACACCCAGCAGCACAGCCCAGCCAGCTCCTCCCAGTCCCCACCAGTTAAACCCAGCCTGACTCTGCTCCACATCATTCCCAGCAGCCACAAAATTGGCTCCTCCACCGTGGGCTGGTGGGTGCAAGTGGAGGAGACCCAGGGGCCAGGTGGGGTGTCCCTACCTTATCCCACGGCAGCTTCTCGATGTCCACAAAAATCCTCATCAGCTCGGGGATGGCCATGGCGGGGTGTGTGTCGTTCAGCTGGATGGCAACCTGGGGGAGCAGGGTGGCATGTGGGGACACAGGGGGGACACTGGGAACCCCACAGAGGGTCCTCAAACCTCTGCAGCGTCTGGGAGGTGTTGAAACAAGCTCCAAGGCACAGGTCAGAGCAGCCCTGGCTCGTACCTGGTCTGGGAAGGAATCGAACACAGTCCGGACGCTGTCCGTGCTCCCGAATTTGGATGCTTTGAAGCGGCGGATGATGTCCTGGAGGGTGGCAGCCACGACAAAGTACTCCTGCTTCAGCCTCAGCTCCTTCCCTTCGAAGAACTGTGGGCAGAGGAGCAGGGAACTGCAGGATTCCCACAGGATTCACTGCACTTCCCGGGGGAAGGTGATCCCAGGGTGACTCCTCCGTGCTTCCCCCAGCATCAGTTGTAATCCCAAGCTCTTTTTGCTGTCCAGATTCCAGCACAGAGTTTTGGGATGTGCTGGTACAACCAGGTTAAATCCCAGTTGAGCATTGTCAAAACCTGTTCTCCGTGGTTTCAATTTTTTGGCTGCAAGAAAAGGTACCAGGACAATGGGAAGGAAAGCCACGGGAGCTGTAACACCCAGGAGAAATCCTTTCTAGGACAAGGATTTAACCACCGTTCATGCAGCACAAAACATCAACCTGCTGGTCTGCAAAGGAAAAGCTGCAGAAGACAATCTCAGCACTGGAGCTGCAGTGCCCCCACCTCTCCTCACCAGCTGGGAAGGCTGGAGGAGGATTAAATGGGAAAAACACCATCAGGACTTGCCCCGAAGAGGCTGCACAGCAAGGAGAGCTTCCCTTTTTTTTTGTCCTGCTCCACAGCTTGGTTTGTGGCTAGGGAAGGGTTGTGCATCCCACCACACCTCTGTGCCAGCTTGGCAAGAACTCCCACGGCAAGAGGGTTGGGGTGCAAAGGGCAATTTGAGGCACAACCTCTGGTCCCAGTGCTGCCAAGGGCCACCAGGGTAACACCAGCAGCATTCAGCAGTTTGCCTTCATGTTGTATTTTGAGCCTCAAGGAACGTTTCTGCAGCAGGACCTGCTCATCCCCACTCGCTCCGGGCAAAGCTCAGGGGAACAGACTCATCCTGGTGAGAGGTAGCAACCCTCATCCAAGCACTGCAGGCAGCTTGAAACACAACTAAAAACATCTCAGCAGCATCCTGGAAGGAGGGGCTGCTCCCCTTCCCCCTCCATCTGGGCACTCTTTATCCATCCCTAAAATACCGTGACTCACGTTGTCGTTGGGGTAGAGCACCCGGGAGATGTTCTCCGCCAGGTTCCTGTCCAGCACGGCCTGGATGTAATCCCCGACGTTGACTGGGGAGGAGAAGAGGGATAAGGTGGGCTTGGGGCCCCCTCACCTCTCCCCACCCCGGCCAGCTCCCACTTACAGTCGCGCAGGTTGAAGTCGTTGGGAGCACGGGCCGACCACAGGCGCATGGTGTTGACGGTGTTGTTCATGTACCCGGGCACGGGGGTGTCGTAGGGCAGTGCCAGCACCACCTGTGACATGCCCAGGGCAGCTGGAATTGGGCTGGGATCCCCCTGGAGCCCTCCCATCCCACAGAGCCTCCTGATCAGGGTTGAGCTCAGGGTGGTGTCCACCTTCGTAGGGTTGCACGGGTGGGGATGGGCTTGGTGCCCCTGCATGGGGACACCCCTGTGGCTCTGCCCAATGGCTGGTGTTTGCCACAAGCACTCAGGGCATGGAGAGGGGCTCATAAAGGTTGGGAGGAGCTGAATTTAGGGTGAATTTAGGGCTGCACGTCACAAACAGACCTGCTGGAGCTACTTCTGGTATTTTATAGAATCCCAGAATGGTTTGGATTGGAAGGGACCTTAAAGTCCATCCAGTTCCAACCCCCCTGCCATGGGCAGGGACACCTTCCACTATCCCAGGGTGCTTCAAACCCCATCCAACCTGGCCTTGGACACCTCCAGGGATGGAGAGTTTCTCTGCAGATGTGGAGCAGCCAAACCTGTCCCCATCCCTATGTCCATCTCCTCCCCAGCTTGCCCCAGCACTGCCTTTTCCATCCCAGCCCAACCTTCCCGGCAGCGATTCTGCAGGACTCATTCCTGGGGTACAGCCAGCCAGGGAGAGCTCCCCAAATGATGGGACAAGCCATGCAAGGGACATTCCTGTCCCCAGCCCTTACCTGGGTGTCGATCCACTTGGCACCAGAGGCAGAGTGCTCCACCCGGCCGTAGAAGTGCACGGGCAGCATGTACTCGGGACGGGCTTTCTCCCAGGGATTGCCATGCCGGAGCCAATCATCGGCTTCTTCCACCTGCAGAGGGACCCAGAGCAGTGACAGGGTCACTCAGCCCCAGGGATCTCCCCAGCTGGAGGATGGCTGGGGCAGGATGGCTGGGAAAGGCTCCGGCTGCTCATGGCAAAGGGGAGGATGCTCTGAGTCTGTCCGCCCTAAACCTGGATTTTGGCACCTCGGGATGAAGCCTGGAGGCACCACCCTGAACTCTGGGTGCTGTCCATGGGGATGGGGACAAACCCAAGGTTTCTCTTAGTGCACTGCTAAGGTTCCATTTCCAAACCAGCCTCTTCCACCCCTGCTCCATGAGGAGCAGGGACACAACTGCTCCACCCTCACCTGCTCCAGGCAGCCACAGAGCAGCTCTCGGGGTGGCCCTGAGCAGGGCATGCTGTGGATGGGGACGAGGGATGGATGCTGTGAGCTTGCACTGGTTTAAGAAGTTAAACTTGTTCAAGAAAATATCTGCTAAATTTGAAATATCACTGCAGCAGCAGCAGCCTCTGAGCTGAGGGGAAGTGTCTGTACACCCCAGTCTAAGGGGGAGGTGGTGAACGTGGGGCTCCAGCTGTGCCAGGGGACAGTGAGGGCCACACATCTCCATCCATACCTGCCACCCATCCCGGATCTTCTGGTTGAAGATGCCGTACTCGTAGCGGATGCCGTAGCCGTAGGCTGCCAGCCCCAGCGTGGCCATGGAGTCCAGGAAGCAGGCTGCCCAGGAGAGAGGAGAGCAGTGAGCTGGGCCTCCCTTGGAGCCCTGGGACATGGATCCTTCTCCCTGGGACAGCCACAAGCCCCACAGGGACAGGAGCCAGGGCCAGCAGCCACCCAGCACCTTGCTCTGTGCT
Organism: Falcunculus frontatus; assembly: GCA_013398115.1. Lineage (NCBI taxonomy): Eukaryota > Metazoa > Chordata > Aves > Passeriformes > Falcunculus > Falcunculus frontatus. The sequence goes on from VZRV01001930.1 coordinate 82,820, forward strand.
GGAAAGGCTGGAGCAATAACCCCCCTGGGATTAGGTACCTCCTGTAGTGGATGTAAAGCCTTCAGGGATGTGCCAAGGAGGGGCTCACTCACCTGCCAGCCTGCCCAGACCCCCGTTGCCCAGCCCAGCATCCTCCTCAATTTCCTCCAGCTCTTCCATGTCCAGCCCCAGCTACAAGTGAGAAGAAGGAGAGGGGCTGGAGACTCTCAGGGTGCCCAGCCCCACGGAGGGGAGGCATTGTTGGCACACACTCCCTTGCAGGTGGGCTCCCAAAGGCACCCAATTCCACAGGACCCATTCCTGCAAGTGGGACACTGTGATTTGAACCCAAAGCAGCTGCTCTCCCCCCCAGCTGTGTCTCTGTGCCATGGCAGGGGTCATCTCCCGTGTTTAAATCGCTCCACCAGGCTTTACAAGGGACATTCACACCCTTGACCTCACTGTGGGCAACATCTGGGGATGGGGAGCACCAACCTATAACCAGGGTGCTGCTCTGGGGTCCCAGACACTTCCAAGGGCTCTGAGGGCTTATTCCCAGGCCTGCTCCTTCTTTCCTTGGCTGCAGTCCCACAGGGGCAGGCACCAGGTTCCTGTTCCCCCAGCACCCCCTACCCCTTGAGGCAGCCACCCAGGTGGAATATTCCTGCACCCCCAGCACCCCCATTCCCTGGGGAAGGCCCCTAGGTACCATCTTCCTGTTCCCCCAGCATCCCAATCCCTTGGGGATTGGATCCAAGTGCTGTGTTCCTGCTCCCCCAGCATCCCAATCCCTTGGGGATTGCATCCAAGTGCTGTGTTCCTGCTCCCTCAGCATCCCAATCCCTTGGGGATTGGATCCAAGTGCCGTGTTCCTGCTCCCTCAGCACCTCCATCCTCTGCAACAGGCACCCAGTGCCCTTCCTCCCAACTCCAGGCATCACCCTTTGGGGTGAGAAGCATCTACACCCCTTTTCCAGGGAAATTTAAATTTTCCAGCCGGGGATGCTGCAGGAGGAAGTGGTTTTGCCTATGCAAAACTCCTCGGGGAGCTCAGCTGGAAAACTTTGGTCCATTGCCCCGCCCTGATGTTCCCTGGTCACAGCAAGTGGGGATAAAAAATTTAAAACCCCCTAAAAATAAGTTCCTCTCCTCTGAAGTGTTTGCACAAAAGCTGTTCCTGCTCTGGTGCAACCACCCTGGCCACATCTGATGACGCTGAACACAAGAGGTGACAGGGTGGGGACAAAAGGAGCCACCCAAAACCCATCGATAACCCCAGTGCCACCTGATGCCAGCACCCAGCCGGGCTTAATTCAAGGTTTTACTCCTCCCTGCCACCCACTGTGGATGTGAACAGCCTCACCCACAGAACCACCAGTTTCCTTCCAGGACATGGGATCCCTCTGAGTTCCCCAAGCTGGGCAGCTCCAGCCCTTTCAAGGGTAGGCTCTGGAGCAGCCTTTATTCCCTAAGTGGCTCAGGGAGCAGTTTGCAGCCCGTGTGGTAAAACATGGACATTCCCAGGAGCTGGAGAGCACGGAGCCCTCCTGATCCAGGTCCTCACCCCTCGTGGGATGCTCACCTGGTAGACGGCCTCGTCGCAGGCGTTCTGCAGCCCCAGGTTAATCATCGTGTTCTGCAGCGTCCTCCCCATGTAGAATTCCAGGGAGAGGTAGTAAATCCTCTGGAAGAGAAAACCACCCCATGGTCACCTTTCCCGGGGCTGGAGGAGGCTCCCCTGGACTCCAGAAGCTGCTGTTGGGTGATAGCTCAAAAACAAACAGGAAAAAACCCAGCTCTCAACAGAGCAGGGTGGTTTGCACCAGGAATTTCAGGGTTGTGGCTCCTGGGCGGCTCTGCAGCCCCTTCCCTTCTCTACTGCTCTTTCCCAAACCGGGAAGAGGCTGTTTTATTTGGACAAGCCCCGTTGCCCTGTCCCAGAGCGGGGACAGCTCCAGGATGGTCACTCCGGCGGCGGCACAAAGTTAAACTTTAAAGAGGAGCTGTTTCCTCACGTCCCTCCGGGGCTGCAAAGCCACCGGAAAACCGAGCGAGCTGCCGGGGCCAGGAGGTGGCTGCGGGGACATGGGGCTTCCTCTGCTGTCCCCTTGGAGCAGGGGACACTGCCGCTGACACCGCGGCCACAGGATGCGGCCGGTCCGGCCTTGTGTAAGCCGAGCGCCGGCGTCAGCACCGGCAGGTTTTAAGGAAGGATTTAGGCTGGGGGAAGTCACTGACTCGACAAATTTCCCCAGGACCTGCGCGGGGTCGGGGATGGAGGTGGGATAGAATCCCAAAATGGTTTGGGTTGGGAAGGACCACAAAGATCGTCTCGTTGCAACGCTCCTGGCCACGGGCGGGATGTGCTGGGCAGGATCCATTGGGATTCCCGGTTTGACTCCAGCAGAGCTGGGAGCAGCGACTCCAGGCAGGCAGCACCCAGCACGCCTCGGCTGAACGGGAGAGTCCCGACTCCAAAGCCTGGAAGAGGCTCCTTTTTCTCACCCCTACACAACACGGGGGAGTGCTGAGCTATCGCGGCTGGCACGGTCCCAGCGAGGTGCTGGCAGGGAGGAAATTGATGCCGACAGGGACATCCAGGTGTCAGGAGGGGGATTAGGGCTTAATCCCCCCGCGGCAGAGCCCGGAGCGAGCCAGCGGGACGAGCAGCAGCACAGCAACTCCTGCACAAACCGGATCTCTCACGCTTGGGATCACTTTGTGTTAAAACAAGACCTGTTTGCGGTTGGCTTCGGGTGCCTTTAAGCCTTTCCAATAATTCCCCCGGGAAGGCTTTGGAGTTGGTTTTGGTAGACAGCACCCACGCCGGCGCCGCGGGACAACAAACGGCGTTCCCATGCCCTGCACCCCGCTCCCGGCCAAGCCGCGCTCTGTTTGTTTTGCAAAGCAAAGGACAGTGGCCTCGCTCGGTAAAGTCCAGTCCCTCCTCTCGGAAAAGTTACCGGAACAGCCCTAAATCCCTAAAAAAACCGAATCCCCGCCAATCCCTCTATTCCAGCGCGGACGGAGGGTTCACATCCCCGGGGTTCCCATGGATCCCACCCCAGCCACAAGCCAGGACCCACCGTGGGGGGTTCCCGGCACCCCGCCCTGCACGGAGGGGCTCCCCCCCGTATCCCACCGCTCCCACCTTGGGATCCTTCTCGTAGTAGTACTGCTGGGTGCGGATCCAGCGCCCCACCAGGTGGTCCCGCACGGTGTGGGCCAGGGCGAAGTAGTAATCGCGTGGGGTGGCCACATTGCGGTCCTTGACCAGGGTGAAGTGCAGGTGCCGGTTGAAGCCCCGCTTCAGCTCGGCCACGCTCTCGGCGCCCACGATCCCGCGGATGCTGATCTGTTTCCGCCGCTCCTGGTCCGACAGCGGCCGCGACATCGCGGCGGGGCTGCGGGGACACGGGGAGGGGGGACACGGACACACGGGCTGGGCTCCGGCGCCGCGTTCCGCCTCCGCCCAGCGCTGGCACCGCCCCGGGAGGGGACGGGGATGGGGACGGGCCCCGCAAAGGACCGCCCACGCGTGGGGCGGGAGCGGCGGCCGCCACCGGGGGGGGAGAAAGGGGGGACCCCGGGGATG
>VZRV01001930.1:87839-115150 GCA_013398115.1 Falcunculus frontatus
CCCCCTCGGCTCCTCACTGTTCTGTGCGGGCCCGCAATCCCTCTGGAAATGGCGTGGGATCTCTTCTCCCCGGCTCCGGGCTCTTCCCAGCTGCCTCCCGCACCGTGGCCGCCCGCAGTGCCCTGCCCTGCCCGCAGGACCCTGCCCTGCCCTGCCTCCGGTTCCTCCCAAGGGCAAAAATATCCGATATGAGCTTCCAACGCAACGCTTTCTCCTCCCCCTCCTGCTTATCCTCTTCCTCCTCCTCCTTCTCCTCCAGCCATGGCTCCGCAGGCTTTCCAGACTGTGTTTTCCCTGTCCTGGGCTCATCCCCAGCAGGGGAGAGGGGAATTCTGCCTTTCTGCCCCTCTCAGGTGAGACCCCCCCTGCAGAGCTGCATCCAGCTCTGGGCTCCAACATCAGGAGGACGTGGAGCTGCTGGAGCCAGTCCAGAGGAGGCCATGGAGATGCTCCAAGGGCTGGAGCTCCTCTGCTCTGGAGCCAGGCTGGGAGAGCTGGGGGTGTTCACCTGGAGAAGGCTCAGGGAGAGCTCAGAGCCCCTTCCAGGGCCTAAAGGGGTTCCAGGAGAGCTGGAGAGGGACTTTGGACGAAGGCCTGGAGTGACAGGACACAGGGAATGGCTTCCCAGTGCCAGAGGGCAGGGTTAGATTAGATTAGATCCATGCACAGGCTTCCACCCAGAGAGTAACAGAATCACAGAATCCCAGAGTGGTTTGTGTTGGAAAGGACCTTAAAGATCATCCAGTGCCACCCCCTGCCATGGGCAGAGACACCTTCCACTATCCCAGATTGCTCCTAGCCCCATCCAGCCTGGCCTTGGACACTTCCAGGGATGTGGCAGCTACAAGGCACCCTGTGCCAGGCTCTCCCCACCCTCACAGGGAGGAATTTCTTCCCAATACCTCATCTAAACCTCCCCTCTGTCAGTGTCAAACCATTCCCCCTTGTCCTATTGCCACAGATGCTCTGGCCCTGGGCTGTTCCCTGTGCTGTACATGACTTACAGGCTGGTTTTACATGCTGCAGGGAGGATGCAGTTTCCTGTATCTCCGGTGCCCTGGGCACATTCCCACTCTGGAAGGAACAAGCATCCTTCTGAGATGCACTTCATGCATCAGCATTTTCTTCTGTAGCCCTGGACTCGGGCCCGTGATGAGCTCAGAGGCTGCACATTGAAAACCTCTCCTGAGTCACTCTGGGAGAACAGAGCAGGCACTGATACCCCAGCAGCGAGTCCTTCTCACGGCCCTGGGAGCATTGTCCATGCTGTTCCCTTGGAAATGGCCCCCCCTCCACTCATCCCTTAGCATTTTGCCTCTATTTCATCTCCTTGGGGAGATGGTGCTCTGTATCCAGCCTTGGTCATTCCCCCCTCCTTCCTTATATCCCAGGGCCACCCTCAGTGCCCCAATTTCCCTGCTGATGGGCTGCAGGCACAGTGGGGAGCCCTGGCTGGGAGCTGCACCCTCCCCTCTCACACTGTCCCAGCTCAGTACCCATCGTGGGAATGGGGAATTGTCACCACTTCTCATGAAGGGATGGAGTTTACTCAGGAAAGGAATGGGGAATTGTCACCACTTCTCATGAAGGGATGGAGTTTACTCAGGAAAGGAATGGGGAATTGTCACCACTTCTCATGAAGGGATGGAGTTTACTCAGGAAAGGAATGGGGAATTGTCACCACTTCTCATGAAGGGATGGAGTTTACTCAGGAAAGGGTTGGGGAAAGGATGGGTGGGATGTGGGGCTGCTGGATTTGGGGTTCCTGGCTGTGCCTGGGTTAGCTCCCCATGAGTCCCAGGGGTGGAACACAGGGTGTGCAGTGACCCATCTCCCTCCTGGGCCATCTTCTGGTCACAGGGTGGGAAACAGGAACTCCTATTTCTTGCTGCTTCATGACCTTGCTGGCTGAGGCATCACCACAGGGAGAGGGTGCTACTGTGCCAGGAAGGGGACACGGTGGCACAGGACTCGCCATCAGTCATCTCATGGTGCTGCCACAGCTCTAGGTTTCAGAGAATCCCAGAATGGTTTGGGTTGGAAGGGACCTTAAAGTCCATTTCATCCCACCCCTGCCATGGCAGGGACACCTTCCACTATCCCAGGCTGCTCCAAGCCCCGTCCAACCTGGCCTTGGACACTTCCAGGGATCCAGGGGCAGCCCCAGCTTCTCTGGGCACCCTGTGCCAGGGCCTCACCATCCTCCCAGCCAGGAATTTCTTCAACTGGCCCTGCTCCCTTCCATTGACTGAGTCCTGTCCGTTCTCTGCTGCTGTCTCTGGACAAGGCCAGTGAGGGATGTGCACCAGGGGGGATGAGATGGGAACTGAAGCACAGAGATGCTCTGGAAGCTCTGCCCTTCTCTCGTAAAAGTCCTTTATTAGAACAGCAAACATGACACTTCTCGTCAGTACAGCGGCTGTGTGCAGCTACCATCGCGCAACGGGGGGACGACGTCTTACAATCACTGGGACTCTAAGAAGCACCATGAACACCCTAAAGAAGGGGGGGGATGACGGCTGAGAGAGGAGCCCCAGGTGAGCCGGCCACGGGGGCTCCTCAGGAATCCACCCAGGAGCTGCCCGGCGTTGTCCCGCAACACGGCTCTCCGGCAGCTGGGAGGAACTCCTCCGTGGGAGTCAACGAAGATAGCACCCATCCAATAAATTAGGAAAACTTAATGCTAGAGCAACGAGGGAGTGAAAGGGACTGTCCTAGAGGAGGGCACGCCGGGAGGGAATGGGCTATTTACACTTGTCTTTCTGCTGGGCCGGCGCTGCCGTCGCTCCGGCCGGGCTGGGAACGCCGGCACGCGGCCGGCAGCGATCCCGCTGCCCGTCCCGGCTCCGCGGGGAGCGCAAAGCGAAGCGAGGGGACATTGCGCATGCAGGCGCTCTCAGCTCGGCGACAACGGGGCCGGCACCGTTCCTCTCCTGCCTCGGAATTACCAGAAAGTCAAGCAGGGAATGGAGGCCGACGGGAACTGCTGCCGGCAGCAGGCGCGAATTCCTGAGTGCGTGGCAGGGCTGTGGTCAGCTCTCCTTCCTCCCCATCCCATCCCCACCCCCGGGCTCTCTGTCAGACCCTCACTGCAGAATGAATTCTCCGGTGATTGGAAGGACACTATCAGTTGAATTTAAGGCTAGGTTTTATATGGCAACTATAAAAAAATAAACGCTAATCTCCGAAGAGCCGGGCGAGGGCTCTCCGGTCTATGGCTGTGGCGCATGTGCTGGCACCAAGGTGTGGGGGGTCCCCTGGAGAGCCCCCCGTGGGCATTCGGCACCCGACCAAGGGCCTGCCAGCACCCGGAGCACCCGGGGACAGGACGGCCACCCCCTGCCCCACAGAAACGCCCCAGGGGGACACGGGACAGAGTGGGGTGTTTTGGTAAGGACATGGAGACTGACTGGTAATCCAGGACCCACCTCTACACATGACCGAGGGTGCTCTGCAAGAAAGGCCACAGGGGAAAGAAATATCCTGCAAAGTAACCAGGCTGGCGTGGGCGGAAGCGTTCCCGTGGTGGGGTCCCTCCGGCCGGCCCCACGGGAGGGGAAAGAGAGACCGAACTGCCCCCCCCTCCCCCAAAAAAACCCCGACTCAAATCAGGAAAACCAAACCTAAAAGCGGACACAGGAGAACAGCTCAGGCTACCTAGGTACTTCATCAGCCAAAGAGAGCTAAAGAGCGAAGCGCACACACACGGGACAGCGCGGAGGCCACAGAGCGGAGACGGCCGAGAGCCAGGATCGTCCTTCCCGATTTGTCTCCCCATCTCCGGCCAGAGGCCGAGCAGGGACCCGGCAGCTGGGCAGGGACCCGGCAGCTGGGCAGGGACCTGGCAGCTGGGCAGGCCGGCCTTGTCCTGCAGGAGGGAACGGGCTGGCTCCTCTCATCCCAAGAAGAGGCAGCCGGCTCCGGGAGCATCCTCACGGCATGGCCGAGCGCGAAGCGTAGAACTCGGGCACGGGCAGCCCGGTGTGCAGCGTCACCTGCAAGGAGAGACACGGGGCTCAGCTGTGTCCCACTGTGCCTGCTGGCACATTGTCCCCAGTGAGGGCAGGAGCAGCACTGGGGACAGGCAGGATGTGACCAGAGATGTGGGGAGCTCACTGCTCCTGCAGGGGTGTCCCCAGAACTGTGGCGGTAGCTCCATCTTGCTTGTTCCTTGCTTTTTTGTGCTGCTGGAGTGAACTGGGACTGATGGTACCAAGCCCCAAATATTCCCAGCTGGCTGAGTACAAATCCTACAGTTGGCTGCCAGAGAGGTGGGACATGGCAGGAGTTGGGTCTTTGTGCAGGTGGGATGGACGAGAGGGGATGGGGGGACCTGGAGGACAGTGAAGCCATTACAGGAGATCCTGGAGAAGCCCCTGAGCTGAGTGGGGATGGGGACAGAGAGGGGACAGGGACAGTGGAGGGATGGGGACAGTGGAGGGGATGTGACTGATGGAGGAAGGACCTTTGTGGTGGGGAAGCTGAGCAGCACCAGGATGTTGGGACAGGGCCGTGCTCACACAGGCACTGGTGAGTGGCACAGGGGGAATTCTGTTCCTTCCACAAATGCTTTCTTTTGGGAGGAGAGCACAATTCCTCCTTTTATTGCGGCAGCAGCATTTCCCCCTTCAGACACAGATTTAAAGAAAACTGTCTAAAATGCAGTGATTTCCCTCCTAATTAGAGTTGTTTTCAATTTGCCATATACCTCTGAAGAAGCATAATAAATGGCTTGGCTTAATTAGCAGCCTTTTATCAGCATCCCACGGGATTTCTGTGTTGTCAGGGGATTTAGGCTCTGCCTTGCCCAGGAAACTCACAAAGCCAAGGGGCTCCAGAAATGCCTTGTCCCTCATGGCTGTGCAGAGGACTGAGGCAGGAATTAAACCCAGCACACAGCAGGACATTTTTACCACACCAAATTAATACAGCACCCCTAAACCCAGCATAGGCAACATGGGCTTCATTAGTGTTGCCTAATTAAACCTTTCCCAGCCCTTCTCTGACTCCCCTGCCAGTGACATCCTTGAGGTGGGACACTTTGGCAAGGATGCTCCCGAAGTTTGGGATGGTCCCAACACACCAGTGCTGCCGGAAAACTGTCACTGCCTTGGTGACAGCGCAGTGAACCCTGGATCCTGACAGACACAGCAGAGCATGTCCCGATGCATGGATCCCTAATTTAAAGAGGCCACTTGGTGCCTCTGCCCTTGAACAGAGGTGATCGTCAAATCCCAGAATGGTTTGGGATGGAAGTGACCATCCCATTCCACCTCCTGCCATGGGCAGGGACACCTTCCACTATCCCAGGCTGCTCCAAGCCCCAATGTCCACCTTGGCCTTGGACACTTCCAGGGATCCAGGGGCAGCCACAGCTTCTCTGGGCACCCTGGGCCAGGGCCTCCCCACCCTCACAGCCAGGAATTCTTTCCCAATATCCCATCTAACTCTGCCCTCTGGCAGTGGGAAGCCATTCCCCTTTTATCCTGTCACTCCAGGCTCTGTTGCAAAGTCCCTCTCCAGCTCTGACACCCACTGTAGAAGACCCTGCCAAAATGCTCGACACCCTGAGATGATCCATTACGTGCAACGTGTCCTTGGATGTGCCTGGGCACTTGTGCAGGCTTGGAGGTGAAGGCAGTGGCAGGGTGGATGTGCCAAAGCCAGGGTGTGGCAGATTCCCTGGGAAAGAGGACAGCAGGGATGTGACCAGTGAGAAGAGAAATGGAAGGTGGAAATACCGGATTGGCTCAGGATGTCACCGCTTGGTGATGGTTCAGGAGAGCTGAGAGCTTTCAAGAGAGGGAGAGAAGAGGGGTTTGAAATGGAAAACAGGCTTTAGAAGGTGCCCTTCTCCCTGGTGATGATCCCATCCAGGTCCTGGGAGAGCTGTAGGAGCTGCTGAGGCTCTTGTGGGGGAGCATCACCAAACAGAGTTATCAAACCCCATCCCATGGAGGGCTGGAGAACCCTGGTGCTTCAGCAGCCCTGAGGGAGAAACCTGGAGTGAGGAGCTGGTGGCTGCAGGGAGGCCTGTCCTGATCCTGGAGACTCACAGGTGGTTTAGGGTGCAAGTTTAGCTCCTTCCAAGCCACCCTTGCTGCACGAGAACCCTCCTGCTCCTGAGGGGAATGTGACGGCAAGGTCACCCCTTCCCACTGCTGGGAATGTCCCCCCTGCTCCAGAGAGCCCCACCAAGCTCATACCTGCACGTTCCTGTTGAGGCTGACGGCGGGGAAGAAGAGGCCCTCCAGGTTCTCAAAGGCCACAGGCCCTTGCTGGTCCTCGTTGATGGAGAACGTCAGAGTCCTCCTGGTCAAATCCAGCAGCACTCCCACCGTGGCGCCTTTCGTGATCCCGCCCTCGGTTCTGTGGGAGGAGAAGGTCAGTGGCTCCATGTCCCCTGTGCTCCTGGCTCAGGGTTCAGGCCATGGAACTCAACACAAGATGATGGTGAACACCACAGCTCACCCAGGAGCCAGGCCATGACCTGCTCCCATCCCAGCCACGCTCATGATTCCCTGGAAACCTCCTCCTCTACCCTCCCATGGAGCTGCTCTCTTCTTGCCATGGTGACCCCAAGGGAAAAGCCACCCTGAGAGCAGCCACACAACCACGGAGGAAAGCACATGGAACTTGGAAGCAAAGCTACAGCACCCACACCAAAACCTGCTGATCCATCAGGGAATGGCCCTCAGGGCTGCAGGAAGGTGACCCCAGGCTCTCCCCAGGCCAAGTCCCCAGTCCCGTGTGGAACACGAGCAGGAGCTGTGGCACAGGGATCGAGGGGAACGTTGCTGCAGGAGTTGCAAGGCTTTGGATGTTACTGGGAAGGGGATGCCAACAGGAAGAGTCAGCATGGAAAGAGTGGTGCAGGCAGGGAAGGAACACTGGAGCAAGGCAGCACCAGGCAGGCAGGACCTGATCCTTGCTTGGGGACAGGCACATCCTCCAACAGAGGTGACCAGGATTGACATCATCCCTGTCGATGCCACTGGCAAAGCCACGGACTCTTCCTTGGGCTGTGGTGGCCGGGAGGAAGATCCTAGAAGATTCCAAACCACCTACCTGTTGGTGTGGGAGTTGTTGTGCATGAACCAGCTCCGGTTGTTGTCCACGTACATGGCCCAGGCCTTGTCGTCCTTGCCCAGCATGGCATCCTTGAGGACGTCGATGCGTGCCACGCCGAAGGCCGGGTCGGGGTGGTTGTCGTAGCGATCGATCGACAGCTCCCAGTAGTGGAGCCCTTTGGAAAAGCCCGTTTTCCCCAGCACCACCCTGTCATCGTAGCTGTTGCAGGTGACAGTCAGGTTGTCATTGGAAAAGATGATGTCAGCGTGGGCAGAGGCGGGGTCGAAAGAAAACCAAGCAACTGGAACACACAAACGACACGGGGTTAGCGCGGTGGGGACGCGCCGGAGCCGCGCGGAGCGACACGGACAGGGCATGCTGCATGCAGGACACGGAGCTTCCACCACCGAGGGACAACTTCCACCACCGAGGACAACTTCCACCACGGAGGGATGCTCTGAGCTCCTGTGGCTGCAGCTGCCACTGTGGCTGAGGTTTTATGGCCAGGAGTTGGAGGAGTTTCTTGCTCTTGCTGCTCCATGGCGCCCAATGGCTCGGCTCGTGAGCCTGCAGGATCCTCAAGGTCTCCTAAAATTTGGCCCTGGCAGGAGACGTGATCCTCACCAGGTCTCCAAGCTCTAAGAGAATTATGGAATGGTTTGGGTTGGAAGGGACCTGAAAGCCCATCTCGTTCCAACCCCCTGCCATGGGCAGGGACACCTTCCACTATCCCAGGCTGCTCCAAGGTCCATCCAACCTGGCCTGGAACATAACTTACTCTCAGGACCAAGTGTTACTTAGTTTGCAGGGTCAGGTCAGTGTGGGAAGGGGACTGAGGACCAGCAGATAAACTCTGTCTGTGAATTTAAGGGCTGTTTTTGGGAACCAAAAGCACACACAAAGGTCTTCATTTACAGAGATGCCACATCACACCAAGAAACCTCCCTGCCAAGCAACGAGCCACACCTAAGACAAGAACTCATGGGAAGGCTGGAAAACGCCCCAAAAACCTCCACGATTCCGTAGGGCTGCCGGTTTAAATGCACACGACTCTGCAAATCTGACAGACACAGTGTCACGTCCTCGACAAGACACAGGGACGGGGATTCATTCACAAGCCACCAGCCCGGTTCCCCAGGTGGTTTTCCTCCAGCTGAAAAACGTCAACTGACACATCCACAAAACACTCTGACGGCTTGAAAAATAAAAAACACTCGGGTGAGACTGATTCATTGGTTTATTGGAACGTTTCACAAGACAGCGCCCATGCACGCGGCCGCCCCGCGCTCCCCGCGCCGCACACCGGGGTGCCGTACCTGCCACCATTTTTTTAATGTCAACTGTGGTCATTCCCAGGGAAAGGCATGCGGGAGAGAAAACAGCACGTCAGGTTGGGCAGGGAAAAGAAGGAGAAAATGTTCCTGCTTGTCTGTGACTCCAGCCAGAGCGTGGATCTGTCGGCATTTCGGATCAAGGCGGGGCGAGAGGCGTGAAGATGGGCTGGGGCTGTGGGTGGGTGAGGAGGGAATGCCACAGGGCTGCAGGGTCCTTCTCCTGGGGGAATGAGCAGGACTGGCCCTGCAGACAGTCTGAAGAGGACAGGCAAGCAGCAGCCACCTTGCTTTAATTAGCTGCAGAAGGGCTAATTGCATCCACAGCATTTGGCATCAAGTGCCCTTAATGAGCGGGGATATGTGCTGAGAATCATGGAATGGTTTGGGTTGGAAGGGACCTTAAAGACCATCCTGTTCCACTTCCTGACATGGGCAGGGACACCTTCCAGTATCTCAGGTTGCTCCAAGATGGCCTGGAACACTTCCAGGGAAGGGGCAGCCATAGCTTCTCTGGGCAACCTGTGCCAGGGTCTCAACACTGTCACAGCCAGAATTCCTTTCCAATATCCCATCTATCCCTGCCCTCTGACAGTTTGAAAGAGCAGGAGAGCAGAAGGATCAGTTCTTAATCACAAGGCCACTTCCAGAACACTGACCTCAGGCTTCTCTTTAAAACCACATGGGGGAAAAACTTAAAATGCCTTTACATCATTCAGCAATCTTTAACTTCTCCTCCAAATTCGCCTCCTGCCCAGGGCAGTGTTGGAGTCCCCATTCCTGGAGGGATTTAAAAGCCATGTGGATGTGGCACTTGGGGACACGGGGCACTGGTGGCCTTGGCAGTGCTGGGGAATGGTTGGATTTGATGATCTTAGAGGGCTTTTCCAACTTCAACAATTCCATGATTCTGTGCCATCCAAGAGTGCTCTGCAAGCAGGGTACGAGCAAGAAACGCTGCTCAGTCGCCAAAGAAAAGGTAAAAAAAGCAAAAAAGAATGAAGCAACACGCAGGAGGTACCAGTTAATTGTAATGAAGATACTTGCCTAATTGGGAGTAAGGCGATCCTTGCGTCTCAAAATTGCATCCTACAAAGAGATACTACATTTCACACATCACAGCTAAGGAACAACAACCTCCTGACAAACACTCGTGAGCATTTCATTGTTAATTAAGCATCCAGCAGCCACGGGAGGCCTGATTCATTAAAAGCCAGAGGGCACGGAGAAGGGTGGCAAACACAGCCTGGGAGTTTGAGTGTGGGCTGTTTAAATCTGACTGCTCAGGATACCAAATTATTCGGCTTTTCTCCAGAAAGGAGGCAGGGAATTTTAGCCTTGGTGGACTATTTTGGCTGCTTGGTAAAATTCTCTAAATTGACTGAAAAATCACTCCTTGAAGGACAGGGATTGAGGAAAGGGCAGCCACTGGTGTGTCCAGTGGAGAGGGACCACTGAGCTCTGCCAGGCTGCATCCTGCTGGGTGTGAGGTCTGGGAGGGAGTGGAGCTGGAAAGGGGATCCCTGGGGACTGACACCTGCCTCAGACCCCTGCTAGCACCAAACTGCTTCATCAGCTGCATGGGCAGGATGTGCTGGGGTGCTCTTCACGCTCCTGGTGCCTGACTGCTGGCTGCAAGCACCTCATGGGAACCAGGGACTGATCCAGGGGCTTATCCTTGTGCAGGAGCTTGTCCTGACCTAGGGGCTTGTCCTTGTCTAGGAGCTTGTCTTGATCCAGGAGCTTGTCCTGAGCTAGGGGCTTGTCCTTGTCTAGGAGCTTGTCTTGATCCAGGAGCTTGTCCTGAGCTAGGGGCTTGTCCTTGTCTAGGAGCTTGTCTTGATCCAGGAGCTTGTCCTGAGCTAGGGGCTTGTCCTTGTCTAGGAGCTTGTCTTGATCCAGGAGCTTGTCCTGATCCAGGAGCTTGTCCTGACGTAGGGGCTTGTTCTGATCCAGGAGCTTGTCCTGGTCTAGGAACTTGTGAGCTTGTCCTGATCTAGGAGCTTGTCCTGATCCAGTTTTTCCTGACCTAGGGGCTTGTTCTGATCCAGTTTTTCCTGACCTAGGGGCTTGTTCTGATCCAGGAGCTTGTCCCAGTCTAGGAGCTTGTGAGCTTGTCCTGATCTAGAAGCTNTTGATCCAGGAGCTTGTCCTGACTTAGGGGCTTGTTCTGATCCAGGAGCTTGTCCCAGTCTAGGAGCTTGTGAGCTTGTCCTGATCTAGAAGCTTGTCCTGATCCAGGAGCTTGTCCTGATCCAGGAGTTTGTCCTAGAAGCTTGTTCTGATCCAGGAGCTTGTCCTGATCCAGGAGGTTATTCCTGATGTAGGGGCTTGTCCTGATCCCGAAGCTTGTCCTGATCCCGGAGGTTATTCCTGACCTAGGNGTTATTCCTGACCTAGGGGCTTGTCCTGATCCAGAAGCTTGTCCTGATCCAGGAGGTTATTCCTGACCTAGGGGCTTGTCCTGATCCAGGAGCTTGTCCTCACCAGGAGGAGATGCCAACACAAAGCCCCATATTGGCACTGCATAGGATGGCACTCACAAAGGGTGCTGGATTTTAGGGCCACCCCTGTCCAGCTCTGTGCCTGGCTGTCCCCCTGCTGCCCTGGGTGTTGGTGGGAAAGCACCTGGCTGTGGTTGTACTCCGTGCTGTGCCAAGAGGCTCCTCCTGAGGCTGCTTTAATGAATCCTGCCCCGTGCCCCGACTCAAACCCCGCTTTTCCAGGTCTCTGCGCATCGCTGTGCTCCAAGCTCTCGTGAGGGACACACAGACCCTTGTTTTGGAGTTCAGGACCCCGTTTTTCCCTGTCCCCCCACCCCAGAGGGGGGCTGCAGAAGGTCCACGGTGCACACACGGGTATCGCTCACGGCCAGCGCGGAAGGGTCCCGGAACACCGGACACAAAGGAAGGAACGTCCGTAACAAAACAGCGTTGGAAGCCATCAGCTCACAGCAGCACGATGAGAAATCAAACATAAAAAGCACAAAGAAAAGAAAGTTTGCAGGGTCCCCCCCCCTGGTTATTCTGGCAAGGGTCATGCTGCAGCATTCCTCATTCCATGTTATGGGATGGAAATCAAACAATCGGGGGCCCCCATTCTTCCTGGGCTTACACCGGAGAAAGCCGGGAATTAACGCCTTTGGGGTGGTGTAAATCCAGAGTGGTGGAAGAATCAGGGCCCAGGATCTTTAGCAACAGAAGATGTGCAAAGACTGGTTAGAAAACAGCTCTGAGAGATCCCCCGTGGCTCCTCGCTGGCTGCCCAAATCCATCCCTCACTCTCCTGACCTGCCTACATCCCAGCACAGCACACGGATCCGAACCAAGGTGAGCGAGGCGTCACGGGAGTGGTGTCCTCTGCTCTGCAGGAAACACGGCTTTGGAATGATCACTTCTGGGTTTGGAAAAGCTGAGCCCAGTGCTCAAAGCTGAGCGGAAGAGAGCCCACATCTCCAAGGCCCTAAGGCGGGCTATGAGCTGGAATCACAGAATCCCAGACTGGTTGGGGTTGGAAGGGACACAAATCACCTCATTCCACACCCCTGCCATGGGCAGTGACACCTTCCACTGTCCCAGGGTGCTCCAAGCCCTGTCCAACCTGGCCTTGGACACTTCCAACAAGGGGGGGACACCACAACCTTTCTGGGCTAGACCTTGCCTGCACCCAGACTTGCTTCTTTCTTAAGAGGGGTCTAGCTTTAATCAACCAAACTAATTTCACACATCAAATCTTCACACAGTGAAAGGAAACCACGGGGATATTCCCACGGGTTTCACCCAGGGAACGTCTTTTCTGATTATCTCTTGACACAAGCTCAACACAAACTAGAGATGAGCAATCTTCCAGTGGAAAGTGTCCCTGCCCACAGCAGGAGGTTGGAAGTGGATGAGCTTTAAGATCCCTTCCAACCCAAACCATTCTGGGATTTATGATCATCAAAGGGTTCAGCCACGTCAGCCTTGCCAAGAGCAGCACCCAGGTAAGGAATTACTGTGCTGCTCCATCACCCCCACGCCTCAAACTGCCCGCTCTGGCACAGCTGAAACACCCCAGGAGAACCACGCCACTGACCCCCCCTCGGCGGCAGGAGCAGGCCCCTGACAAACAGAAAGAATTCCCGCTGCCATCCGCATGTCATGGGAAAAACAAACACAACGGAACAGAACGAACAAATAAGTTTGGAGATGCCCAGAAGCACAGACCGAGAGGCAACGCCAGAGGTGCTCAGCTCACCGGCTGAATTCAGGGACTGTAAGGAAGAATGCAAGCTCAGCTGGTGGGCCGAAGATCTTAGCTCAAAGTAGGATCTCCCCGAGAAGCTGGGTTGTAGATTAAGGGTGGAGGAGAAAGGACTCATTCTACGAAGCTGCGATCTTTCCAAAGGCACTGGAAAAGGGAGGGTCTGTTCTTCTGACTGCGTGTCTAAACGTAAGATCAATGCAAACTACAGATCAGAAATGGGGTCTCTGCCGGGCGACACCGCTCCCGAGCCGGACCTCGGAGCAGAGCACGGACCCTGCTCTGGCAGCAGGGCAGGGATGTCTGGTGCTGGGCAGCCCAGTGAGACCCTTCAGGGCAGCCTGAGAGCAAGGAAAACATGTTCATCTTCCCAAGTGTCCCCGTGACAAATTCAACTGGCTTGTCTGTAAAGGGGGGTCCTGCACCTCTTCACAGTAAGGCACCTAAAAAAATCCCCAGGTTACCATGCACGCGTCCCATCGTGCTTTAACACATCCCAAACCTTTTTGTGCACGATAATCAGGGGTGGAGAACCCAGCTGGTGACACTGAAAGGTGTTTTGCAGGGCTGTGCTAAGCTCTATCACCCTAAGAACCACCAAGCACCCACCTTACTCAAGGGCTGTTCGGGAGGTTGTGTTCTTGGTATCCCTTTGTACCTGTCAAAACACATCTGAGCCTTACAGCAAGAATTTAATTCGTAGGGTTCACAGCAAAATGTCAGAGCACAGGGAACCTCTTGGGTCATTTCTGTTCCCTGCTACCACGGTCACCTCCTGCAGTTCCTTCCCTAAGCTTTTCCAGGGATATGTTAACATGGAAGTGTAGAATCCACCATCCACACACTCACACCTTATCCCCAGCCTTCCCAGCTCGGCTGTGAGTATGGACTGAGCTGGGAATTGTGTTAAAACAGATGAAAAGGGAACATTCCTTTGCGTGGTGGGTTGTAACTTCTGCAACTCGCTGCTGCTGTGGCCGAGGCTGTGGAAGCAAAGGGCGTCAGCGGGGTCAGAGGAGATAAATTATTGCACAACACTCAATAAACAGAGCTCAGAGTTAGGGAGGAACAGGCTCTAACCCTACCATGAGTGAGAGGAACTACTCCCACGAGTAGCTGTGCTAATGACTCTCCCTAATTAGCCCCTCATGTCCCTGTAGCTCCTTGCAGGCTGTTCCCCCTCGGGTTGTTCACCCTTTCCAAAAGCTGCTGGTTAAAAAGCCCTGATTGCTGCTCAGGGTCACTCCATGGATGGTCAGGAATTCAAAGCTGGGCTCCAGATGAGGAGCTGGGCTTGAAAGAAAAGGTTCTGGTGCTTGACTTGGCTGGGGAAGGGAGGTGGAAGCTCTGTGCCTGGAGAGAAGCTTGGGAGGCACCGCTGAGCTCCTCTTCTCCATCTCCACCTGGAGTGAGTTGGTCCTTCATCCTGATGTCCAGCTTGCTGGACAGAACATGGAAAGAGGTCAGCAGGAGACTGGCCAGAGGCTGGGAAATCTGCTGGATGAGGCAAGACCAGGAGAGCAGGGGCTGCCCAGCTCAGGGAGGAGGAAGAGGAGGAGGCTGAGGGAGACCCCAGGTCTCCCAGGTCTCAGGACAGCCAAGCAGTGCTGCCACCAGCCAAATTTTGGGACACTTCTGTGCCCTGGGTCACCTTGGAAACTTCCTTCCAGACTCCCCAGCCTACAGCTGAGCTTCATTCAGGTTAAGGCAGAGCCTTGGAGCCTTTGGCTGAGACACGACAGGCCAGGAGACACTCCCAGGGATGGTGTGGAACAGCCCAACATCAGCTCAGGAGGGGACATGGTTCAGGGGAAGGACATCACCTTCAGCCCTTGCTGCCCCTTGGCTGTGCTGGTGACGGGGATTTCACCCCTGGGAAGCCCCAGCATATGGGAAGGGCTCTGGAGCAGAGATTTCTCCCAGCCAGGAGCCACCTTGTCCTGCTGGGGGCACCAAGAACCAGCTTTGAAGAGTGACCTGCAATAGCTTCCTTTGGGATGAGCAGAAGATGGGAAAATGTTCTTGCTGCAGACTCGTGCGTGTGCTGCCTTCCCATGGGATTTTCCAGCAGTGCTGCCTGGCTCCCTGTGGCTGTTTGGCTGGGCAGGACCACAGAGGCACCACCTGCAGAGCCCCAAACACAAATTTCCCTTCTTCTCATCCTTGTTCTTTTCAGATGCTGAGGCCCTGCCAGACATTTTCCTCCTCGCTACCCTCTGCTCAGGGAAAGCAGAAGAAAGGCTCCAGTTCCCTTCCACGGGCTGCAGATGAGGATTTCATGGGCCAGAACTAGAAACCAGCTCTTAAACACCAGAATTCCTCACAACCACTTACAGCACGACAGCCACGCTCGGAGAAAGGTTCTCTTCACATCGAGCCCGTCCCT
Organism: Falcunculus frontatus; assembly: GCA_013398115.1. Lineage (NCBI taxonomy): Eukaryota > Metazoa > Chordata > Aves > Passeriformes > Falcunculus > Falcunculus frontatus. The sequence continues at coordinate 102,870 of VZRV01001930.1, forward strand.
TCTTTTGTCCTCTCTTCCCACACAACCACTTTGCAGGAAGCTGAAGGGGAAAGCTAAGCCTACTCCAGACAAAATAGCTCTTAAAAATGCCTGATGCTGCTGTAAAAGCAGGAATAAAAGCCTCACCAAGGGCTGTGATGTGCGAGGCAGCTCTATTCAACAAGTCACTCGGATATCCGGAAGCTGCACACACAGATGTGATTTATTTCTCTTGGAATCCAAAAGAGCTCAGGCGGCCTCTAAGAGCACAGAATGCTCCAGGCCCATTTGACTTTCTCTCCCTCTTTCTTTCGTGCTGGAAGAACAAATGCAAAAGCTCATTCGAGTGAAAAGGCTGAATGAAAGTGGCCAAGGGGAGTGGGACTTCTCCTTGGTGGCACAGACCAAGCAGCAGCCCTGAGCACAGCCCTGCTGGGACCACGAGCAGCTCTTTTCTCCCAAATTCCTGCATCTTTTGGAGCTGGGCTTGAGCTTGGTTCGACAGTGAGAACACCTCTGAGAGGAAATCAGAGCTGGGAAGATCATAGTGGGGACCCTGCGACCTCCTGGCTGAGACAACCTAAAACCCAACTGGTTTTGATGAGGAAATTGTGTCTCAAATGTGTGGTGTGAGGCACAAATGAGATGAGAAGTCGAAGCTCTGCTGTCTCCTGCCAAGGCTGGAGTGGGAGCTGTTGACCTTCAGGCTTTGGGAGCAGTCCTGGCACGGGGCTGGATCCAGGCTGTCCCATCCCTGGATCTCCAGAGGAACTTCTGCAGCTTCTTTGCTGCTGGTGCTCAGTTGGCAAACAGGCACTGATGTGTCTGACAGGTGTGCCAAGGCCTCTGTGCTGTGATTTCACTTCCCTGCCTCTCCTGAGAGAAGTTTGTCACAGTTTTGCTGTGATTCTGAATGAATCCCATTCCTGCCCTTTCCAAACTGGAATGTTTACCTCCTGCAGGCAGCAAGAGGAATGCTCTGCACAGCCTTGCTCTGCTTTTGTCTTCTATTTTTACAGCAAAACTCCTGTTTTTCTCCTTGCACAAAGCCCTCAGGGCTGCTCTGTGGCAGGAAAGCTCTCACCCTCCTTCCACTCCACCAGCAGCCCCACGAGCTGTGTGTGCTCCCTTCTGATCCCAGCTGCCAGCCAGCTGGATGCTGCCGTGAAAAAAATCCTCACACGGCTTGGAAAAGAGGGATTTTCATCCGGGAGCAAGGAAAAGGGATTCCAGCAAGCATGGAAAACTCCCAGAGAATGGTTTTGTGCCTGGCTGTGGGGCAGCAGACGTGCTGGTGGGCGCTGATCCCTTCCTCCACAGCTGCAGCTCCTGCTGCTCCCAACTCCCACCTCGGAGCCAGCCCTGCCACTCTCCACCTGCATGTCAGGAATAAACCAATTTTCCACAACGGATTAAGTGCCTGGTGTGACAAATGTACTTAAAGCCAGGCAGGGAGATTCCTCTGCAGCCTGCAGGGGGGTGTTTAATATTCTGAGTGCTTGTGGGGGCGATGCAGACGCTGCCACGGGGCTCCTGTGCATCCCTGGCTCTGGAAGGACACCCACACTGCTCTCTGTCCTGCACTGCCAGGGGCTGAATCCTGTGGTTATGGCATCGTGCAGCCAAGCAGGGCCCTCAGGAGCAAGGCTGGCAGTGTTTTGCTTAAATGGGACCAGTGAAAACACCTGAGCTTCCCTATTGTGTCACACAACCCCAAATTTAAACACCTCTCCCTGCGCCTCCCCAAAGAACATCCTCTGCAAAGGAAAAGGGTGAGAGGGAAATCCTGGCACTGCTGGAGGCTCCTGAGGGACGTGGTGGTCCCTTCCCCTCCGGTCAGTGCTGCTGCTCCTGCAGGGATTGCTCAGGGAAGGGCCAGCAGAGCTGAGCTGGGGTGTGCTGAGGCACATCTGGGCTGGATCCACTGCAATTCCTTACCCTCAGAAGTTTGCAGGACCAGGGTCTTGCTGTAGGGGCTGACTCCTGACTTGTTGAAGGCCTTGACCCGGGCGCTGTAGGTGCTGTTGAAGTGCAGCCCATCCACCGTGCACATGGTCTCCTTGCCCACGTACACCTCCTGCAAGGCAACCACAGGGAATGCCAGGGCTAGGAAAGCACCCCCAGGGGCTTGGGATGCACAGGATCCCACCCTGCTCTGCTCCTCGGGGCTGCATGGGGCTAAAAAAGCTGAGCAAAATGGGATTTGGCCCTTGGCACTGCTTCGGGCTGCAGCAGCAGCAGGAGGTGAGGGGGAGATTCTGCCCTGAGATCCCAGCTGGAGTTCTGCATCCAGCTCTGGGGCNCTGGAGCCCCTCTGCTCTGGAGCCAGGATGGGAGAGATGGGAATGTTCACCTGGAAAAGGCTCCAGGGAGAGCTCAGAGCCCCTTCCAGTGCCTAAAGGGGCTCCGGGAGAGCTGGAGAGGGACTGGGGACAAGGGATGGAGGGACAGGACACAGGGAATGGCTTCCCACTGCCAGAGGGCAGGGATGGATGGGATATTAGGAAGGAATATTATCAGCAGCAGCAAGCCTTGAACTTGTTGTCCCCACATGCAGCCTCCTGCTCCCTTCTTCCCAGGTCCCACCCACGTCACCTCTCCCACACCTCAACTCTGCCCTGGCTCCTGCCTGCCTGAGCTCCTCGTGGATAAATTCAGAGTGCAGTGGGCTGGTCCCTGTGCCTGCTCTCAGTGGATGTGAACACGCCAGGATAATTATCAGCGTGTCGGATCCGAGAAAAATCATATTTTAATTGTGTAATTACAGCAATTTAAAAGCCCTCAGGCCTTAAACACCTCTGTTTGCTGGCAGCTGGCAAACCAGGAGGGTTTCCTGGCCATTAGCATACCTTGCGTGAAATGTTCAGCAACCTAAAAATATGGAGCTTCGTGGAATCATGGAATGGTTTGGGTTGGAAGGGACCTTAAAGCCCATCCCACCCCACCCCCTGCCATGGGCAGGGACACCTTCCACTAGCCCAGGTTGCTCCAAGCCCCATCCAACCCGGCCTTGGACACTTCCAGGGATGGGGCAGCCACAGCTTCTCTGGGCAACAAGAGCTTCAGGATGGGTTCTTCGTGTTTCCAAATCAAATCAAACTTGGCCACTGGAAGGGTGTTTGCACCCCCTGTGCCCCAAAATCCCACAGCTTGCCTGCACCATCTGGGCACCCCAGCAGGGAAGAGGGGACTTGTAAAGAAGCATGAGGACAAATTCTGTGGTCACCTCACGGCAGGGAACCACTGGAGGCAGCAGCATCCCCTTCCCACGGGACTGGCTCCCAGTGATGCCTTGAGTTTTAGCTTTTATATTTTTCAAATCCTGTATTACTTAGTGTAAAACTCTGAAGTGTTTTACAGCCTGCTGCTGCTGCTCTCTCATGCTAAGACAGACAGAAAAAAGTCTCTCTGGGTTTGCTCTCCAAGGACACCCAGACCCAAAATGTGTAAACAAACATCTTGGAAAGGGGGGTGAGCTTAGAGAACTTAGATCATTAACTAAAGTTTTAATTGGTGAATTTATGCTGATGGAGCAAACCTATAAAAGTGTCAAGAACTCGTGACTCATCATCCATCTTGGGGTCCATTTTGGCAGCAGCCTCTGGGCTCCCCAGGGTGTACCTTTGAAGGCTTTTCAAATAAATATCACCTTTATTCCCTTATTCCTGTCCAGTCTCTGTTTCCAGGCAGCCACTTCAGGCACCACCAGCACCTACCCGGAACTGGCCGCCGTTGCCATCATCCAGCTCCAGGATGTATCCTTCCACCTGCACCGTGGACAGAGGGGGCTGCTTCCAGGACAGCGTGGCACTGTTGTTGTGGGTGCAGCACTCCTCCAGCTGCAGGATGGGTGGGGCCGGCACTGGGGAGGAGACTAATCACCAATTAGTGCAATTAGTGCCACCCTGGCTGCGAGCACCACAGGGGAATTTACTGCCTCGGTGGGAAGGCAGCTCAAAGGGGCAAGGGAGGAAGTAGAAAGGATTCTTCTCCCACCAAGCTCCACCAAATTCCTCCACTCTGCAGCCTGGTGAAGCTTTTCTTCTATATTCCCATTTTTTTAATTAATTTTGGAGCATTATGGCAGCACAATGCACCTGCTTTCAGCTGCCTGGACCTTTCACACAGCCAGTCCCAAACCTGGGACATTCTCCCACAGGCTCTGCACAACCCTGGCTCTGGACTCATCTACAGCCCTGCTTTTCCATCCAATAAATTCACTGCCACAAAACTGGGGGGTTGAGTACCCCCCCTTGGCTCCCATCAGCTGCACAGGGCACAGAAAGGACTGCCAGGGTTTTTTTTTCTGCTGTGTTTAGCATCTCCACATGTGTCCCACAGCCCAGTCCTGCTCTGAAAAGCACAGCAAGAGTGACAGTGTGACAGGGAGATGCCCACTGACACATCTCTCAGCAGAGCTGCTCGCCCCCCATCCTCATCCTCACTGCCCAAAGTGACAAGAGCCAGTGAAAACAGACATGGAGAACCCAGACAGGATGGGGATGAGCCATGGATGCCTGGGAAAAAGCTGGATTTGCTGGCACAGGCTCAGCATCCACCCTCTGTGGGCTGGATCCTCAGGCACCTCCAGGCTGGCAGTGGCTGTGGGGTGCCCTGCTCTTTATTGGGGCCTCAGGTGCTGCCCTCCCTCCCCTGGTGCTGTGACACAGATTTGGGATCCAAACCCAGCCCTCTGCAAGCCTTCAAAACCAACAACTGATTTCCATGGTGAGGGTGAGCTGGGAGGAGGAGGAGGGAGATTTGATAAGAGGAGGGAGGGCGGCTGAACCAGCAGCAGATTTGCTTTTATTAATTAAAAATAACCCTCTGGGCTAAGTTGTAGGAAGGGAGGGCAGGAAGACAGGAATGTGAACCAGCAATCCAGCCCTCCCTGGGTTTGCTATCCAAAAATATTCCTGATGTTTCAAATTAACAGCCTGGCTAACGATGAGCAGGCACGGGCAGCTCCTCACTGCTGCCAGCACCAGTGGGGCCATCAGCTGAGGATGCTCCTTGGGGTGACAGAGGAAGAGTGTGGCCAACATCCTTCCTGTCCCTGAGACACTCTGGTGTGTGCAAACAGCTCCTGGGACGGGAATTCCAGCCGTGGTGGGAATGAAGGGGCAGTGCCAGACCTGCAGCTGGCAGCTCTTCCTCCAGGCAGCTGAAGGTGCAGCCCATGCTCAGTGTCCTCCTGAGCCTCCCTCTGTCACAGCCCCTTTGCATCTTTGTCAGCTTCCCCGGGCTCGGGGGATCCCAAAAATCCCAAATTTCTCACGGGCTGCAGCAGCTCTCAGTGGGATGGGACAGGGAGCACAGAGGGGATGGGGAACAGGGAGGAAATTAAAGCCAAAATGATGATCTAAACCAACTGTGAGGTGAGGAGAAGGAGGGCAGAGCCCAAGCTAAGTGACCTGGCTCTGTTTGGGGGGACAGCTGGTCTGTGACAGATGCTGCTCAGCACTGAACGAGCACAGGGGTGAGAGGAGAAGGCTGGGAAGAGCCTTGTGCTGATCCCAAAAGAGGGGTCCCAACCTGCAGAACGCTTTTTAATGCACTAATAACTTTTTCAGAGCACTTTTTCACACACTAATAACTTTTTAATGCACCAGGAGTGCTTTCCCAGGCAAAGCCAAGCTCCTGGCACCCTGGTCCAGCACACAGCTGCCCAGAGATCCAAGACAGGGAGGCAGATGTTTGGCCCAGGGATGTAAAACACCCAGGAACAGGCATAACTCTGACTCTGAGGTGCCCAGTCTCGCTGCGAGAAGATGACAAACTCTCCTTTTTCCCCGCCCTTTCCCTTGGGATGAGCTGCACGGAAACTCCCAGCAGGAGCAGAGCTGAGCTTTGGGAAGGCACTGGAAAGATCCTTACCTTTCATCTGGACAAAGTCCAGCTGGTGGATGGACTGCAGCAGAGGGGCGTTGTCGAGGTTCAGGTCGAAGTCCGTGGTCATGCGGGGTGTGAGCGTCCCCTTGCCCCACTGGTCCTCGGTCAGGTGCACCCTCCTGATGAGAGCATCTGAGATCTGCAGGGAAGGAGCAGCCTCAGCTGCTGTGGGATGTGTCCCATGCCTTGTCCCCACCCTGCTCTGCCCCTTCCCTCTGCCTCCCAAGCCAAAGGCTGGGATGTCACATGTGGTTTCCAGCGTCGCTCCTCGCTGCAGGCTCGGTTGGAAAAGGGAACCCTGGAGGGCTGGGTGCTGTTTAATGGCAGGGTTAGTGGCAAAGGAAGGCCAGGAATGAATGGTGGGATGCAGCTCCCAAGGGCTGTGTGTTGGTGTCTCAGTGGAGAGCCACGAGCACGCTGTGATCCCTGCTCCAGGGATGCCCCATCCACTCCCTGCTGCAACCCTCTCTTCCAGAAATATCCCTTCCCTGCTCCTGCCCTGGATATGGAGGTGATCAGAGGCTGAACCTTGATTTTTTGGGTCTATCCTCTTTGCAGTAGTCCCCAGCCCTGCTGCATTCCCCCAGGCTGTGCCCTGCCCTTCCCACAGCTCCACACTGACCTGCAGGAAGCCACTGGGGTCGTTCTCCTTGATGACCTCCAGGCAATATTCCATCAGCCCCGTGGTCTGGCGCAGCTTCACCGTGCAGTGAGAGATCTGGTCCCGCACCACCTGCAGGGGACAGGGACAGCAGGGTGACAGAGACTCAAAGGAACAGGGAGAGGCAGAACTGGCCAATTCTGAATTCCAGATCTTTCAAAACCTGGTGAACAACAACACAGAATCCCAGCAAGTTTTTAAGGTCCTTTCCCAACTTTCCCAACCCAAACTAATCTTGTTCCACCCCCTGCCATGGGCAGGGACACCTTCCACTATCCCAGGGTGCTCCAAGCCCCATCCAACCTGGCCTTGGACACTTCCAGGGATGGGGAGTCCACAATCTCTCTGGGCAACCTGTTCCAACAAGCTTTGTTTAGCCCAAAATCATGAACACACATAATTATTCAAAGCAGGAGGGCAGCTCCATGCCCTGCCTTTAATTAAGCCAGCTTCCACATGGCAGCTTGTGAGCTCCGTGCAAAGCAAATGCCAACTTCCATGGATCCACAGCTGCCCTATCCACCCTTGGAATGCAGCCAGCTCGTGGGGCTGGCTCTGGGGCAGCTGCACTCAACAGTCCTGGATAAGGAGTGACCCTGGGAGCTGCTGTTTCCAAGAGGAATGGACACACCACCTTCCCCAGCCTCATCCCTGAGGATCTGTTTGAGATGCTCATCAGCTGAGATGGACCACGCTGCAGAATTCCCAAGTTTTCTCCACTGGCTGGGGATGAACTCTGAGGGAGAGAAGTGCCAGGGAGAGGAGATAAATAAATAAACAAATATATGAATAAATCCCAGCTCTGCCTGGGGCTGCCCAGGCTCCACATGAAGGCACTTCCTGCACCCACAGCTGGTTCCCCAAGGGATCACATCCCAGCATCCCAGCAGAGGAGCACAAGCCTGTGGTTTACTGGTGCCTGAAGGCTCTGCTGACCTTCCCTGAAGCACAGCAAGGAGGAGAAGGGTTCAGGCTGGATGCCACAAGGATTTATTTGAAGGCTGGCTGCTCCTTCACACTGAATCCTGCAGCTCCAGGATTTCTGCAGAGCAACTCCAGGAGAGAGATTTTATTCTTAGAGCGACGTGCTCAAGTGCTCATGGAAGATTTCTTATTTTCTCCTCCTGGAAGAGCTTTAAAAAGCTGTGTGAAGTTCTTCACGAGCACTGAACAAAGCTGTGCAGCTCCGTGGAGTGTTACATGAGCTCTGCAGCTGCAGCAGGATGGGAAAAGCTGCAATAAACAGGGATGAACATTCCTGAAAGCTCAGTGCCTGCTGCTCCACAGGCTCAGCAGCTCCTGGATGCCCACCCTGGGCTGGGAAGCATCTCCTCCTGCCAGCATCCCTCCAGCATCCCTGTCTGAGGGATGGGCAGGGCAAAGGAAGCACGTCAGGCTCCTGCAGTGAAGGAACCTGGGCTTTGAGAGGGGGGGTGGCTCCTGCAGGGCAATCAATGCCATCACGTGTTGCTTAATTAAAATTTAATCACCTCTACTTAATCACCTAGCAGGAAGAAAAGAATTACCAGTCTTGCAGCTTAGAAGCATGGATTCATTCAGGTTGGAAAAGCCCTCTCAGACCATCCAGGCCAAGTGTCCCCCCAGCACTGCCAAGGCCACCACTGACCTGTGTCCCCAAGTGCCACATCCACCTGGATTTTAAATCCCTCCAGGCATGGAGACTCCTGAGCAGCTGGGCCAGGGCTGGACACCTCTTTCCATGATGAAATTCCTCCTAATATCCGACCTCAACCTCCCCTGGTGCATCCTGAAGCTGTTTCCTTTCATCCCATCCCTTGTTCCCTGGGAGATTTGGGACAATAACGCTGCTCATGTGAAATGCCATTAAACACTCTCTGAAACAGCTCCAGATTTTTAGGGAGCACCCATTCCTGGCTGATTTTAGCAATCCCAGCCTGATCTTTCCAGGCTGTGGCAGAGAGAGGCTGCAGCAAACCTGGGAGCTGGGGAGGGGGTGCAGCCAGGACACCCCATGTGCAGGGTGGACGAGGCAGCAGAGGGAGCTCCCATATTGCTCCTCTGGAGCAGGACATTGTCCAGAGGCTTGTGGAGATGCTGCAGGGCTCTGAGGTGGAGCTTTTGTACAGCAGGACCTGCACACGCTGGTTTTGGCCTCAAACACTGGCATTAGAGGGGAGAGTTCATTCAGTGCCAGTTTCTAACACCTGAGCGCACTGGAATGGCTCTGCTGGGGTGGATCCGAGCATCCCAAATGGTTTGGGTTGGAAGGGACCTTAAACCCCATTTCATCCCAAGCCCTGCCATGGGCAGGGACAAATTCCACTATCCCAGGCTGCTCCAAGCCCTGTCCAACCTGGCCTTGGACACTTCCAGGGATCCAGGGGCAGCCACAGCTTCTCTGGGCACTCTGTGCCAGGGCCTCAGCACCCTCACAGGGAAGAATTCCTTCCTAATATCCCATCTAACCCTGTGCTCTGGCAGTGGGAAGCCATTCCCCGTGTCCTGTCCCTCCATCCCTTGTCCCCAGTCCCTCTCCAGCTCTCCTGAGCCCCTTTAGGTCCTGTCAGGATAAAGCAGAGCCACCAGCTGGTCCTGGAGATCCCACTCCTACACTGACCCTCCTGACAGAGGGCAAGCCCCTGGATTTTCCTTTCCCAGCAGGGCTGCTCAGTCCTTCAGGGCAGGATCCTGGAGGTGCAGAGCAGCTTTTTTGGCTTCATAAGACCCCTCCTGCTCAGAGGGAGAGAGGTCAGGAGTTGTTCTGCTTCTGGAAGGTTTTTTGGCTGTGTGGATGTCGGGTCTCCCAGCTGCAGACCATGAGATAAAACCAGTCTGTGGGGTCCAAAATTGCTGCTGGAGCACATCTTGACTGCACCAACCAAGCCAGAGCCAGGTTTTGCATTCCCTGCCTGCTGGGCTGAGGATGGGAAAATGGGAATCCCACCTGGAAAAGCCTCATCCTTTGCTCACGTGAGACCCCTCTGTGGGGAAATGCACGTGCCACAGGGAAGGCAGCAAAGATGGGATTGCTAAAACAATCTTCTTATCTTCTTTGCAGCTTAAATCTCTGTCTGGTTTGGCCAGGATAATGAATTTGTGAACCTCTCCCTGCCGGAGCTGGTGCTTCCCAAGTCATCCCAGCAGAATTGCCATCTGCTCCCTCCAGCCAGGCACCAGCCTCCAGGAAACAGCATTTACTGGGTGGAGAGTTAATAAAAGCTTTTTTTCTTCCTCTAGAAAGGTGGTCAAAGAGCAGAAAAAAAGAGGCTGTGGAGTCTCCAGCATTGGAAACACTCCAAACTCACGGGGAGGGAGCCCAGGGCAGCCTGTTCCAGGTGAACCCAAAGCTGCAGCTCTGTCCCAGTCCTTCTCTACCTCTGATCCCCTCAGGGATTCAGCATCACCCATCTGGAGAACCAGTGCATAAAACGTTCTAATTTCATTTCATTCAGCATTTTAATTTCAGCATCTCCACAGCACAAAAGCCAAGAGCACAAACCCACGCTGCCTTCACCAGCACCAAACTGTTTTTAAGGCAAAAAGAGGGATCTTTGGTTGGGATCTAGTGGGGCTTTAAAGGAGAAATGGGATGCACACAGGGTAGAAAGGCTCCATTAATCCCTTTGTTTAGTAAAATTAAAGGTTTGAGAAATAAGACATAAACATCTCTCACACGTTTGAAGACCCTAACCCTAAACGCAGTGGGGTCAATGAAACCAAAAAGTTTTCCAAGTGGCCTTAAGCCACAGAATCCTGGGATTCTCCTCATGCCCGAGGGATTTCTGCTCCCTGGGAGCCCCCTGTTACCCCAGCAATGAAGAATTTGTTGATGGAGAGAGCTGGAAGGGAAAAATGGGAGTTCCTCAAGCCTTGGACTCGTGCAAGAGCCCGTGCTGGGCTGAGGGGCAGCCACAGGAGGCCTCAAAGGACTCACAGGATTCACCAGATTCCCATGAAAACCTGGCACATCCACATGGGTTTTGGACACACCCAAGGATGGTGATGCCACTGCTGCCCTGGGCAGCCTGTTCCAAGGCTGGACAACCCTTTCCATGAAGAAATTTTCCCTCATATCCAATCTAAATCTCCCCTGAAGCAACCTGAGGCTGTTCCTCTTTATCTGGGAGAAGAGACTGATCCCAGCCTGGCTCTTCAATGGCTCCGATTTTGAGGAGATTTGGGAAGCTCCAAACATTTTCTTCGTGGTCATTTTTACCAAACACCATTTTTTTCCCCCTTTAGGTGCTAAATAAAGCAACAATCAGAACTTGGCTGTGAATTCCAGCCTATAAAAAGGGGTTTTTGTGCACTCACAGCAGTTCACCACAACCTTAAAATAGGACAGTTCTTTTAAGAGCTTTTCCTCCCCGAGATGACATTAACTATAATTTACATTTTAATTTTAATACAGCTCCTAGAAGGCAATAGCATCTACACTCAGCTCTACTTAAGTATCTTCATCCTCTTTTTAAGACTTGGGTGGATAACAGATTTCAAGGCACTTCCCAGTGCCTGGGATGAGTCCTGCTGGGAATGTCACAAGGAAGACAGGATCCTCCTCACCCTGTGTCACCTGCAGGGTCCTGGGGATGGAGGGTGGTGTCCCAGCTGCTGATGAGCTTCACCACGGATGGAAAAACCCCAGATGGAAAAATCCCAGATGGAAAAATCGCCAGGACAGACCCTGGCAAGGTTTGATCGAGCTGAATCCCACAGCCAGCCCTTTCCAGGTGGGTGTTTCCATGGTGATTTGGGAAAGGAGGCTCAGGCTTGGAGCTGGGAAAAGCAGAGCTGCTGTGTTACCACCACCAGGAACCTGATCCAACAGGGAACGCTGAGTTCCCCTGGAAAATCCTGACTGCAACCTTTGAAAAACGAGCAGCATTTCACCTCTGGAGATCCAGTGCCAAGGACAGGAGCCCCTGATGAGCGTTTCCTACGTAATTTGCTCTCCTGGGAAATGCTGAACAGGCTCTGCAGCCAAAGCAGCCTGGAGAAATCATGGAGCAAAGGCATGCCACGACCTGAAGGCTGGAAAATGACTGGAATGGTCCATAATGCTGCTGAGAGCTTCAGGAGGTGCACCCAGAGCTCAGTCTGTGCGTGTGGTGAGCTGAGGAGAGATTTCTTCCTGGGACAACACCACAGAGAAGCCTCTGTGTCCTCTGCACAAACCTCCCTGTGCTGGAGGACACCATCCCTTGGGAAAGACCCCATTGCTCCTCTGAAAAGCAGGAGCAGCAATGAAAAGGACAGATGAGGAGGTCTGTCCTGCAGCTGGAGCAGGCCCCTGGCCACACTGCTCCTCCAGATGTTGTGTTTTAAAGCCCAGGTTCTCAATCCTGAATCCAGCCATGAGTGGGAGGCTGGAGGAAGGCAGGGAGATGTCCCTTCCCAGCTCGTGTCCTCACAAGCCTCTCCCTGCTCTGGAGTAATTAGTGCTGGCCCAGAGTCAGGCCTGGATTTGTGCCTGCCTCCGTGGAATGTGTGTCAGGACAAAGCAGGTCAGTCCCAAAGCTGAGCCGACCCCAAATCCAGGCGCTGCATGGAGATGGGAACTTGGGATGGGAATTTGGGATGGGAACTCGGGGTGGGAACCTGGGATGGGAACTTGGGATGGGAATTTGGGATGGGAACTCGGGGTGGGAATCTGGGATGGGAATTTGGGATGGGAACTCGGGGTGGGAACTCAGGATGGGAATTTGGGATGGGAACTCGGGATGGGAACTTGGGATGGGAACTCAGGATGGGAACCTGGGATGGGAAT
>VZRV01001935.1:0-31143 GCA_013398115.1 Falcunculus frontatus
GCTGGGTCTGTGCGGGCCACGTGAGGCGGGCATTCCTCAGCAGCCGCTCCGGGAGCTCTCGGCCATGCAGCAATGATGGCTGTTCCTCAGCTGCCCGCGGCTCTGAGGGGCTCTCCTGCACGCACGCGGGGCCTGGGCCCCCAGGGCCAGGGGAGGGGAGTCCCGGGGCTGCTCCCAAGAATGGAGCCCGGTGCCCGCATCCCCCCCCCCCTCCTCACAGGAAGGCTCAAACCAAAAGGGAACTTCCTGTGTCTCCACAGGGCTTAAATATGTAAATTTCGATAAGCACTAATGCTTGAAAGATCTGTCCATCAACTCAGGTTCAAGCCATGACAACATATCCTAGATATTTTAAGAAATTTGTCTCAGGCTTCTAGTCATCATTCTGTGTGTGATAGGCTGTCTCTCTCTCTGAGCTCCTACACAAGACATCATAGAATCTGGTTCCAAAATAAATGCCTCAAATGGTCATCTACCATAACTACTGGGCTTTAATTGTATAATACAAAGAATGCAAGGGTCATTCAAATTCAAATTTCAAATAAAACAGACTGTCCTGACAAAAAATTAAAAGTTTTATACTTCACAATGCTGCATTAAATAAATCGTAATGCAAAGAGGTTAGGATGATAATTTTCATAATACATGAAATGTGAAATATGAAATACAGGTACATTATAAATAGATGAATACAGAACACAAATGATAAAAAACAGAAAAACTAGGATTGTTACTTAAACACAAGACTGCTTAAAAAGTACTAAGAGGGAAGTTTCCACGTAAGGCAAAAACTGTACCTGCTTCAAGAAGGTTTTGTCATCTTCAGGTAGGAACCACTGCAGTATGAACCCATGTTCACAGACAGAGGAATGCAGTCAGAGTCTCGAGCTTCTCATTGGTTGTCTCACTATAATGTATTGTAATAAAAAACAGTGAGATGTTAATTTATCATCATGTCTACAGCATAGTTTCTATTCTCCTTAGGTTATCTTCTTGACACTCAGGCTGTTTCTTCCATTTCTTGTGTGGGTAAAGTTCCAAATTATATCTTTTTCACACTTCTGAAATTTGCTACATTTTCCTTAACCTAACTAACATTAATTTGCAAGTGTTATCTTTATTTGCTAAACTACTGATATTTTTATCCAGTTCTCTCTCTGTTGACTATCATGTATAGTTGTTTATACTCTTTTATGCTAACTACTATTCCTGTGCTACTGGAAGAGTCATAAGTGAGCTGACTGTCTTCCACTAATGAAAACAGTGGATTCTGAAATAGTTCATGATCACTACTCAAACCAAATATGGCAGGATATATGTTTTGACTTCAGAGAGAAAAACAACCTTCAAAGTTCTAATATGAAAGTTAAAGTGAAATAAAATCCCGACACAAGTAGGTTCTTTAGTCTCTCAAGAGCTGTTAGGCCCTACAACAGCAGTTTCTGAGCCAAATATATAAGTAAGCTGCTCCTGATGAAATTAATTAGTTTTTCTAGTCCTAAATGAATTTGTAATCAAAAAAGGATAGGATAGTACTGTAAAAGGTTAGTTCCATTATCCGTCATTGCTCATTTTGCTTTTATGCATTGCTGTGCATAGAGCAGTGCCACTGCTATTTTGCACTATATCTTACCTTCTCTTCCAATGGACTGAAATAAATCAACTGTACTGCTTGCAATAGATGAACAACTCGGACATTTTTTTCTCTCACAAAAGTGATGTATTAGAAAATGTACAAATTTGGCCTACCCAAGCTTTATGACTTTAGGATGATTTTTCACGTAAGTTCAGTTACAGAAAAGCTTTATAAATGGATTAGTAAAAATAATGATTGTGCTATGGGTGCACTTTGTCTCACAGACACTCTTCGTACAATAATTCAGTAAGGAACAAAGTACTAGATTTCTTCTGTTTCATGTCTGAGATAAATTTAATTTGTAGTTCCAAACTCCTTCCTTGATTACAGAGAATGGTATGTTCCAAGAAATTAGTTGCTGAATACCTTTTATTAAATATTTGAATGTTCATGAGATTATATTTCAGAAGCCAGATACCACGTACCCATTGTAGCCTAAATTGTTGGCCTAGATAATAATTTTCTCGACTGGTCCCTTCTTTCCTTATTCCAAGTGTTTTTTTTTAAAAAGTGAAACAACAGAAACTGAGGACAAAGCATTTCAGGAACATCAAAACTCAGGTCACATCTGAGGAGACAGGCAGCCCAGATTATCACACCTCATTCTGGGATCATTTTTAGATGAATGTCAATCTCCTTTTTTGGAAGCATTAGATTTTTTTCCTTTCATATAAGCATCCAACCCACTGCATTACTATGGAGAAATCTATCTTCCACCAATTTTTTTATGATCACTCTTAATTTCCTTTGTTCTCATTGCAAGGAAAATAAATAAAACAACAATAAATAAATAAATAAAATAATTCAAGTGATTTTTAATCAAATCAAACAAGATTTTTTACAGGAAAGTTTTTGCACGTTATCAAATTTTCTTTTTCACATGTTTCATTGACATATGATGCAGAAAGGCATCCCTAGTCACTTGTACAAGCATAGTTCATCTTCTCATAGAAAATATCTTTTTACATAGTATTGCAAATTATAAACAGCCTGCAAAGCTTCCTGGGCATTGTAAAACAATTGTATGTGCCATTAAAACAGTTGTGATGTTTCCTGGTGCGATTTCAGTCCATGCCCAGGAGCACTGTCCAGAATAGTTCCCAGGCATGATGCAGGAATTGGACTATTCCAAGCTGGCTATTTATGTGCAAACTCCTTCTTTTCAAAGTTGAGAGAGTTTGCTTGTTCAGGCATAGCCCATCATGTGCCAGCAGTCTTCAGTGCCAAAGAACATTTCTGGGCACGTTTATTGTCCAGAATGATCACAATTTTCTTAATTGCTTTCCAGAAGTGCTAACCTCTTATGGTTGTACTCCTCAATATAAACTGAGTGTCATTGAGATCACATTTGCCTCATAGCCTCCTAGATATCATTCTGTAAGGAAGTGCCATGAATTAAAAGTCTTTTTTTAGCGTATCTGAAATTCATATGTCTCTTCATAAATTTTTGGATTATTTTTAGATCAGGACCTATTAAAGCAAACTGCTCCATTTCCCAACGTAGTCTTCAGATTTTTTATAGCATATCTATTTCTCAATTTTTCAAGTCATATAAACAATGGGGACACTCTCACGTGTCCTTGTAGAAGATATTCCCAACTTTGGGGAAATAAATGAAATTTTATCAATATTCTTCCTTAGATTTCACCTTTAGCTCCCCCTCTATTCAGGTCTATTAACTCTTCCAACGTCTGCATTATCATAAAGCATTAATGAAATCACTGGATATCACAACAAATATCAATATGTACAATTAATTGAGAAACTGAGGAGCCCCTACTGTTCTGAAATTCTTTGGTAATCTGTTTTGGTGACTGTTCCTGCTCAATGTTGACTTCAGAACTGGACTCACTTTTAGAATAAAAAATTAGACACAAATAAGATACTAATTTGGGAAACAACTTCCTGAACTTTAAGTTGCTTTGAACATAACCAGTTACAGGATGATTCATGTCCTTCCTTTTTTTTTTTGCTCTTTATCTGAAGAGTTCACTGAGTTTTAACAGAAGGTATGTTTCTTAACCCTAATTCATATACCTTTATAAGCGTATAAACATTGGATTATGTAGAGTTTAGCACTCTCTGCCTCCTTGCCTGTCATAGATCCTGCTTCCTTGGAGTTCTTACTCTCTTTAGAGTTGTAAATGAGATATAGCAGGAGCAGGAACCCAGCCTAACCAAACCATTGCTGCAGCTCTCTTTCCAGCAGTTCAGATGGTGATGCCCACTGGTACTGAATCAGCCACGGTGTACATGGTATGATTGCTGGGGGTTCGTGTGTGATAACAGCAATGTGAACAGCCCTATTTCATATCATCTCTAGGCACCAGGTCATTTTTATCCTGTCACAAGGATTCTTCCACTGGCTAATATTCTCAGTATGGGTTTTTCATAAAGGAGTAAATCCCAGTTAAAGTACCTGAATTAAAAAGGGAGCATGGTCAACATGGCACACACCACCTGAGAGTTGATATTTTTCAATTTAATTCCCAGTTCCAAAATTCATATGTCTATGAGTACTATGGGAAACACAGAAGCTGTGAAATAGTGCATGTTCATCAGGTTTTCAGAAAATCTGGTCTTAATTCTAGGTTCTGTTACAAATTCTAAGTTATGTCAGCTGACCACTTCATGTCTCCTATGTTCTGTTTCCTTATCTCTAAAGTGGAAAAAGAAATATTTTCTCCAAAGGCAACATTCTTATTTTTATTTTAAAAATGAGACAAAATCAATGGATATGAAACACTAACTGTACTTCTGAGACTGTCAGTGTCAGCTGAATAGTCAAAGATAGAAAATAGTTCAGACAATCATGTTAGAAAGGAGGGCTAAATTGTGCTAGTTAGGATCACTAACCGGAATGTAAAGCACATCCAGCAGTACTTCAGAGCTCTTTGCCTCAAACCCTGAGAAATTACTTGTGTGCCAAATATGTAGCAATGCCAACAGATCGGAATTCGCTGCTGACTTATATTGCTATTAGCTCTTTATACCCACTTTGTGCAGGCACAAATGCACAAAGTCAAAGCAGTGGAGAATCTAATCTACTATCAGGGACTAATCTCAATGTGGCTGCTTCCCAGAGAACACATTTGATATAAAATTCTGCTGATTCTGTTGGAAATTTTGATACCATAATCTCATGAATTTGACTCTAAGGTCCTCCTCTTACACTTTCTTTTTCCTTGTAACTATTCAAAGCAGAGCCTTTAGCAAAAGCATATTTTTTATTCTTTATCTGCTTTTCAGTGTGTTTCCTTTATTGTTGTAACTGACATTAAGTTCATAGAAAATATCCTCCTATTCTTCTTTAATCAGAACTCTGCCAAGTCTCACTTTAACCACAATTTGATCTTTTTCTTTCTAGTGGAATTGAAAATAAAACTTAGTTCTTTCATCCCACTTTTATTCTTAGCCTCTTTCAACAGAACGAATTCCCTATGGGAGTCTTTATTTCCTACTGCCTATTCAAATATTGTGTCAGTTACAAATATTGAGGCTTATGCATGTTCGGTCTTTTTCTGTAAAATAACAGCTTGAGTTTTAACATCTTTTACTTCCATGTTTACTTGATATTTCAGGAATATTTTGCAGAACATGTAGCTGTATTTTTCCAAACTTTCCATCCCATAAAATTGTGGAACTGTTGTCGCGCTGAAGATTGACTGCTGAACTTTGTACCACTGATCATCCTTACCATTACCTGAATGTTGTAAATTTTGAGCAGCACACAACGTTAAGACAGTAGTGGAATTCAGTGTTGCATCAACTATTAACTATGCCTTCATAACATTCAAATTTTTCATAAACATTAAAATAGTACAGGCTGGTTTTAGTTTAAAACCCCTGTATTCAGCTAGTCAGCAGTTTTTACTTCACAAGAGCAAGGTGGGAGCAAATCCTCTTCTGACTAATCAAATTGTCATCCTATTCTGAAGTACAGTTTATTAAACAATGTTTAAGTAATGGATAAATACAGGGAACACATTTATACTTGAATTCAGATCTATGATTAGGTCTATTGCGCTAGGTGATAAGGACAAATATCGTTCAAATACCTTACAAAAGCATACCGCAGTCACTCACAGTGACACTTCACATGAACTTCACAAGCATTTTGAGCTGTGACAAAGTTCTGCATTTGGAAGTGGAAAATAACAAAGGAAGGAAAATTCAGTCTTTCCCCAAACAGCACAGTGTGACAAGAAAGTGATAGTTGAAGGATGAAGCAACCAAATTGGAGCCTGCTCTGTGGTAAAGGTAGGCAAAACCAGACCAAGCACAAAGACAGACATTTTTTCCTCCAAAAATCACTCTATGATTAGAGTTATTTTTCAGTTGGACAGACACAATTTTCCAGTACTTTTTTAAACATTATATATACATTTATATTTATTTTTTACTTCTTATCTCACCTTGGAAAGGAATTCCACTTTTTTCTGATTCTTCTTTTAGTAATTCAAACATCTTAGCAACTGTCTTAATCTTTTCATAATGTGGTGGTCTGTCCTTAATGGTTGAAGTCAGAAAAGAGTTCTGCCTGTTCAATTTTCTATTTAATTTTCCAGATAAACCTTTTATTTAGCTGAGTTAATAAACCTTTTAACTGAGGTAAATAATTACAAGGTATTTACAAAATCATTTCAGATTTCTGGAATGCCTTTCACTTCCAAAAAATCCTTTCTTTACATGCTCTTACAGAGCCAAAAAGACTAGAAAATTATTGGTTTAAAGGAAATGTGCTTAGCATTTCAGTGCTCTTGATTGTCCTACTCCAGCTGAACCTGGTGAAAAGATTTTTCCATACAGACTTTGCCCCTTTCCTTCTCAATAATTTTCCATTATGTTTCTAGCTTTTACAGGTTAAACCCTGGTGGATTTTCAGTATACAGGTTATGACATTTTTTATTATTGTTATTATTATTATTATTATCATCGTCATCATCATTGTCATCATTAATCCTCATTGAACACTCTTCAATAAAAAGAGCAAAGCATTTCATCTCATGCACTGAATGGACGCTTCTTGTCATTTAAATATTCTCTACCAAATACAGGTAAATGACATTTGGTAGATAAGATGGCATCTCCAACTCCTTTCTGGCTACATACAGTTCACTGAAAGGATTCTGACAGCTTTCTTGTCACTCAGACTCAGCTGCATTGGTTATGCCAAATCATCATTTCTAAACATGCAGAGACATTAATTCTCCCTTTCCTTCCTGAACCAGTACTCCGGAGTTCCACACAAATCCTAAAATTCCTTGCATTTCACGAATATCCCTACTTTCATTTCCTAGAGTATCTTTATTATCACTTTCCTAGGAGCTGAGTTCAGTCATCACTTGAAAATGAAGTTGTTATAAAATAGCCGTGTTGACAGATGGCGTAAACAGCACAGCAAATCAAATCTGCTCCAATGTTTTAATGGCAGCAGGGAATTATCACCATGCTACTAAATGAAAGTCTTAAAAATGCAGTCAGTAAAGCGGGTGCTACACTGAAATGACAGTTTCCAGATTTCTAACTCAACGAGGCAGCAACAATAGTAGCTGCTATGGCTGACATCAAGTGATATATGCCTCAAAGGAAGTTCACAAACAGGTTTGCCAGGAGACTACCTCATTCCTGATAAAGCTGCTTTCTGATAATATTGTTTGGCCTCACTATGCATCAGTGGAAAATGTTAAATAAGCGGTGGCAAGGGTTTAGTGTATTTTTTTAAGGCAGAGTCTTCTCAAGACTGCCTCACATGTTTGAAAGAGCCATTCCAAGTCCTTGCAGGCTGCATTCAATTTTTGGTGGTTGGTTAATTCCCAGTGAAAAAAAAATTAACCCCAAAAATGTTACTCACCCCTGTAATTCATTAGTTTGTGAGAAAAGATTTAAGAACTGCAAATGGGTGCACTTGGGATACATTTTTATTCATTTAATCTTTGGAGCCCTAAACTTGTCACCATTTAGATATAAGATAAAATCTAGGTTTGTTAATCCCTACTAGTTCTAAGTACATTGGGTTTGAATCAGCATAGATACGTAACTGCAGTAACTGCCTTAACTGGAGGAATGTACGGAGTGGCTTGATTTCACGTCTAAATATTTGGCTTGGGTTTCTGATGTACTGAATATCCTCAAACCCATTAGATTTTAGCCAGAGCAGTATAAATACAATGTAATGGATTTATGAGAGCTCAGTACATCTGAAAATCAGTCCAGTCCTCCTCTGAGATGAGCACAGAACTTGCTCTTCAAATTTTAGAGAAAAGTAGGGGAGACTGAAAAATATGTTCTATTCATACCTGGAATGCCATGTCATCATTTCTTTCTGCTTTGTAAGGTTTTCCTTGTTCTTTCAAACATTCATGGAGACAGAACACCACAAAGATGGAGAAGCAGCACTGAGCTCCCAGCATAGCACTGATTTGCTCATACACCATACGCAGGTGCTTTTATTGAAGAGCTCTGGGAATCAGGGGTACAGACCCAAATCTGACTCCGACTTGGGTTTGGGAAAGATACATTTTATACCCTTTCCTTATGTAACTGTTATACAATCACATGTTGATCATTAACTTTCTATTGTTCTATTGATTCTACCCGAGCATGAATTTTAAGTCCCCTTCCCACAGCATTTCCATTGTTGTTGTCCCTTTCTCGTGATTCTTTGTTACAACTGAATAATTATTTATGATTACTAAGTAATCATCGCATTTGTTATCTACCGTACAGGTAGGAACACAGGTGCAGGTTCCCATGATTTAGCAAAGACAATGCCCACTCCCCTTCCCAAGGCCTATTTTAGCTACCACGATTTTAGAAGCATTTTAACCCTATGCTATCAGGACCTTTAAAGATTACTCAGCGCAGCCCCACTGACGTGGGCAGGAACATCTTGCACTAGATGCAAGGTTGCACAAAGCCCCATCCAACCAGACCTTGAACACTTCCAATGATGGGACATTCACAGCTTCTCTTGACAGTCTGTTCTAGTGACTCACCAGCATCACTGTAAAATTCTTCTTCCTTATATCCAATATT
This sequence comes from Falcunculus frontatus, assembly GCA_013398115.1. Taxonomy (NCBI): domain Eukaryota; kingdom Metazoa; phylum Chordata; class Aves; order Passeriformes; genus Falcunculus; species Falcunculus frontatus. The sequence goes on from VZRV01001935.1 coordinate 8,675, forward strand.
ACTCTATTCTCTTTCAATTTAAAACCATTTCCCCCAGTCCTGTCATTACAGGCTTTGATAAAAAGTTTCTCTCCATGTTTCTTTAAGTTCTCTAAGTATGGAAAGTCTGTAGAGGGTGTTCTTAGGGCCTTCTCTTCTCCAGGCTGAACAACCCCAACTCTCTCAGCCTGTCTTCATAAGAGAGGTGCTCCAACCCCGTGATCAACTTTGTGGCCCTACTCTGGACTTGTTCCAGCAGGTCAGTGTCCTTCCTATGTTAGAGGCCTCATGCATTGGGAAAGAGATACCTGTATTCTCTGAAATACATTTCTGGTTTGGACATTTTTTTCATAATGGCAATGGGTTTTTTGAGACGCCAGTTGCTATAGAGTGTGTGAAGATTTGAAACCTGTTAGTATTGGGGTATTTCTTTTAGTAATATTGCAAATGGTGAAATGTAGATCAGTGCAAATATAATGAGAGAATGAACATTTTTCTCAAAATCTTTTCTCAAAGACATTGTAGATTCTGCTCAGAATAATTATATGGAGATGCTTCTTACCCCAAGTGTGTTGTTAACATTGTTTACACCTTCTTGTAACACCCTCTCTTACTAGAAAAATAATTCCAGTGTTCCATTCTTCCAAATGAACCTGTTACCTTGGTTGAATTAGGTCTTACTTGACATGTCTTGTCATCTTTCAATTCTTGGCAAACAAAAGAAATTACCCTTAAATACAGCTAACCATAACAGTGACCTTATTTGCTTGCCTAGTCATATTAAAAGACAGCAAGAAAGTTGTTTATACATTCAGGTAAGTTATGACCATGGATGCCAAATGACTTCATCCTGTCTCATAATAAAATACTGCAGGAAATGAATGCAGAAACCCAAAAACAAACCCTCCAAAATAAAAAACACCCTGGCTGGGAAGAATATCTTTCAAAGCTGAACATCGTGATTTAGTTATTTGCTTGCCATTTTAATTATGCTTTCTGATTGTGATGCTACTTGTTGTCTAGGAAACACAAACTTACTCTAGAATCACTGATAACACTCTTGAGAGATGGGGATTTCCAGGGGAATCATTATATTAAAGTGCTACAAGTTTCTTAAAAATTTCTTTGTTACATATAGCAAAAGACAAAGGATATTGCAAAGAGGTTATTAAACTCACCTAATTTGATTAGAAATATGTTAAGAAAATTTAAGGTTTCCACATCTAGAGAGGAAGTAGAAGCAGCTGTACAGTGTTCTCTATTTGTCATGGAGAGTGTTCAGAGGAGCTGTGAACATTGATCAAATGGCTGTATGTGTATCTTGATGTCTCAGATCACTTTGCCTGATAAACCCAGTGACTGGTTAACCACATCCTTTGTGGGATTCAATTTTCCTGACTAAGAAGTCTGGGCAATAATAAGTAAACTAATTTACATCAGTATGGTTGCCATCAAACTTAAAAATGCTATGGGTCATTGACATCTTAAGAATAATTATCCAGTGGAAGGGAGATATTCCTATTTAAGTTTTTTAAATAAATTTTAAATCTAAAGTCTCATTCATAGAAACACCTTTCACTGAAGTGGATTAAAGCAGTGACTCTTATTGTAAGCAACAGCATCTTGAAAAAAAGTGATACCATATAAATCATATGGATTTTAAATCACATCATTTACTTATTCTTTCTGTCACTCTGTTCTGTTCCTCTGCCTTCCTTTATTCTTTTTTTTCCTCCTATTTCCATCTGGACAACTCCTATCTATTTCATCATTTAAAGATGCTCCAGTGGATTTGATCGTCACCGGCAAGATTGGGTAGACAGTGGCTGCCCTGAAGAGGTATGTGAGTAGTTTACATCCTCAGGCCATCAGAGGCAATTTATATAGCTATGACGTTTTTTATTAAATTATTCAGATTATAAAGCATGGTTTCAAGGCCAAAGATGTACTATATTTATCATTCAGGGGAAATTCTATAAGGCATAAAAAAGAAGAAGAATCTGAGCAATTTCACTCCCCGTTTGAGGGAATAAAATGGACAAAAATTAAATTTTATCTTTGAGAAACTACTTTAAGTAAACAAAACCCCAAAAAACAGAAAGCCTCCTACAAAACAGTGCCCCTTCACTGATTTTCTTTTAGATCTCTGACTTTTTCCAGAAAAGGGGAAGAAATTGTGATGTTCTTCTGAAAACCCTTTGCCAGAGTATTCTCAAGTGAAAAACAAGCATTGCATTTTGATTATGAAATCTGGCCAAATCATTTAGTAAAGAACAAAGTATACAGATGAATTCAAAGAGATAAAAATAATAATGAAAAAAAATTTAAAAGCCCTCACACGACGAACCTACATGGCATTTTGATTTCTTTTCATGGAGATGCAGTGAGAGGATGAGAAAAATATCTGACTGTGGTAATTGTGGGCTGTCAAACAGGGACCATGAGCCTCCTCTGAAAGTTATTTGGGGTACTCCTAGACCAGAGAAGTTCATTTTCAAGAAAAATTTGTAAATACAATGATGATGATTCTTTTCCTGTTTAAAAGCCCCTTTACAAGTGTTCTTGGTTTGGAGTTTGGGGGTTTTTTTTATTATTTTTCTTCTTTTTTTCCATATTGAGATTGTGGTAATAGGAACAAATTCATATGTGGCACTTTGAATCTTCTGATGGCCATTAAAAAAAGCAGTAATTTTGCCTTTTTTGCTGAACAGGCTAAATTTCCTCATGAGTTTCAGCAACATAGGCCTTCTGAAATGTCAGGTGAATCCCAGGGCAAAACATAGCCCCAAGTGTCTAGTTAGAAAAGCACATTCTGTTTTATTTTCAGTAGAAGCAAAAAGAAGTAATGATATAAATCCAGATTAATGGAAGAAATTTTTTTTTCTTATAACTGTAATTGCAAAATAACTGCAACCTATATACTGCCTTGTTCTGTGGCCTTGAAGCTTCAGCTTTGCAGTTTGTCATCAGCTGATTTAAAAGCAAAAATTGTGAGAAATTTATTGTCTGTGGGGGGCAATCTCTTCAAGAACATAAGATAAAAGTTACTGGGAGCATGTGTTGTTGTAGTGCACAACCCTCGTATTGCTTCAATCCAGATAATAATTAGCTAGGACTCAGTTGTGTTTGTAAATGAAGCTATCCAAAAACCTCTTTGCAGGACAGTAACATCTCATTCTGCTTCTCCTTTCTTGTTCCAGTCCAGCTGGTGCTTCAAGGTTTAGTACATGATCTGAGAGGAAATTATTGATACACTAAGTGTATCTGAGAAATTAATAGTTAAATTTGCACAGTTTCAGGCTACTTGGTGGCAGTTCACTGTCCAGGTTTTGGGGTCTCTGTAGTAGGAACAACGTCTTACTTAGCATCTTCCAGAATCATGCCTGAGCTGACTGCTGGAGTTCAGTGAAGGACCAATAATTAGCACACAATGGTTAGTTTTAGATGCCTTCACTCAAGAGGATGAACACTGAGGATTCTCATAGTAAGGTTTCTTTACTTTTAATATAAACTTTGAGCTAAATTTTGATTAAATTGCATCAGTGAAATAAACAGTATTTTTCAAGAAAAATACAAAGAAATTTAAATAGTTATCCTGCAGGTAGTGATGCCTTTTGTTAATGTAATAAATTGTTTCTGGTAAAACAAAGAACAATAAAATACCTGTGCATATTAATAGAAAGACAATGTCCGCTGGGTTTTGGCCACCAGATCTCAAAAAAATGAAATAAACATTTGCAGGACTCCACCTCTCATTAAAATGAATGGGGACAGCAGGAGTTAGATGCAGTTCCCATATTTGCTGCAAGATAATTGGATGTATTTTCCTGTAAAACTGTGTGAACCATAAAAGAAATTATTCATTGCATCTGCAGAATTTTAAAAATGTCCAGAACCTGGGAGAAAAAAAAAAGCAAGCGGACTTTAAACTTGTAGCAAAATATTTGCCCATGCAAATAAGTGTTAAATTATTCTATGATGATGATTGTTATTTACAGTGGGCTAATATATTATAATAATTTTTATTATTGTTGTTTACATTTTGTAATAATTATGTTTTATATAATTACTGTTATAGACAAATAATACATGACAATGTAATATTATGTAGAATTAATAGGCATATATGGATTGCTTTATTGTAGTAAATAAATATTCTCTAGGCTGAATACATGCACACATTTTACACATATATGTGTGTTCTTTTGTGATAATTGCATGTAAAGCCTAATTAAATGGTCCAGTTAACTACACATTGTTCACTATGAAGAGCTATTATTTAATTCCCACATATCTTTTTTAGCATATTTTATGGCACCTGGATTGATGGCATTTGACATTCTGGGGTGACTTTGAAACTTAGTCATTAACAATTAAGAGTTGAAAATTTTGCAGATAAATGAAAAAATATATGTTGTTGAATGCTGCATAGAGTACTTGAAAGGGGAAAAGGGAAAAAAAGGAAAATTAAAAGAAAAAGCTCTTGAAATTTGTGTCTGTTTTCACTCTTTTTATCACAGCATCTTGTCCATGATTAAATTCTTCATTCTTGACAGTTTCCACTGAGAATTAATTTTCTCTTTCTTGTTTCTGTTGTTTCCTGACAGTCAAAAGATAAGATTTGTGAGAAGAATATAGACACAACTGAAACACCTCTGTACTCCACCACTACCCTTCTGCCTACCACCACAAGGTTCAGGGTTTTAACAACCACCAGAGGATCCACCACTTCCCACCTGCCAACTAGCCTGCCCACAGAAGGTGACATGTATACAATGCATTTTTACACTTGAATAAAAGTAATTTACAACTCAGAAAGAAATTTATTTCCTTTAAGTATATGTTGATGGTGATCTTTTCCCTCTGAGGCAGAAGGAGTTGTGAATTGCAGTCAAGGCTCTCTCTGCTACTGCTTTTCAATTACTCACTCTTGCACCAGTAAGGTGCAAGGGGCATGAGGGTTGTAGGAGAGGATACTGCTGGAGAAGCAAGAACAAGTCAGGGAAACTTCTAAAAAACTTGAGGTTTCATGTTCCTTTACATTCAGGCCATAGTCCAAAACCTGCTGAAACAGTAGTAGTAAGGGTCCCTGCTAAATCTAGAAGAAATTCACATCACAGAGTTAATGAATTTTTAATTCTTTTATGGATTCTATCTAGCCAGGTGAAAATTATAGCTAACCCAAACTAAAAACCTCTTTGAAATAAGCCTGTTTACTTTTTTTCAGTCAGGTGACACTGTTCTTTTCATGTAGTGCTCATTGTTGTGAAATAGTTTCTCTAGGCTTCTGAACCAAATTAACTGGGTAAGTAATGGTGGGTCAGTTCTCATCCTTGTACCACTGGCTGCTTAAATCTTCCCTTTTTAAGCTTGGAATATCCTGCTTTTCTGCTTTTGGAGGAAATTCATCTGGGCAAGAAAGCTCACTCAGATTAATCAAGGAACATCTAGAATGTGTATGTGTGTGTGTGTGCGTTTGTTGACGTTGTGTGTTAACACAAGAAAATGTAATAGGTACAGGCAGATTTACCAAGCAGCCTGTGACAGGAAAATCTGAGCTGAAGGAATTTCAGGGTGGGAATCTACTGATAGTAAAGGCTGGTTTTGTTTAAAGCGATAAAAGTTTAGAAACTGTCAATGTAGCATTTGGACTGCATTAAAAAGAATATTCTCTGGCATTTTGTTCATTAAAATTCACAAGAAAAAGAGGAAAATGGAAGTAAATAGGGTTTAATATTGGTAGACCTTTTCAAGATTCTTCAAAAAGGAACTAAGTCATTGTCTTAGTTTATTGTCATGTGTTGGTTCATATAGTCCTTAATATGATAGAATGCTCAAGGTATGTATGAACATGTAATACATATAAATTATTTATAAGCGTTATGAGACGGACTCTAATACCCTTATTTGCCAGTGTTTTGAATCTTCCTTGGTGCTTTAACACTCTCATAAATGCTTTATTTTGGTAGTAAGAAAGTGTAGTGCTCAGCGTAAGAAACGTCACACTCTAGGTCTCATTGAGTTGAGTACCAAATAATTTTCTTGTTGTGGAATTTCTTAGCTATTAGAAAATGATTACTAAAATGATTCATGACCTAGGAAAATGCATTTTCCTTCAACTAACTGTGAATTTCCTTTATAGATGACACCAAGATAGCACTGCACCTAAAAGATAATGGAGGTAAGAGGGGTTTTTTTTGTCTGTAAATAGTGTCAGTATTTTGTTAAATTATACCCCACTGAACTTTATTAATCAAAATCAGATTGTAGAAATAGTTTTCACCAGACTCTCAAGGGATTCCAGCATCCCACATCTATGTGGAAGATAAGTAGGTCAAATAAGCTTAGAAACTGCTTAAGAAACCAAACATTTACAGCTCTCTTTATAATTCTATAATAAAAGAGCAGGTTCGATTATGGACATATTAGTAAATTTTAATTGTATTAATACAGTTACTGACTAGTAATGCAGTATTAATACAGTTATTGACTATAATATTGCTGTTTTATTTAACTGTATTAAGAAAGTATATAGTGCTAGTTCTAAATAATAATAATATCATCCTATAAAGTCATTCATAGTAGTGAATTATTACTTGACGTTTTGTTAAGAAGCATACCCATTTTATATCTAGGTCTGTACTAGCAGAGATCCTGCATTTCTCCATGCACATTCCCTGTGCAAGTTAATGAGATCACCTTGTCATACCAATAAAAGCCCCTGTTAAGTGAGGCTCTGCAGGGGACTGCTTTTGTCATCTTCTTTGTGAGTTCAAGGACTGACACCTGAGGTTTGTTCCTTCTCCCTTTGAAGTGGATGAGAATTCCCCTATTAGTACAGGACTGAGTTGTTAGATGTCGCCTGTGCCTGTGTTCACTGCCAAAGTAGAGCTTGCTGAGGTGAAAAGGAAGATTTCGGCTCGTTTCTGAAGGCTTCAGAATGGTCTATCAAAGCAGAGGATGATTTGCTGAGCAAATTTAAACAAATTGTATTTCCACTGATATAAAGGGGAACATTTTTGGCTTTGTCTTTCCAAGCAGGGAGCACCAAATTTCTCTCATGGCTCAAGGGAACAAGTAGCCAAGTGTGGCAGCAGGCACAGGCAGGGCACAGGGTGAGTCCAGCAGCTCAGGGGAAGCAACTGGGGTCAACTCTGGTCTAGTGACCTTCAGCTGAGTCTGCAGCAATGAGGCAGACCCAGGGTCAAGGCAGGAAGCCAGTTTGGCAAGGCAGGAAGGGAGAAGTGAGGTTGCAAAGTGGCACAGCTGCCAACAGACAGCTCAGGAAAGGACCAGAGGAAGTACCTCCCATCAGTGGTCCCAGAGAAGATGAGATGATGAACCAGATCTACACAGGGATTCTGCAGCAACAGAAGGAGAAACAGCTCCAAGGCCCATCCAAGGAGGTACAGTCCATGGACAGGACTGGAGACAAGCTACCTTCAGTGTTGGTCCAGGACACAAAATCAGAGATGACTGAATATAGATTCATCTATGACATAGCTTAGGTTTGGACCCGAGCTTACAGGGGGACCTCAACATCAGGGGCAGAGGTGTCACATACAGCAGTCCTGAACAGCTGAGATATAGCAGTTTCTCAGGACCCTCAATGATAATTATTCAAGTTTTGGAAAAACACAGAGTGCAGATGCCACTAAGCTTGTTAGTCTGTCTTCCTGTCATTTGCTTTCCAGTCATATTCAGCCATTGTTTTCTCCTTCACTCAAATTAGAGATCTGTTCACTCCACAAGGGGCAGTTGTCATCCTCTTCCTTGCCAGTCTCCACTCTGTCATTTTGCTGTCACTAACCACAGCATGGCTAGTCACATGCTGTATTGGGCATTTAATTGTCCATTTGTTGGCGGTGGTGTTGTTTGACGTTGCTTTGACACATAAGTAATCCCTTGGAATAAGGTGACCTGTAAACTCAGGGTGGTACTTTTAGGTATTTTGCCAATGGAAATGTCCCCAAAACTTTCATTCTCTCTTGAAATCAAGTTGCTTTTCATTTTATTGTGAAAAGTGCTTCAGTGCTCTTAGAGGTCAATAGTCAGCACTTCATTCTCCTGTTCCATGTCTGCTCTGTACGGGAGGCGTATTCCTGGCTGAACTGTGCCCACACTCTGCCCTGTGAGCCAGCACCCCATGGCAAGTGGTTGACCCAGGACCAGGTAGCTCTCCATCATGAGCATCTCATACACCACTCAAAACAGTATGCTGCTATATAAAAAACAATTCCAAAAGTGGGGTTTAGAAAATACGTCCAAGTTTCTTTCAGTTTGGGAATTGCAATAGGATTATTTTTTCACTTGTCTATTCTGTGCCCAAGATCTGAAAAGAAAAATTGTAAAAAGAGTTGAATCCTAGAGCAAGTGATAGATGGCTATGGCCTACTTGGTTGGTGAGGTGTAGGGTTTGAGGCATCAGTTATGTATAGAAAGTTCATTTCCACAGAGAAAACTGCTGCATTTGAGGAGGACAAACCAACACCTGATGTGATTATTCATTTTCCTTGAGCTGTTCCTTTTATTCTTGAAATTTAAAAAAAAAAAATGAAAATTACTTCAAACAACACAAAAGCAAAGCAACACTCCGGGATTTCTCATTCACACAGTAAATGTAGCTTTTAATCTGAGAAGTTCTTTTTGATGAATCTTCAATTACACATTGAATTTTTCAGTGTCCCCTAGATTAGACTCAGATAAAACCTCTGCAGCCGCAGGCACATTCTTTGATTCTCTGTGGTTTGTCAGCCTTTCATAAAGAGTAGATTATTCCAGGTCACGAATACAGGGTCTTTACTTTCTCACACTAAATCCTTTAAAACTCTAATGAAAGGGAACCCTTTGTAATGGAAAGCCAAAGCTATATTGGATCAATGATTGCCTATAGTTTGATGTGTCCTTGGGTGATAGCACTCAATATCTGGTTAAGTAGAACAAAAGGATTCCATAGAAATTCTGCATCTCACCTTTGTCTAGAACTTTTGAAACCAATTATAAATTTATAAGTTATTATAAATTTAACTTTTTTATTCTGGTCATACTGCTTTGACCTTTTAGTTATATGAGAAAATCTTTTGCAACTGTGCTGTGATCCATCCCCAATTTTGTGTCATATCTTAATGTACGTTTCAAATTTGCATGTTTTTGTTTCTTCTGCTGGCCCTCTATCTTTACAGATATGACAGATGCCTATTACATGCATGCCTAAACCATTTTAACATACAGCTGGCATGCCATCACAATTTTTCTCATATCTTGGTTCTCCTTAAAATAGCAAGCATTTTATCAGTTCTAAGAGATGTCTAGCACTAAAAATGTACAATTTTTTTTGTTGTTATTAATTTTACATTCTGTTGTTTTTCGTTTTCTTAAAATTTAACACAACTGACTAAGCAGTTTAAAAGCCTAGTTTTTCATTAAAAACTGTGATAAATTGACCATGGCTATCCCGTAATGCAGTATTTTCTTGTTGAGAACTCTCTGGTGGATGATTCAGATGATCATCCACTCTAGTACATCTAGACATTTTATTTGACCTTTTTAGACACTTTGTTGTGATGATTTGATTGCTACGAGTCACCACAGTTCTTCAGCTTTAAAACTCAAAAGAAAAATCTATGTCTGTTGGACAGCAGATATCAGAAAAATGCTACACTTCTCATTCATCAAGGTGTACCGAAATTTCTGTTTCAAAAAAAAAGGAAAGCTGTGCAAAAAAAGAAAAACCTGCCTCAGGAAGAAAGCTGTTTTATTTATTTGTTAAGAAGTTCCTGCCAGCATATGTAGTTCTAGGAAATGTCAGTATCATGCTATTTTGACTGTCCCCTGGACATTTTCAGAGATGGTCTAGATACAGCTAGCAGGGATGTACTAACGGGATTAACACTTGTACTATATAGAGCTTAATTTGATTTTGAGAGATTAGGAAACTCAGTAAGAAATTACCAAAATGTAGGCAAAGTTTTGGAAAAGACGGTACTTTTACATACTTTATGTACAGTGATAAACTTACCCAAGACTATTTTTTTCCAATAGTGTCCTATGTCTGGAAAGCTTCCATTAGTCATCTCTCTTCCTAATTTCTCTTAAAAATTGCAGTCTGAGCTGTCCCAAATTATGGAGAAACATAGTCCTTTTTTTCTTGTGTACCCTGAACTCCAGCTGCAAAACATTAAACCCCAACTAGTGCCTGAGAAGAGTCATATAAGTTATTTCTTTCTAATATGTTAACTTGCTAAATGATTCAGAAAATTAGAAGTATTTCACCAAAGAAATAAACCAATCTTTTAGACAAAACGAATATTTTTTACACAAACGAAGTTATTATGACCACACAGTCCAAAACCAAGTGACTCAGCTTTACAAGTCACTATGAATTATCTGAGTCTTCCCAAATTTTAAAGTAAAACATAATAAATTAAAAATTATAAACTCAACCTTTGTGATGGCTTAAAAATGTTTTAAAGTGGACTTTGTATAAGATAGGATTGACAGGAAATGACTTTGTTTTATTGCCAGAACTTAGCCTAGCCACAGGAAATGACCTTCCAGAGGCTTCATCTCATCTGGTGTCAGCCAGGAAGCCACAAGTTGTTCTTTTAGGCCTTTCTGCTAGCCAGTGGCAAGCAGTAGGCAAGAGGAAGTAATTAATGTCATGCTAAAAGAAGTGTCCAAACTGGGATATGTTACTCTGTAGGGGTGCCTTTCTCTAGCTACAGAGAAAAATCTAAATTACATACTAAGAATGGGCATCTTGTTTGTAGGCACCCAAGGTTTCCTTGAAAAAATTCTCGTCAGGGTGTCCTAGCTAACACGTTTTGTTTCCATTCCTGTCCAGAAACCTGCAGGCCAAGACCCTTACTTCCAGTCTTTTCTCATGAAAAAGAGAGGATTTAACTGTATTAAGCATTATACGTCACATTAAAGAAGCATGATGTCAAAAAAACAGAACAGCTGTGTGTAGACACTTCAACTTATATTGAAGTCTAGCATACTAGTTTAGTTTCTGTTTTGTTTTCTAAGACAAGTATAAAATGATATATGGTATCCTACTCTCACAGTTGTCATGACTTTGCTGTAAAGACACACAGCTGACTTTGTTACACATTTACATTTTACTGACTTAGTACCGGATCGAAGGGTTAATGTGAAAGCCCCATGTAGCTCTAAATGCAGATCTTAAGGAGAGCTACATGTAAAAAGCTGGATAAACTTTTAAGAAAAGGCTGCTTTACTTAGTGTTTTATCTTATCATCTGCTCCTGTTGCTGTCACAGTGCTATGGCAGTGTGACAGCTAGGGCACACAAAGATCCTGTGATCTTCTGTCTTTTTAACTTCCTATTCTACATGGAGCTAACCGAGATTTGCAGTCAGTAGCCTCCTCCAGTCTTCTCTACACTGCTTTGACATCGGTGTGCATAGGTTACAGTAAAGAATGGGGAAAATGAAGGCCAGGTGAAGGAAGGCTAATAGAGTTGTATATTTTGAATTGATATTGAAGTACCTGAAGTTGTTCTGGCTCCCAAAGGTGTGGTGGGCACTGTGGTGAGTAACTCTACAAGCATTAGACACAGCATTAGACAGGAGCAGCCTGCTTTACCATCTTGTCTTGTGTTTGCTTTCAGTAGGGTTAAGAGGAGTCAATAGGGTGACAGAATTGAAATTCTTATAAATAGCTAACTTTTTGCCCATCTGGATCTGAGTCAGCTGTCTTTCCAGGCAAATGGCGTGGTCCTTCATGATACAATATTGAGATTCATGATGCCAGCTATTTGATGCTACTAAGTATTGTAATGGTTTATATGGCCTCAAGCAACTCCAACTAAAATTAATACAGATGACACCTGTTGTAGCGTTAGGTGATATTTTAGAGCAGAAGAATGAAAGCCCTTAGCTAATATGTTTAGAGTACTGTCATCCTATAAACAGAGGGATTTGATTGTAATGCACTCTCAACAATTTACTTCGCTAAGCAGTTGATCAATCTTGGAGAGACTTACTGAGTTGCCCTGGGTCCTACAGAAAATTGATAGCAAAGCCAGATAATGAATTCTGATTTTGTGTGTTATAGTTCATAATATTCTCACTCAGAGAACACCTTTCATTTCTTACATGCAACTGGAAATCAATTTTTAAAGCATTAGCTGAGCCATAACTTTATAAATCATCATGTAATCAAGTAAAGCAATGGCTTAAGCTCAAAGTGTTAACAAATGCTAAGGGATTGAACCCACAAATCAAGAAAATCACACACCATTACTGTGAATAAGTTGAGAACTCCAGAGCATGCTGTTCCTAAAGGAGGTAGAGAGAAAAATTTTATGGGGATTCCCTTGAGTCTCTGGAGAATCCTTCCAACTGCACATGCCCTTATTCCCTCCCACAGGTCATTAATCATCTTTTCAGGAATCTGCATTATGTACAGGGAAAAAGCTTGAGTTTGAAGAACCATATACCTGCCCCATAAAGCAAGGAGTCTCCAGGTAGATTCACATTCCAGATGTAAATGGAGGCCCAGAAGAGGGGAAAAATCCAGTGGCTCTATTGAGCTTACTGTACCTGACACCCTGTGAGCTCAGCTGTACTAAACATTATGTCCTCCTTCTTGGCAGGAGCCTATTAGCTCAAACCCACAGGCGTGCAAATAGGAGTTTCCAGGCTAGAAATGACATATGTAATAGGGTGGAGGGCTGGTGAGTGAACTTGATCTGCAGTTGTGTGTTAACCCCAGATCATGCAGCAAGAGAAGGTTTCTGCGCTTTGGCGGTCCAAAAAGGAGAAAATTCATTCTTCTGGTAAAACAGGGAGAGAAAAGAACAAAGTTTAGTCCTGAGTTATCATATTCAGGCTGATTGCTGCTATTTAAATCGTCTATATCCCTGGCTTTGTGTGTCAGTCAGGAGGGTCAAATAAGGAATTGCGTTTTATCCCTTAATGATTCATGGGCATATGAGTGAGTTTGAATTGGAGGTTCAACTCCAATGGTGTTTTTCCAGATGGCCTTTTAACATCTGATCAAAATGGAAGAGTGAAAAGGAATGCCATGGTTTTTGGAGGGAAAATCAAAATTTTATTTTCCAAGTCTACACAATGAAATTCTACTTTTTTTGTCTGCCATTCACCTTTTGTTCCAAGTCACTTTATATAAAGGAAATTTTCTAGCCAGGAAGTACCAGAAGTTTGTCTATTTTCCCTCAGTTTTCCTGTAAAATATTTTGCATCTCTGCTCTCACAGACAGAGATAGTAATCTCTGGAAATTAAACTCTTTTCCATCTCATATCGTAAGAGGTGTAAATGTGTGTATCACAATTTTGTTTTCTCATATATAAAACTATCACAGTAGAAACTTTTCATAAACCTTAAATTTAGGTAATATAAAACAATGTAGTTCTTTATTTTGCAGACCTCAAGGGTTAATATGCAGTTATGAGAAAAATAATGTTGACAATGTATCCTCAATATGTTTACAAACAGCAAGTAGCAGTTTGTAAACACTAAAAAGCAGTCTCTGTAGACACCTTTGTTCTGTTAAAGTCAGCACTGCACTCCCTTCATGCCATTGCAAAACAAGATTTTCATTACTTGAGTTCTTTTGTTTCCCTACTCCAAAAGAAGCTAACCCAACAGTAACTGGAGACATAATATAGTTATTTTAAATCAAAGATTTTATAGTCTTTATGTGTTTATCATGGAAACAATGAGAACATTTTTATTGTGTTTTCATTTTTATTTTTTTAAACAACATTCCAGCAGCGGAACAGTAATTTCATGTTTGGATTCTGTGCCTTTATATTAGGGGAAAAAAAGGTACTTGCTCTTTCCATCCAGTCATTCAGCACCTAATGAGAAGCAGACTGACCTTGGAGCTATTAACAGGCTCCTTCTGCTTAAAAGTTTTATGCATTTAAGAGTTTGAGAAGGCATTATAAATATAGAGTATATTATATGTAACAATTGCTTCTTGAGAATAAGAGAAGGAAATTTTGGGGAAGTTCCATTGAGAATACTCCTTCTAGGAAAGGATTGGTCATAAAACGAATAGCCTCCCATGGGTTTAGCCTTGCCTGGAACAACAGATGTGCTATGATAATCTTAGTAAGATTTCTACACCTGAAGAAGTTTCCAAGTCCTTGTTTTTTCATCTATTTCCCTTGGTGGCTTTTTAAAAGAATTGACAGTTGATTTTGCAGCAAAGAGTATCTTCAGTGTTGACAACACTGTTTACTGTCTCTGTGCAAAGAGAGTGAAATCAATTTCTCATGAGTATTTGAGCCCTGGGGTCAATGGACTGAATTTCAATTATGGAAATTACAAGTTACTTAAACTTGTTGTAATTTAAGGAAAGCATTTCTTTCATTTCAATATTTTTTGCATTTGGCATTCTGATCACTGCACTGATGTCCACACAATGCTACACCCTCGACTAGCAGAAATCTGGGCAGGCAGCTGACACCTGTGTTGTTTCGAAGAGACGGTGTTCTAGTTTGCAAAGCTGGATGCTGAAAGCTGAGAAAATATCAGATCAAAAGGGATTAAGTTGATGACCTTTACAGAGTGGTTTGGACCTTTGCTAAGGTCCAACATTTTTTAATATGCAGAATATGATGCTATGCCTGCAACCAAAACACAGTAACAATACAAATTGCTCATTTACTGCAAACTGGCCTGAAAATGTGTACAAGTGACAAAGAAGTTTTTGATGCACGAATGTGACATTGAGGTAAAGAGTATGAAACTGTCAAAAAGACAATTGTGGGAAAAACAAGCTATGAATCCTCTGCTCCTTTGTGGGAGCAGTTGCTTCTCAGTAGGGTGACTCACAGCTAACTCTTCACTAGTGAGAATTTATAGTCCAACCAAAAGGATGTACAGTCTAGCAGGCCTTTCCTGATGGCCTTTCAGTTACTTAATTTCCATTTATATGGCAATTTGAAATAAATGTACAAAGACTAAATATTGTTACAGTGCATGAACAGAAACTAAGACTGGTGTTTCTATACATTCATCTGTTCTTGGAGGAAATTAATATTAATGGCTATGTCAAGTAAAAGATTCTGCTGTCTGAAAATAAGAGGAACCTTGTTTTGGGCCACCTTTCTTGCCTGTCTTCTCCGTGAATCTTGCATCCTTTTTTTATATAGTGCTCTAACTACTAAGAAGTATTTTAATCACCCTTTGGGAGACAATTCTGAAAATTTAAAAATAGAACTTCCAGATACTTGGTAATAACCCCTTTCCTCCACTTCAGTATAAAGAATGGTCTGGAAATTTTCGCTGTATGTGCTGTGTTTAAAAAAAGATAAAAATAAGATCAAATAGGGCTGACACTACTTTTCCATTTCAAAACTTCTATACATTTGCATGAGCTAAGCTGTAAGAAAGCAAAGTAAATCCCTTTGTAGGATTAAGGCAAGGAGAGACCTGGTTCTTGGATCCTGTTCATGCGTAAACTCAAAGTTCATGTCCAAAATCAGTACAATTAAAACTGAAGTTCCTGTGTGAACAGATCCTCATGAACTTTTAAAAAGAAAGATACCTTCAGGATTAGGCTGTACCTGAGTGAGGATCACGCTTGCAATTTTTTATTAAAATCATTAATGCTTCCCACATCCTAGTTAACTTCCCAGTTTATTGGGATCTTTTTCTTTATCCTCTGATTCTGTTACTCAGGTCCTTACTCCACAAAGTGTCATTGACTTCATTGGAAAGCACAGAGCAACACTGTGGGGTTTTGACTGTTCTGAATCAAGATGGAGGAAATATGGACAAAAGGAAGGGATATGTACATGAATCCTTTCTCTGCCCCCAGTGATTCATAACTTTTACATGAAGTAATAATCAGATATATGTCTTGGCTAAGACAATGCATCTTCATTTGCCTTTTCTCCCTATTGTTGCAATTGTGCCATGCAATCTCCTGGGTAACAAGCCGTGCAGCCTTCCTTGGTCTGCTGAGAAACGTGCTGCCATACATAGATATATGAGCTGTAACACTCACTCAGATTAACTGTTCCTCTTTTCTTTTATTGCCCCTCATGCGAGACATTTACTACTACCTGCATCAATATGCCTTTCTTCTATTATTTTCCAATTCTCTTTTTTAACATTAGCATGGAGTGTTCTACTCCATTCAGATGAATGGTGAAAGACCATGTACAATTATTGCTATTGTTGTTGTTATTGTTGTTGTTACTATTAATAACAATAACACTCATTTGTTTGAAGTGATACTCATAACCCGGTATCTGTCTTCAAAGAACAAACAAAAGGGAGTCCCTGACCACAGAGAACATAGCACTCTAAGACAACCAAACAAATAGTTCAAAGGGATGGCCCAACAAAAAGGATGATTGCAGATATCATTGATTTTCATTGTAGTAAGCTTGCCAAACAAGCACGGTGAGAGGAAATTTACAAGTGGAACTGAAAGACAATTTCTCATAAGCAAGACCAGAGACAGGTGTTGTATGGAGTAAGGCATGAAAGTGATTAGAAGGATTTCCAGAATAGCAGAAAGCAGTGGGAATATCACACAGACTCGCAGAATGAGTTGGAAGGGACCCACAAAGACCATGGAGTCCAACTCCCGGCCCTGCACTGAACCATCCCCAAGAGCCGCACCATGTGCCCAAGAGCATTGTCCAAAAGCCTCTTGAACAATCAGGCCTGGTGCTGTGACCACTGCCCTGGGGTGCCCAGCCACCCTCTGGGTGACGAACATTTAGGAGAATGATGGAAGTCTGTGAAGTCAAATTACCAGTGCTCTACTGGTGTTTCTTAAACCTAGGACTTCTGAATGGCTCTTTTGCCTGCAGAAGTGGGCAGACCAGTAATTCTTTTATGTAAGAGTGTGATGAAGAACAATCAGTTCTACAGGTGTTGGTTGATATATTAAGAACTTTTCCCCCAAAGGTTACACTGTTGCTGAAAGACTCAGCCACTTATTTGGAAGCACTACTGACAAGTTGCTTGTGTGACAGAGACAGCCCTCTTTTATACTGACAGGAGTAGCATGAGTGGCATCTTTGTATCAAGTTTAGTAAATGGATGATCTTCTGTAATGCTTTGGTATGATGAGTGTTCCATTCAGACCAAGATCAAAATATTGCATGATCATTTGTATCCATCTGTTGCACTTTTAGCTGTCTAATTCACTTGCAATGAGTGGTTCCAAACTCTTCTACAAGCTAATGAAAAGGCATTCAGAATGTGTTTAATAGCTAGACCTCACAAGGGTTTGTGGCATGTCTCAATTGGAATATTTAAAGAAAAATAAAATGTTCAAAACATATTCAATTAGTACTTTTTGTCTGTGGGACAATTGCAAGAATTTTATAAGAAAACCAAAGCAAAATTTATTATAAAAGTAATTAGGAACTTCAGACTGCCGTTTTACGTTCAAAAGAAAGGATGTTAATATTATTTATTGAATTAAAATCAGTAAAATATTTGAAAGACTTTTCATTAAGATTGAGAGAGTACGCAGTTGTAGAAAAGAGACATCTAATATCTTTTTCCAGCTTGGGCTGTAGAAAATGAGGTATATGTAACACGGAAAAAGCAGATGCTCAGTTGCCCTCTGTGTATTGGAATGGGTAAGGCACAAGTTACTGTGCTAAGGAGTGTGCTCTTTGTGCAGCTTCCACAGATGACAGCGCAGCAGAGAAGAAAGGCGGAACACTTCATGCCGGCTTAATTGTCGGCATTCTGGTCCTGGTCCTCATTGTGGCTGCAGCCATCCTCGTGACTGCCTACATGTATCATCATCCAACGTCAGCAGCTAGTCTCTTCTTTATAGAGGTAAGACAAGGGTAGCGTATTGTGTCACTAGTCCTGTCTCTTGGCTAGGGTATTTGGGGTCTCCAAAGCAGGTCTTTCTTAACTAAATCAGAAAGTATCTTTGTGTTCGTGGTGTAATCTTGGAAGAAATGGACCTTGTTTTTTTCTTAGCATACTGGTTTGCTCTTAGCATGTTTATCACTTAGCTCCTTTAACTACCATTGCTATTACTTTTTTTGCTCTTAGACAGGACATATATATCTAGGAGATATATGTCAGATACCACACCACTTCTCTTTCCTATCCTTCATTTTCCTCCCAACAGCATTTTTTGTTACCTTTCCTCTGCACTGTCATTTTATGTCAGGACACATAGTTTTTCTATAATTTTCCTGGGGGGGGAAGAAAAAAGTATTCATTCTTAATTCTACAGGAGAGCTGATTATAGTAAGTTTTTAGCTGGAAACTTGTATTTGCTATTCCTTATATCATTTCAAGGAATCTTTTAGCACTTCGTCTCAGAGTGTGACAAAAATTATTTTCACCTGATTTTTAACATCTATCATTTCTTCTGCTCTTTTTATTAATGTAGAGAGAAACCAACTCTTTTAGACCATGATTCATCCGACCTATTTGAGACATCCCTTTAGGATTAGATAAATTGACATTTTTTTCCCTCAAATACCAGTAGCTACCTTAGGTGCAGATACCTACATTGCGGATGCTGACATTTAGTCCGTTCAGCTCCACTGTAGACGAAAATATGAGAAAGGAAAATTCTCGATAGGCATTTGAGTCTACAAAAACCCGTGAATACCTACACCTCCTTCTTTTTTCAACTCAGCAACATCCCTCTGCCTTGTGATAAGTATAGTTTTGCTGAACATGAAAGAAAGGAATGACTGTTCATAACCCCTGCTTGCAGTATTCCCTTACTATTAAGAGCCCAGACACTTACTACTGGATGACAGTGAAGGTGCAAAACCACTGGAAGTGTCACTAGGGACATACCTTGGGGATTGCTTAGGTAAAAGCCTGGACCAGGAAGATGAAGACATTTATTCTTAGTGACAGCAGTGAGAAATGAAGTGAGACATGAACATGAATGGAACGATTAATCTTTAACATCGTATTATAATAAATATTCTTCTTAAATGTAACAGTAGTGACAGAAATCAAAATGAATTGTTTATCAGTATTCCTGCTCTAGTAATGTAACTGTGTTAGCCACCATGGAACAAAATCCATATAATAACACGTAGTTTTCTCTCATGTGTATGCAGCATCTCAGGCCAGTTGACTATTGATGTAGACAAAAAAATTCCACTGAAGCCCTTGTATGAAAGAGAAGGTTTTGTCCCTTTTTTTCACAGACAGATTAACTTTACACAGATTGAATTTCTATTCTTTCACTCTAGTAAAAGCAAGTTTCTTATCTGTCATGATGTGATGGAAAAGGCTAAGTAAATTGCAACACCACTTTTTAAGAAGAAGAGAAGAATAACAAATTGTGATACACATTTATTTATTTATTTTTGTTCTAAATGTAGTAAGGGCATGTTAATTTATTTCTTTCATTGATATCATAGTCATCATGTAAATAGAGGTGCCTTAATCAGTGTTGTTAAACTCATTCCACTGCATTTAATCTTTAGGTGCCATTAATCAATCTATTAATCTATTATCAGTCAAAGCTAAAATGTCTTTTAGCAAGCAATGCAGTCATTTAGAATAAATTAAAAACATAAGCTTTCTGTATAAAATAAAGGAGAAATCAGTTAAAATTTATGCAAAACAGGGTGTAACCTACATTTTCTGTTGGTTACTAGGATAATTGTGGCACTTGTGAAGAATCAGCATTAGCAAGAATTTTAAAAAGTACTAGACATGAAGGGGTGGCCCTTCCCTGTGAGTTGTACAAACACTGATGTAGTGGGAAAATCACAAGGGATGGAATAGGGGATGACTGTATTTCAGAACACTTACACAAATTTCAAAACTTTAAAACCGTTTTTGGTATCATAAGTCTAGAACAGAACATGGTAATCCATTCTGGAAATTAAATTGCTTTTAATAAGTTTAATAATTTAATTTTCAAAGAGAAAGGTTTTTTGATCAATTCAAAAAATAATAAGTAGAATGTATTATGCTTATAATTATCTGATTGGTAGGATTTACACATTTCCAATGCAAAGAAGAAAATATCTTCTCAAACTTGCCTTTTGAAAATGAAGTACAAAAAATTAATCAGGCAAAACTGGTATAAATAGGCCAGTGTTACAAGAAATCATTCTTTATTGCATTTGATCAATTGAAAAAAATTTGAGTAAGCTGTTACAGAAGACATGATAGCCCACATACCACAGGAGACAAGCTGTATTATTTATGGGAAATTAATGAAATATGGATCTGATGTTACCATTGTAGGGAAAGAGCTCAAGAGGATTGCCATGGGCTTGGTCATGAAATGAGGACAAGCACATAAATATTTCAGAAAATAATACTATTTTCTATGAGTTTCTTGTTTAATAAGTATGTTGCACAGTTAAAACAAGATGTGACAGATGGACAGGCAGCTCCCTCCTGCAGTGGTCTAAAAATTACAAGTACTCTATAGTCTGCCATCAAGTCTTCAAGCCGAATCAAGATCTACATCAGTTTATCTATCATCAGTAATTCATATAACTCTAAGGCTGGCCAAAAGAAGGAACAGGAACCTAGTGCATTTGTGTTTACTTTTAAAGAAGTTACTTTATGGAGGCATCATATAGACATTAAACAACATTCACTCAAAACTCTAATATAATTAATAGAGAAACTTCCTTTTGCATCTAAGATAATGTACAATTTGGTAGGTAAAATGTCATTTTCAATCAGATTTTGTTGGATTTTTTTAGGTTAGGGGCTGTGTAAGGAATTTTTAGTTGATTTATTTTACAATCATGACTTGTTACTGAATAAAGAACAGTATAATAAACTGATCCTGTATCTGAGGCTTTAAGTCTCTTCCTTGTGTTCTCTGTAGATATCACCCAATATTCACTTACCTCCTCATTCAGGTTCTCACATAACTCATCTCAAATCCAATTCATGTTTGTCATGAAGTGAACTCTTCCAGTTAAGAATAAATCACCCACACTTTGACTGTGCTGTTTACCCTTGCACTGATAAAGGCAATCTCTTGTGGCACCTCTGAATGCCATTAAATGATATCCTGACTGCACTAGTTGGTTTAAATGAGCTATACACACAAGCTAAGGAAAATACCATTTATTACAAAAGCTCTTGTCTTAGGACATAGTAACATTATTCTATTACTTTTTTTTACCCTTTAAGTCTGAAGAAAATGCTTCCCTAGGGGTTTTTGTTCACACCTGTTGAGCGGAACACACATGTGCAGCCCCACCTGAAATAAAAATAGCTATTTCGAACAAAGAGTTTGAGAAGTCTTAAATGCCAGTGCTATTCAATTTGCATATGGTGGTGTGCAATTTTAAAACAATACCATCCAAACAGTTAAACACATTTTCAAAAAAGTTCCACTTTTTGTTACGTGTGTAGAAGATTCAAATCAAATGCACTGTTTTCCTGTTTCTTCCAGCCTCCACACTGTTCAACATGTGCTTCATTGGTTAGGTTGGACACTTCTGTGGTGGCCCAAAGACAGAATGAATTATCAACTGTTAAGCTCAAGGGAGCTTCAGTCAAAGTTCCAATGAATACATGCTCTTCCTAAGAGCTAAGAGTAAATATTGACTAAAGATTAGCTTGCAGAGTGACAGAAGAGATGTTGCATGCCTTGGTTTTCTATTTACTTATCGTTAACCTTGCAGTATTTCCTCTCCACTAAATTTTATTTAGTTGCCAATGGTTTCCTCTCTTTAATCACATTACATACTCTTATCTTGAGGAATCCTGTATCTCTTGAGTATACTTTGAGCTGATTTGGGCTGATTTTTGTAAAGTAGGATACCTGTCAAATAACGCTCTTCATGACTTTCTCAACAAAGTTTATGTCAGAAATCTAGCTATAACATATATAGTCACACACCAGCTATACCACAATTAAAAATGGATTGATTTGTTTACTAACCTGTGTAGTATACTTGCATTCAGGATGTGAGGTTTGATGGCCAAGAAGCAAATCACAATGTTCTGAATGTCGTGGATTGCATACCTGTGATACTCCACATAGCATGTGTAATCTAGATGTCTGGAGCTCAATGTAAAGAGGAGTAAAGAAATTCCCAGCTGAGTCAGATGGATTTGCTCAGATTTCAATGAGTTGTTTGCCAAATTGCAGGTTTAGTTTTATATTTTAATTTTTCCTTTCTTTTCCCTCATGTTCTTTCTTTTTCCTATATTTTTAACCTCTAATTATTTGCATATGTGTTTGCACTTGGGCACTGAGAGCAATTAATGTCAAGGGAATATTTAGCAAATTGAAAATCAAGGTATAAGTCCAACTACTTTTTATTCGGTTGTCTTTTGCATGTTTGCATCCAGTTATCTGTGGACAGAAGGGTTGCACATGACACAAGAAGTTTTCACTTGTCTTTTTCTTGCCTTCCTTCCTTATATTGTGATCTGAAGTCCTTTTAAGGCTTGAAATTTACCTCAGCTGTCATCACAGTGCTCTGCCATTGGAGATCAAAGGCAACACGATCCTGCCACAGCTGAGAAGTGAAACCTGGTGGGATGGGT
>VZRV01001936.1:0-12608 GCA_013398115.1 Falcunculus frontatus
ATTCCCAAGTTTTCCTAATTTTTTTAATTAAAAAATTGGGTGTTCCCAAAGTGAATTCCAGAGGGAAATCCATTGGCAAAAGGGATAAAATGGGAATCCACGGGGTTCTCCATAGCAGGGATTGTGGGAATGGGGAAAAGAGGGAAGGAAGGATGGGATTTGGGATTTTGTGGGATTCAGGGAGGGTCAAACCTACAGAAAATGGGGAATTCCCAAGTTTTCCTAATTTTTAAAATTAAAAAACCTGAAAAAATTGGATGTTGCCACTGTGAATTCCGGAGGGAAATCCAGAGGCAAGCAGAGGGATAAAAAAAGAATCCACAGGGTTCTCCATGGTGGGGATTACGGGAATGGGGAAAACAGGGAAGGAAGGGTGAAATTTGGGATTTTGTGGGATTCAGGGAGGGTCAAACCTATGGAAAATGAGGAATTCCCAAGTTTTTTATTCCAGAACAAATAATGCCCCGAATCCTACGGATGTTCCCACTGTGGATTCCTTCCCCCGGGAAGAGAAGGTGGCGCTGGGTTTGGATTGAGGGATTAATCCCAAATCCCATCAATCCCGGTAAATATTCCAAATTTTCAGAAGGCAAAGCAAATTCCCACCTCGCTCTGTGCTCTTCCAGCAGAAACTTCCTGGTTTTCCCAGGTTTTCCCTGCTCTGCTCATCCCACGGAGCCGCTCCATGATCCCGCCCATCCCTGTCATTCCCATTTTTCATGGAATTACACCAAGGGTTATCACGGATCCACACAACGTTCCCTGTCCATGGAGAGGCTGGACACAGCGTTGGATTGACAATGATCCGACCCCACATTCCCAAGTTTCCAGCAGCAATTCCAGAGGCTCCAAAGGATCCACATCCCACGGGAGCAGGAGGACAGGAATCAGAAGGATCCACAAATCCTGACTTTGTTCAATGCCAAGGCCTGGGATTCACGGAATCCCGAGATTGTTGAGGTTGGAAAAGAATTCCAAGGTCACCGATCCAAAGCCCTGAGTGGAATTCCAGGAATTCCTTGGACACCTCCAGGGATGGTGACTCCAAACCTCCCTGGGCAGCCCCTGCCAAGACCTGACCTCCTTTTCCATGGAAAAATTCCTGCTGATTCCAACCTGACATCCAACCTGGAATTTGTCCGGTAAACTGAGGTTGGCACTAATTCCTTCACATCCCGGAATCCAAGGAAAAGCAGCCGAGGGGGAAAAATCCAGAGTTAAAATCCTCGAAGAAATTCCAGCTCTGCTCTCCTCGAGCCCTCCAAGAAAACGGGATCCGCCTCATCCTTTCCATGAATAAAAAAAACAGGAATGTCTGCGCATTCCCGCTTTATTCAGCCTCCAGGAGTTTTCCTTGCTGTAAGTTTTTCCCTCTTTTCCCTGTTAAATTCCTATTAAAATACAGAGCTGCTGGAAAAATATCCCTGATGGGGACAAACCTGGCCCGGAGGAAGATCCAGGTTTAAACCCTCTGGATTTTATCCCAAATTTTTTCCAGGCAGAGTCAAACTCCGGGGCAATGTTAACATTCCATATTAAAGTGGGAAAACAGATTCCGCCTCTGGAATCAGCAGGAAAAATTCCCGGCTCTGGAGAGAGGTCCAAGCCCTGCAGAGCCCTTGGAGAATCTGGGATTTCACGGGATCTTATGGATCAGCTTTTCCAAATGTGACTAGCTCCTGGTTGTCTCCCGACAGAGATCCAGAGCAGCCGGATCAGCAGGAAAAGTGGGAATTCTGCCCTTTCCAGCTGAGACCCCACCTGCAGAGCTGCTCCAGCCCCGGAATTCCCAGCACGGGAAGGACGTGGAGCAATTCCAGAGGCACCGGGATGAGCTCTGTTGTGGGGAAAGGCTGGGAGAGCTGGGAATGTTCTCCTGGAGAAGGGAAGGATCCAGGGAGAGCTTCCAGCACATTCCAGGGCCTCAAGGGGCTCCAGGAGAGCTGCAGAGGGACTTGGGATGAGGGATGGAGGGACAGGACACAGGGAATGGCTTCCCAGTGCCAGAGGGCAGGGCTGGATGGGATCTTGGGAAGGAATTCCTGGCTGGGCTGGAATTCCCAGAGAAGCTGTGGCTGCTTCTGGATTCCTGGAAGTGTCCAAGGACACTTGGAGCAACCCAGGATCGTGGAAGTTTCCCTGGATGAGCTTGAAGGCATTTCCCGAAATCCCATCCCGGGATCCAGGAGGGATCCCAAAGA
The DNA here is from genome assembly GCA_013398115.1 of Falcunculus frontatus. Taxonomy (NCBI): domain Eukaryota; kingdom Metazoa; phylum Chordata; class Aves; order Passeriformes; genus Falcunculus; species Falcunculus frontatus. The sequence continues at coordinate 2,202 of VZRV01001936.1, forward strand.
TGGAAAAACTCCCGGAATAAAACAGGACAAATTCTCCACAGCTCCAAGAATTCCAAGCTTGGGATTCAACCCTCAGGAATGCCAGGGTGCCAAACAGGATCCATCCAATATTCCAGCTTTAAAGAACCGGCATTCAACAATCCCTGAGGAGTTGGGGAAAAAGCCAGGAATTCTTCATGGATAGGAAAGGAAATGGAAAAGAAACAGTGGGAAAGGGGAAGAAGGGAGGGAATTTCCTGGGATCACGTTGGAATCTGGAAGCAAATGGATGGAAGGAATTGGAAAATCGCCCTCCAGGGTGGAGCAGCCAAAGGAACGGAGAGGAGAAATCCACCAGAATTCCTTCGGGAATGGGAATGGGAAAGATCCCAATCCTACAAAACCACAAGGGAGGCAAAATTCCCAAAATTCCTCCAGCACATTCCTTGTCGAAGGATTGAAGCGCCAAAAGCAGGGAGAGCTCCGTTAATCCTGAAAAAACCGGGAAAGGCGAAGGACAACCAGGATTCCTGGTGTGGGAATTCACCCGTGGACTGACGCGGATCCGGGATCGGGGCTGGAATTTGGGCTGCTCTGGAATTTGGCAGCACATACAGAGCTTGTCCGGTGTGGCTCCGGTGATCCCGAATTCCAGGGAACAACAACAGGAAAAAGGGGAAGGGAAAGAAGGGAAAGGTGAGCGGAGGCTCCGGATAAAGGACAACGGATCCGGGTCCATCCCTAAGGAATTGCCACGCTCCTGACACGGCTCCTCCTAAAACTGGGACAAAGTTCCAGGAACATTCCCAGCCCAGGGAACGTTCCCGGCTTTCCTCCAAGGATTGTGTTTGGATTTCACCAAGGATCCTGGGTTTTTTCCCAGTTACTCCTTTCAAGCCATTCCAGCAGCATTCCCACAGGGAAAAATCCCATGGAATCCTCCTGGAATTTCCAAGGGCTGGTGGGAGAAGGGATTGGGGCCACACAATTAGGAATATCCATGGAAATTCCCACCTGGAGCCACTCAATCTCACCTTAGGACGGTGGAGATGTCACCATTCCCATCATTCCAAACATTCCAGTCCTGAGTCCCCACAGGGTGGAAAATCCCATGGGATTGTCCTGGAATTTCTGTGGGTTGGCGGGAGAAGGGATCAGAGCCGCAGGATTGGGAATATCCATGAGAATTCCCACCCGGAGCTCCCAAATCCCACCTTGGGATGGGCTGGATGTCACCATCGGAATTCATTCCCATCATTCCAGTCCCAAGATCTTCCCAAACCCCACAGGGTGGAAAATCCCACGGGATCCTCCTGGGAGAAGGGATCAGAGACACAGGATTGGGAATATCCGTGAAAATTCCCACCTGGAGCTCCCAAATTCCACCTTGGGACAGGCCAGATGTCACCATTCCCATCATTCCCATCATTCCTGACCACGACCCCAGGAAGAATTTGGGATTTCCAGAAATCCAGGGAAAAACAATCCCGGAGGAGAGGAGGAATCCGCAGGAATTTTCCAACCTCCAAAGGCAAACTGGGATCAGTTGAAGGAGCCAATTGGGAAAAAAACCCAGGAATTTCAGGGCTTAGATCATTTCCTGAGGGAAATTCCAGCCCTGCCACTCCTGGAGCTCAATTCCAAGCTGGAAGAAGCAACAGAAAAAATGGGATAAGGGCAGGAGGGAGGATCCGGGAAGCGCCTGGGGCTCCCGCCCTTCTCGGAGCCGGAAAAACAAAGGATTTGGGATTTTCCAGTGAGTCAGGGGCCGATCCATCAGGAAGGGCGTTGAATGTTGAGTCATCCCTCGGAATCCAATCCCTAAAACCCATCCGGTGATTCATGGTGGAAAATTCCATCTGAAAATCCCAGAATTCCGATTTTTCCCCTAGCACCGACAGCCATCCCGATATTCCCGAAGTCCCCAAAACCTTGGAATGTCCATTCCGTACTGGGGATTTCGGCCTGGACAGGGGTCGTCATCCTTGGGATGTCCTCAGCCTCCGTATCCCGAGAATCCGGGGTTCCCTGGATCCACCCCCAGGCTTTTCCAGGGAATCTGCTCTCCCCATCCTGCCTGGAGCTTCCCATGGGATTTGCTCCAGCACTTTTCCGGGATTAAAGTTCCCCTCAGATTCCCATTGGATTCCCTTTTCCCACTTAAAATTCCAACTTTTTTTGGTGGAAAATCCCTGGAAAATCCCTAAAATTTAGTGGAATTTCCCTAAGGAAACCCACCAGGAAAACTGCCAGGAATTCCAACTAAAACACCACAATTCCCTGGAAAAGCCGTCCCAGTCCATCCCTGGCAGCTCCTGATCCAACAGATCAAGGCTGGAATTTTCCCTTGGGAAGCATCACCAGCGTGGCCCTTTTCCGGGATTTTTCTGGATTTTCCAGGATTTTTCTGGATTTTCCAGGATTCTCCCTTCTCCAGGATTTTCCCCGATTCCCTCCAGGAATAACAGGATTCCCCAGATCCAGTGGCTTTGCCCCCACATCTCCTCATTCCCAGAATTCCTTCCCAAATTTTTAACACCAAAGCAACAACCTTGGAATGTTCTCCCTCCTTCCCTCAGGACTTTCCCAAAAAAACCACAACCCATCCTCAGGAATTTTTCCCATTCCAAGCTCCTTCACTTCCCCCTGGAGCCGCTCCGGCCCTTCCAGAAACTCTTGGAATTCTGATAAATCCCATCCTTAATATCCAATCTTATCCAAGATTCCAAACTCATCTGGCCACTGCATTCCCGGGAAAACCCAACGGTTAAACCTCCTCAGGAATTCCTTTCCAGCTGCCAAATTTCCCAGTTTTCCATGGAATTTCCCAGTTTTCCATGGAATATCCCGGCTCCGTTTGCTGCTCTTTAGGGTGACACCAAAGCCGGTGTTGACGGCATTCCCAAAAATCCCTTTTCCCTATGGAATAACCACTTGGAATGACACCATCATTCCTCCCTCCTCATCCTCTCCATCCTTCCAATCCCGGCAGGAATTCCCAGTGGGAATTCCCACAGGAATTTGTTTGGAACTCCAACACTCACCGGTCGCTCCATCCCGGAATGAAGCTTCCCAACTTTTCCCACCGGCGGCTCCATCCTTTCCTCATCCTCCCTCTGCGTCCCCCCGGATGCTCCGGGGGGATGAAATTCCATGGATGGGGTATCCCTGTTTTCCATGGCTCCAGCGGGAGCCTCTGGAAGCGGCCGCTCCGGAGCTTTTAATTAAAAGCCGGAGAAATCCCGGGAATGTTGATGAATTTATCCAACCACTCCCCTCCGGATCAATCCAACCAGGATTGGTCCGATGTTCCCGATGGGGCCGTTCCCGGGCAATCCCAGCCTCTGGCTCCACGCTCAGAGTCCTGGGAAAAATCCCGGAATTCCGAACTGGGAAATAAATGGGATAAGAGGGGGAATATTCCCTCCCATCCCTGTTTTATCCGGTTAAAATCGGGATTTTCCTTCCATTAACGCCGAGTTGAAATCATGCACATTCCTCTGGGAATATATGGAATTTTCTCTCCCACTTCCCACAAAAAACAAGGATCCGATTTATTTAGGATGCCATAGAGCAAAAAAAGTCGGGAAAACTCCAGGGAAAAAACCAAGGATTTGATGATTCCATGCAATAAAAATCCGGGAAAATGCGGATTAAAAATGGCGTGGATAAAAATTCCAAAGTTTGGGCTGGAAAAAATGGGAATTGACCATGGAAAATATTAATAATAAAAGATAAGATATGGTTAAATGCAAAATAAAACTGGGATTTGGATCCAATGGAATTCCAAGGGGAAGGCACAAAGGTTTTAATGGGAAGGGAAGGAAAAGGAGGATTTGGGTAGGAAATATTAATTAATCAGCTATTAATTAATAAATGAATAATTAATATTTTTTCTTATGAATAAACAGGAGAAGTGGGCTGGGATAATTCCTAATTTTTAAATATTTAGGGAATTTTGTTGTCAAATTCCAGGCGGGATCGGATGAGCTGGGATCATCTCGATTTCCCCATTGGAATTTGAGGCTCTTTAAGGACTTTTTTCCACCCAAACCATTCCCTAATTCCCAATAAAATCTCCTATAAATCATTTCTCACTCCCAAAAAATCCATAATTCCCAAGGACGAGCCCATCCCGGAATTCGTTCCTTCTCCCGCTCGTCGCTCCAGGCTTCCCTCATCCTGTAAAAAAACTGGGATTAAAAAAAAAAAAGCCGGAATTTCCATCGATCCTGGATGGGGGTGGGGGGGAGGATTTGAGGTTTGCTGATTGGTTAATTAATCAACCGTCATTAATTAATTAATCGATGACCCGTGAATGTCAGGACGTAATTAAAGATCCAGGGCAAAAGCAGCTCCGGAATGTTTGATTCCAACTGGGATCCTCAGGAAAAATGAGCTTTAACAGCCCGGCTGAAGGGATTTTTCCATGGAAAAGCAAAATTCCTGGAGCGTGGGAATGGATGAGATTTATTGAACCCTTTTTATGGGTTGTTGTAATTAATTAATTAAAATTCTCACGGATTTGCCACCAAAAGGCTGGAAAAAAGTGGGAATAGGGACAATAAAAAATGTGGGAATGAGGTAGGACGGGATCTGGGATTCACTGAACAGCAAAGAAATCAAAAATTAGGGAGATTCCACTAGATTTTAGGGATTTTAGGGGGATTTTCCATTAAAAAAGTTGGAATTTTTAACTAAGCGGGAGGGCAAATCCCAGAGCAGATCCCACAGAGAATTACTCCATAAAACATTCCCAGAAAATCAGAGACTCAGCAAAAATTCCTCCGGTTTTGTCAAACTTCCCACACGTTCCAGCTCAGCAGAGGAGGGAAAACTTGGCCTGGGAATGGGATCCATGAGGCAGCGAATTCCAAATGGATTTCCCAGGAATAGCAGGGGGTGGGGGAGGAAAAGGAGGAAACAGTGGAGGAAAATCCATGGAAAAGGGAAGAGGAATGAGCCCAATCCAGCTCCAGCTCAGCTTCCCTTGGAGCGGCGATCCCGGAATTAATCCCATGAACAAGTGGGGGAAGCTCCAGAGATTCCAGGGGCTGGAAGCACCCGTGGTGCTCTCGGAGAATCCCGGAATTCTGGGATCCCTGAGCTTGGAAAAGAATTCCAAGATCAAATCCAAGGTGGGCCCGATCCCAGCCCTGAGTGGAATTCCAGGAATTCCTTGGACACCTCCAGAGATGGCGACTCCAAACCTCCCTGGGCAACTCCTGCCAAGCCCTGACCGCCCTTTCCATGGAAAAATGATCCCAAAAATCCAACCGGAGCCTCCCCTGGCCCAGCCCGAGGCCGTTCCCTCTTTTCCCGTGGCTCATTCCCGGGAGCAGATCCCGATCCCCGCTGGCTCCCGGCAGGAGCTGTGCAGAGCCAGAAGGACATTCCCGATCCCTGCCCGGATCCCAGCAAAGCTCCCCCGGCCCCGATCCCGGGGCAGATCCCGCTTTTCCCGGCCTCTCCCTGCGCGGATCCCTGGCAGCCCCTGCCCAGCCCAGGGGGGGCTCGAGGGCCCTTCCCGAGGCACTGCCAGCATTCCATGGGCAAGGATTCCAGAATTCCAGAATCCTGGCATGGCCTGGCTGGGAAGGACCTCAAAGCCCATCCTGAAGATCCCACAGGATCCAGGAGATCCCACGGGCACAGAGCAGGAAGTTTTCCAAGTGTTTCCATTCCCAGGATCAGTGAAATCCACCCTGTGTTGATCAGCTCCCGGAATGGAATCCATGGGATCCACCTAGAGCTACAAAAGCTTGGAAAAACGGGAGGAATTCCCATTAGGACAATCCAGCCTGAGGAGAGCATGTCCATTAAATCCTTCCCGCCTTCCTTATTCCAAGTTTTCCTTCATCCCTCTCACTTCCAGCTGAGTCCTTCCCATGAAGCCACGGGGTCTCCTCATTCCCAAATCTTTTCCAGCCCCATCCCGGCTTTTCCAGCCCCATCCCATCTTTTCCAGCCCTTTCCCAGCTCCCTCCGGAGTTTTCCAGCCCCTTCTCAGCTCTGCTCCCTTCCCTGGCCCCGCTCCAGGACATTCTTGGTGGGAAGGGCGCAGAACTTGTGGATCCTCAATGGGAATCAGGGAATCAGGAATTCTTTCATCCCAGAGAGCTGAGAACCCTTCCAAGAGTTTCCTTTCCCATTCCCACTGTTTAAGGCCATTCCAAGAATTTGAGACCCCCCAACTCCAAGATTTTGACAGCCACAAAAACCCCTGAATTTAAAGAATTTTGCAGGAAAAATTCCCTTTTTTTTTTTTCCATCCCTGCTGGGTACTGGAAATATTTGGTTGCTAGCACATTCCCAATAAATCCAGCAGATGGAAGTCAGAGCCGTTATTCCCGATTTTTTTAGTGCTGAGGAATAACTCCAAATGCTAAATTCATTTCCTTTTAATGCCAATTTTTTCTCCCCTCAAATCCCTGCAACTTGCCCTTTATTAAGCACGGAATGTGCTCTTCCCGAAAAAATTGGTGGAAAATGAAAAGATGGGATTGATGTTTTCCATGAAAATCGCTTGAATGGATGCATCCGGCTCCGGCAAATCCGCTTGGGAGGGGAAAAAAAGGGAATTTTGCTCGGAAAGTCTTTTAAATACATTAAATTGCAAACGAATCTCACGGATTGATCCGAGTCGGATTTTCCTTAGGAAAAGAGCCGTGGATCGGGAATGTGCGACAGCCCCGGTTGTTTGCGGGTGGATTTGGCTGCTGGCGGGATTTCTCCTGGATAAAAGCGGGAATTGCTCGGATTCCGATCGATCCACTTTGTTTGATTGCACTCGTGGAGGGCAACTTCACCCCCAGGGCGATTCCCGGGATTTGGGGTTGTGCTGGAATATTTCGGGAGCTTCTGCTGCCTTTGGGATGTGCTGGGGGAATTATTTCAGGAGTTGTTTGGGATAAATGGGATATGTTTCCATGGAATTGTTTGGATTTGGGTGGAAAAAGCCACTTAAATGTGATGGAAGTGCAGCTTTCCAATGTTTCCTCTGGATTAGGGGGTGGAAAAGCCGGGATGGGGCTGGAAAAGGAGGGATGGGGCTGGAAAAGGAGGGATGGGGCTGGAAAAAGAGGGATGGGGCTGGAAAAGGAGGGATGGGGCTGGAAAAGATGGGATGGGGCTGGAAAAGATAGGATGGGATGGAAAAGCAATCCCAGAAAACTCCTGAAGGAGCTGGGAAGGGGCTGGAAAATTCCTGGGGGAGCTGGGAAAGGGTTGGAAAACTCCAGAGGGAGCCAGGAAAGGGCTGGAAAATTCCTAAGGGAGCTGGGAAGGGGCTGAAAAACTCCAAAGGGAACTGGAAAAGGGCTGGAAAATTCCTAAGGGAGCTGGGAAGGGGCTGGAAAAGAGGCCAGGAGCCAGCGGGGATCGGGATCTGCTCCCGGGAATGAGCTGTGGGAAAAGAGGGAACGGCCTCGGGCTGGGCCAGGGGAGGCTCCGGTTGGATTTTTGGGATCATTTTTCCATGGAAAGGGCGGTCAGGGCTTGGCAGGAGTTGCCCAGGGAGGTTCGGAGTCACCATCCCCCAAGGAATTCCTGGATGTGGCTCTCAGGGCTCTGGGCACGGCTTGGGTTTGACCTTGGAATTCTTTTCCAGCCTCAGCGATCCCGGGATTTAGGGTTAAAACCGAGTTAGCACCTGAATCCTTCCAGGGGATTTTTGGGATCGCCCATTGGATTCACGGCAGTTTTCGGGACACTCTCACTCCGCTCCGTCCGGATCCTCCCTCCGGATGCTCCAACGCCTGGCCACGGGAAAACGGCTCCCAAAAAAAGCCCCGAAAAGCCTGGAAAAATCCGCAGGCAGCAGCTCCCGGCCATGGAGCACCTGCAGAGATGGGGGACGGGAAAAATGGAAATGGGAAAAGAGGGGAAAAAAAGCGGAGCAGCTGCTCCATTCACTGAGCGCGATCCGACGGATCTGAAAGGCGCCGCATTTCCATGGAAAAACAATGGGAAGCTCCAAGCGAAAAGCGGCTCCCGGCTCATTTGGAAGGGCTTTGATTCCTCCCAAAAAGGGGGGAAAAAATCCATCGGAATTATCGGTATCCGAGGATTTTTGCCGCAGTGGGGAAAAGCGGCCGAGGATCAAAAGTTTGGGAAAAGGTCAGGGCCATTTCCGAGGGTGATTCCCAACATCCCGATTTTCCTGTTGCAGGAATTAAATTCTGGTTTTCCCAGGTTTCTTTCAGTGCTCCCATGGCCGAGACGGCGGGGAATGGAGAGAGGAATTTGGGGATTTTTGTGGATTTCGGGATCTATGTGGATTTTGGGATCTAAGTACTGGAAAACAGGGAATGGAAAAACCTTGGGATGGAGGCAGGGAATTGGTGGGAAGAGCAGTGATCCATCATCCCTCATCCCTCTCTTTTCCAGGTGCTCCCATCCCTCGGAATCCACATTCCCACAGTGGGATCTCCACTCTCATCCCTCCCTTTTCCCTGTTTTCCCATCCCTTCCCGGGAATCAGCCACATGGGATGGGCGGGAGCCTCCTCTTCCTCATCCCAGAGGAATCCACAACTGGAATTCCCATTCCTGCCCAGCCTCAGGACACCAAGGAATCTCCTTGGCAAACCACGAGGAAAACCGGGAATGCTCCTGGTTAAAAACAGCCTCGGAGGGGACAAAATGTGGGAATTCCCATTCCAAGGATTGAGGGATTGGGGTTAAATCAGGAGATCCCAACACATCCTGGAAAACATCGGGAAAAACCTCTGGAATCCCCCCACTCCTAGGCCGGGAGCTGCTCCCGGATAAATCCGACTGGGATTTTATCTAAACTTCCTCATTCCTGCTTTTCCATGATTTAAAAGGGAAGAGGAAGAGTTGCCAGCACAAAACCGGGAAGGAAAACCTTTGGAAAACTCGGGAAAAAGCCTCCCTGGCTGCACATCCCAGATTTTTCCCAGCTGTTCCCATAAACTCCAGCCCTGGGAATTTCAGCAGCTTCCCGAGGCTTCAGGAGCCTCTCATCTCTCCACATCCCTGTTTTTCTGGGATGTGCTGAGCCTGGGATTCCTTGGAATGAGTTTTCCAGAGGGAAAATAAACGGGAAACCTTTGGGATCACGCCCAACTCCAGCCACCACGGAGCCCATTCCCATGGGATGCATCCCGAGGTTTGCTCTGGCTCCTCCAGGATTCCAGCGCTGCGGACCGAGAGGAAAACTTGGCACATTCCAGGGATTATCCCCGGATTCTCCTACAAAACTGGGTTCTGCTCCCGAAAAACCTCAGGAATGAGGTTTCCAACGGGGTTTAATGGGGCAGGATCCATAAATTATTCCAGAAGAACCAACCTGAGCTCAGGCATGTTCCTGTCTCCTTAAAATCTGGCTCCAAGCTCCCGGACCCCGTGGGAGGTTGGGATAATTTTATCCCGGGTCTCCACCACCCTTCCCACGGAGCAGTTGGAGGTGGGAACGGCTCTTCCCGAAGGATCCGCGGCTCCGGGATGGGACTGGGAAGCTCCAGCAGGATCCAAAGGATCCTCAGGGCTTTGTGCACCCTCCTTTTTCCCGGGATCGCACTCGCAGCTCAGGGTGAGGGAGGAGGGATGATCCAGGTGATCGAATTCCAAAGGAATCGCTGGTTTGGGAATATTCAGGGTATCCAAGGAAATCAGTTCCCTGCCCTATGGAAAAGCTCCGGGATGGGAAACACTGGCACAGGCACTTGGAGCTCCGGGCTGGGCCCAGATCCTGGATCACGGCTGGATTCCCTGGAATCCTGCCCTGGGATCAGTGGAACATCCCATGGTTTCCCTGGAATCTTGTAATGGGATCAGGGGAACATCCCATGGTTTCCCTGGAATAGCCAAACTGGGAATGGGATGATGCTGGAATCCTGGTTTCCCTGGAATAGCCAGACTGGGAATGGGAAGGTGCTGGAATTCTGCACTGGGATTGGTGGAACATCCCATGGTTTTCCTGGAATCTTGTAATGGGATCAGGAGAACATCCCACAGTTTCCCTGGAATAGCCAGACTGGGAATGGGATGGTACTGGAATTCTGCACTGGGATTGGTGGAATATCCCATGGTTTCCCTGGAAGAGCCAACCTGGGAATGGGATGGTGCTGGAATCCTGCACTGGGACCAGTGGAACACCCCACAGCTTCCCTGGAATTTTGTAATGGGATCAGGGGAACATCCCATGGTTTCCCTGGAATCTTGTAATGGGATCAGTGCCTCTGCCAGGCCCTGTGTCCCCAGTGCCACTGACCACATTCCAGGTCATTCCCAGCTCCTGGATCCCTACAAATTCCCCAATTCCAGGCCATTCCCAGCCTTGATCCCTACAAATGACCCAATTCCAGGCCATTCCCAGCCTTGATCCCTACAAATTCCCCAATTCCAGGCCATTCCCAGCTCCTGGATCCCTACAAATTCCCCAATTCCAGGCCATTCCCAGCCT
>VZRV01001942.1:0-211890 GCA_013398115.1 Falcunculus frontatus
GAACCTTCCCGAACCTTCCCACAGTCCTATATGTCTTACTTTATCAGGCATTCAAATATAAATATGGAAATAGTACAATTTCACAGCTTAACTCTTTTGGTACTGCTAGAGTGTCAGTCATCTTAAACAAGCAGCTTGGAAGTGCTTGTATATTTCAAGTATTCTTTTTTCTATTTTTCAGTCTTTCCCAATATAAATTTCACAGTGCCTGTCTGCGTTAACTTTTATGTCCTTTACCTCTACTTCCTTGGAAGAAATTATTTTTAAATTGTTTTTACTGTACCTGACACAGTTTTAAGGCATCATTTTAATTTCTTTTATCATTTACGACATGCACTTAGCTCAGCCTTGCTTCTTCTAAAGTAAACAGGAGTCCAAATGATGTATCCAGAAGGCTCAGGAATAGCACTAAGCTCACATTTCTCAGTGTGTATGTAGCTCACTTCTGTGCCAGAGTGAGATCAAGCCACTCAAGATCAAGGAATCACCCCACCATGCAACTTGGTTTCCACGTAAAGACAGATCAGGAAAGGTGCTGTAACATATCCGAAAATACTCTTGATGAGCACACAGCCTTGCCTGTCAGACTGACTTTATCCTTGGTATTAAAGAGACAACTTTCTTTTACTAATTCATTTGTTATCATTACATCACTTGGTCAAACTGCTTTCTGCCTTCTCACCTTGACTGAGTTATGGATTTGGGTTCTTTTCCCCTTGATGTTATTTCTATTTTCAATTTCCACAGCAACATGTTGATTCTTGTTAAAGTCTCATTCCAGCATTCATCATGAATTCCCAAGGCTGCCTCCTGAACCTCATGCTCTGATTTTTTTATTTTCAGTAGCAAGTGAACTAATATGTTTTAACAAAAGTGACCATAGGCTTCTTCTCAACTCACGAACTTTAAGTCTTCATTTTAGTCTTATTCATTAGATCCTAAAATCATTCCTCAGCTAAAACTTTCGTAGGATTCAAAGAGCACTTTCTCTGAATTAAGATTGTAGTTTCAGGTTTCTTTAATGGCTTTCCATTGCAAAATTTTACCTGAGTGATGAAGAAGGTAGGACATCTTTCCACCCTGTTTGTTTTATATTGAAAAAAAAAAAAAAAGAAAAGAAGCTTCTTTCCAGCTTTGGGGTTTTTTTCCAAGTAAAATATTTTAATCTCTTATTTTAGACACAGAGCTCCTGCTAATATCATTAGGAAATACATATCCATTTAAGAAGCAGTAGATTCTTTTCCGTTGTAAAAAATTAAGGAAATAACACACCTTGTATATTAGCTGAAGAAATAACCGAAATAAACTCAAGAAAACTTGGTGAATAACTTTCAGTCAAAAAAAAACCCTGAAGTGGCAAAGAATGATTGTGGATCTTCAAAACAAACAAACAAACCAACCAAAACCAAAAGGCAAACCCACGGAAGATTGAAAGCAGTCTGTTTCTAATAGGCTTTTTGAGCATTAAACCTCTCTTAAAAAACATCAGTCACAACCACATGGGCGGCCTCAGGAGTGACTGAACTTAAGCTCTGGAATCACAGGGCACAAACCAGTGCCTAAACTTAACCCATGCCACGATTGGATATTGCTCCTTCTTGTAAATGGTAGATTTACATCCTAGGATGGCTCGTTTCCTTCGTTCTTTGCAGGCAGAAAACGTAAAAGGTATATAGGATGCATTAAAATAATAAGCCTTTAGGAAAGCAACGTTAGTCAACAAATTATTGCAGAACATGGTTCCTCTAGGTGTGGGTAGAGTGCTCTTTACAAGTAATTTAACAATCAGACTCTGAGAAAAAATAGCTGATTTTCTGACAGTCAGTTCAGCTGACTCCTCCCCTATCAGCAGATGCTCTTGCTCAGGACACAAGTCCTAGCTTTTTTTTTCATGTTCACACTGTGTGGAATAGCAGGACTCTGATCTTGAGTTCTCATCCATCTGGGCAGAGCTCCAGCACTAAGCTCACCTCATGTATCTTCTCTGTGGCTGCCAGGCAGGTAAAGACAACTGTCCTTTTGAAATTACAAAGCAGATTTAGCAGTCTGTGAATACCTTGTTAACGGTACTGATACGGCCTCCTAATTTTTGGCACTGCTCCTTGGAGGAAAAAAGTAATCATGAAATACAGTAGGGATAATTACCAAATTGAGAAGAGAAAGCTTTCAGATGAGCAACAGGCATATTTTGGAGGAGGGAGAGGAGAGTGTTTGCTATTTTTAATTACAGCTCATTAGACACAGAGAATCAGCTCTCAAATCAGTGGGGAGACTGTCATTACTTCAGTAAAAGTCAAACCAACGACCAAAATATCAAATAAATCAGAAGTTTCTTTGCTCTGTTTTGAATTGTTTTCCTCTACAAATCTGCTTTACTTGGCTGCACCGCTTCATCATATAAACACAGCCTAAGTCAGGTCTCTAGGGAGGAATATCTGATGCTGAAGATTCAGCACCCACACCATGCATTTTCTAATGTATATTCCCCTAAAGGATTGGAAAAGGGTTCTTTTAAACGTGCTTTAGTCTGGTGCTGTACATCAAAGCTGCAAAATAGAGCTCCTATACATTAGAGCATCGGGCCATAAGTTTCAAAATGTTTTACCTGGAAGCAGTGTGGGTTGTGTGCTTTCATATCACCTGCAATGTGAAGCAAAGTCTGGCAAGTGGAAATCACTGTGATCTACTGCTCAAAACATGCTTTGAATCCAAATTAAAGTGGAAGTATAGGTATAAATCATCTTAAATATAAATGGTCTGCAGCAAATTAAGGCTATAAAAGTCTTAGGTGAACTTCTGCAAGAAATGATCAGCAACTGGGAGATATATGACAGCTGATTTTTGACCAGGAAATGGGTGAGCGGGAGCATAGGAATCTGTGGTACAAATCCCACATTCATGTCCATAAAGATAAACAACTCCTTAAGTGATGCAACCATGAAATCTCATCCCTGAAGTATTTCTCATTGTAATATAAGCACTACTAACTTTGGTGTCTTTCGATGTCCATAAGAGCCTGTCATAGGGCAGTGATTATAGAAAATTATTTATGCTATTGCAGCCTCATATTTTACATTCCCTATGTTAGCATTCTTTCAAGTCCCTTCTTTTTTTCTTTGTCATATATTTCTCCTTTTATTTGAAATGTGGAAGTTGATGGATTTGGTGTAAAATTGGTTTAATTGAGATTCCATTTAGATTCTACTCTATAGTATGATGAAATTCCAGCTAGTCTAGCACTGTAATTAATTAGAAACCTGTTTAAGACATGGAATGGTATGTCTCAATTTCTAAATTGTCTATCAAGAGTATTGTATGAAATGTTGATGTTTTTGTGTGGAAGTAGTACTGATGTCTGTAATAAAATGCCTTTGATTCTGAGTTCAGAGGGTAATTCTGAGACTGAAAGGAAATGAGTCCAAGGGATGTATAAAATGTAAATCCTAACACGTACTTTAATTCTGAGCAGTTGTTAACCTTTGTGCCTCTCCTTCACACTTTTTCCTTGTGTCTCTTTCTTTCATCACTTTCTCATTTATGGGAAAGACTGCTACATGCACATGACACAAGATTTCTCTCTGAGATATGAGACAAACAGGTAAAGACAGAACTTCCTTTCCAGAATTTTTTCAGAATTGCCCTGCAACCCTATGTAGACAAGAATTCCTCTTAACATGTTGGCTCAGATTTCAGAAAGATGGGAAGTACCAGAAAGGCTGACATAAAGCTATTTGTCTACGCAGAGCACTGGTCCAGTAATTTTTGGGGACATAATTGCCATAATACCCATCTATAAGAATTTATTGTAGGGAAGAGTATGCTGTACAGATGCTGTTAATCCATTGCTATCAAGAGAGGAATATTCTTGTCCCAACCAAAAGGGGATCAACAAATATGTTTTAAACCAGACTCAGTGTTGGCTTTTTTAGCTACAGTTTGCTTTCCTCACACAACTCTTAAGTAAATAGCATTTTCTAGGCTATGCAAAAATAGGCATCTCACATGAGTTAGTCTGACTTCTTGTTCAAAGCATTTGAAACTGACTAATTTAAGTAATGTTAATGCAAGGAAATACTTTCAATAATTGTTGCTCATGTTTACACTCCTTCTCTTGAAATTCCAACAGAAATATAAAGTGCCTAGCACCAGAAGAACAATATTTGCATAATATAATTATTTTTCCACATGAAAGAAAAAAATGCTCTGTAGAATTAATGGTATTACAGAGTGAGCAGACAACATGATGAAACTGAATAAAGCTTATGGGGCAATGATAGGTATTGATTGCATGTGTTGCAGCAAGATGATGCAGAGTTCAGGTATTCTTTTTTGGGCCTCCCCTCAGAGTACAAAGCAATCATTTTACTCCTTTGAAACCAGTGGGCCTCCAACTAAGATTTTCAGGAAGCTTTGAAAGGAAGCAGAGATTTGTTGCAGGCACTTTTGGCAGAGGTGAAAAACCTCTTAACAGAGTAGGGAATCACAGGGAAGTTATTCTTCATCCTGTACACATAAAGCAATATTTTAAATTATTTTCATTTAATTTTTCTCTCTTACTCTGTCTTTGATAGTGTAAGATAAGCATTGGTGTTTGGTGCACTAATTTAAGTTTTCTGTTAGTTTTTCATTGGATAGTCATGTTTTGAGCATGTCTGTAGACATATGCTATGGTGCGAGGGAGCTAGGGCACACTTAAAACATTAAAAACCTTTTACTAACCTCTACAGCTTTCACATTACCTCCTCTTCTCAAAGCATGCTATGAATCAAATCCTTTGTTTTCATTCTAAACTAGTACTTTTGAAAGGTAATTTAGAAGCTGAAATCCTCTATTGATCTACCTTGCAGAATTAGTAATAATTGTCCAATTTTGCCCATTACTACTTGTCCAATTCACTGACTGGATTGACTGTTTTCAGAGCAAAACTGTCATTCAGATTGGAGACCTCTGCAATGGTTACACTGTCCTTCCTACACTTAAATAAAATACATGATACTAATTCTAAATTCCTCATGTATTTATGAAATAAAAACTACTGCTGGAGTTCAAATGTCTTCTTTCCTATGGTATTAATTCTGTTAGCTAAGTCTCCACCCCCATGAGTCTCTCAAATATAGTGGCTGTTAACCTGAATTATCAGATATTTTCTATCATAGCTTTAATTTTCTCAGACTAGAAAAGTGCTTTTCTGATTGAGACTGACAAGGAAGATACCCGTTCTTTTTACTTGTTTCATTGACATTTGTAAGACATCAGCCTGGAAGTGGAGCTACACCTGTCATTTATAAATACACTAGATCTACAGATTCTCGGTAGATTCCCAATAAGTGAATTTAAAGTACTTTCAGCATGCAGTTCTCAGAAGTAGCTCTGTCACAGCTGTTCTGTTGTGGATTATTCTCATTAATGATAAATTAATAGCATGATAAAAATATCTGGGAAATTATATCAAGAGAGATCAGAAGCCATTTCTGTGCTCTATGACATAGATTTAAAGGGAGAAAAAAGATCCTTAAGTCAGTGGACTTCAGACGTATATAATAACACAAAGAGTAACATGGACATGGAAATGCCAAAAAGGAAAAAACTATTTTGAGCAAATAATGTTAAATCCAGAAAAAAATGCATCATGTATCATTCCACTAATATTTTCTCTGAGAAGATAACTACATGAGTGACTAATCCTGCTCTCTACATAGACAAAACTCCCTTCAAGACAGTGAGAGTTTTGCTGGTGTTAGAAATGCCTTATTGGTATCCAAATTTATTCATATGTACAGTTTGAAGTTACTCCTAATCTTTCCAGCAAAAATACAACACTTAGTGGTCCCGAATTCAGTGAAGATATCCACATAGACAGATTCTTGTTTACAGCCAGAGTGATTTACAGGGCAGAGACTAAATCTGCCATTAAGATTGTTGACATAGCCTTCCTCAAAAGCAGGCCAAGAAACATTATTGTAAAACTCTCTTCTTATTACTGAGTGTTGTTTATAGCTGTTCTGTCGGTTGCTCACCTCATATAGATTCAGTACAACTGCTCATGAATTCATTCCCCAATGCCAATTTTTGTGCTTTATTTCCCTTTCTGTTAAAGAGGCCTAACTGCAGCAAAGTAAATATTTTTCTGGTACTGGGAATATGGAATTTATATACAAATTCCATGAGAAGCTTTTATATATAGGCAGGCCAGCAGGTAATAAGATTATAAACTCTGCTTGTTTCATTAAGCTGCAAGAATGTTCCATTTGCAGTGGCTTTTTTGGACACTGTGACAGCGTACGGTTGCACATGAACTTGTGCTCTGAATAAAAACTTCAAAGCAATTTTAAAATCTTTTACAAAATCTTCTTGAATATTCTGGATAGATTCTATTCTCTTGCACTGTCAGAACATGTGATTAATTAAAATAAACAAGCAACCTACCAAAACAGACAAACCAAAATGAAACTCCCTACCACATTACTAGAAAAAGAAACTGTAACTTGTTTTACCTGTCCACCAAATATGGTTTATCTCACCTTGATAAAATATGCAACTTTGGTAAAGAAACAGAAAGAATAATCATGACACCTAATGTATTTGTAATTTTGAAGAAAATTTGGCAATATTTTCAGCTAATAGCCTGGTTATATAACTGAACGAGTACCTTTCAAATAAAGTCTTTCCAAAACAAGGGAGAGTTTTATATGCTATCCTTCTAAACTGAAGATTTATGATATGTTAGGAAAACATTTTTTCCCCCTAAAGACTCCAGAACCATTAGGATGACTGGTTGTCTTTCAAAAGAAAATAGTGTTCTATCTACAATATCTTTGTGATAAGACCACTCCTCAAATTGGGGGGAAAGTTTAGGTTACTCTGCCTCAGGAGACTTGAATCTTTGTTTTCAAATGTTTGGCTAGTGCTGCAATCACAAGACTGCAATGATTTTGGAAAGGAAATCCTTGTTAGTCCTGTCTGTTGAATTATTAAATATTCACAAGGACAAAGACCATGGATGTAGCTCTGCACCAGTTAAGACACTTATTGGACTGTATAGGGATGTAGCACAAAAGACCTGGGTTTAAATCCTCAGTCTTTTGCATTAAGAGTTCAATGAAAGCAGGCATTTCCCACTGGATTTTAAAGCTGAACTTTCAGCCCCTAGTGAATTTGAAACAAAAACACCTTGAACATTCAAATTAACTCCAAGTATATTCCAACTACAGCATCAACATCACCCAGGATCAAGTGATGGCTTAGAAATATGAAAGGCACCTGTGCCTATAAGGACAATGTACATTCTTTCTCTTTTCTGAGTCCTTCCTGGAAGTATAGACCGTATATAAATGCTTATTATCAATGAGTTTGTTTATATGCAGTCAGGATATTTTCTATGGTATCATATACCATTATTATATCTCAGAACGAGCTGGCCCTATAATTGCACTCCTCGTATCATATTATGCTTTTACTTTTGTTGAGTATGTTAATAAATAAATACCAACCAGATCATTGATTCTTTGCATGAAGTCTATATTACTGGGGTAACATATTCTCTTTTATCCCACTGCAAGACATTCATTCCAACTACAGTAACCCTTCTGGGTGCAGAGTAACCGATTTTATTGAATTTTGTGAAATGAACTACTTTTTAGAGAGTAATGTATAATTAGAAGAGAATGTAAGGTGTAACCTCTGTATTTAAAAAACCTACTGTTGCATCTAAAAACCCAGACCAACTTGAGTACTCCCTTCCTCCAAAGCAAATAATTAAAAGTTAAATCAGAGAAGCGTGGTAAGTTATGCAATTAATTACTGGAAGAGCATCTGGATCTTGAAAGATTTAGCAAGCACAAGGAAATAATTGCAGTAGGATCTTCATTAGGTTTGATACATTTTGCATAACTTTTTTTGCTGTTAAATTAATCATTGCTATTTGTCACTCAGATATTCCTGAAGTAATTAAACTACCACATATCCTGGCTTGGTCCATGATACACATCCATAATGCTCAGGTCAAACTCTGTGATATTCTTGTTTATTTCTGATTTATGTCAAGGCAGAAGCATGTTTTTTGCATGTGTTCTCCACATCTCTGCTGAGCTTGTAAAACATGCTAAGCACAATGAGCTAGGTTATGCCTGCTCTTTAAAATGTGCTTTGCAGAAGATTTAAGAAAAGAAAAAACATTGACAAAGTACAGCATTTTGTACTCATTTCTGGAAGCACAGTCCCTATCACAACAATCAGTTTGTATTAGAGTAGTGTTGAGCTATATGTTGAATTTTGCTTAACACTCCATTGCTATAATGAAGGATGATCTTTAATTTCAAAAGAATAGAAAGAGAGAAAGAGAACTGAGGAGGCAGAGCCACAAGCCATATTATCTGTGAAAGCTATATTTAATATAGGCCTTGATAATTAGAAGTTTTCTGACAGCTCTGCAAAGCATTCAGATCATCAGATTTAATGACTTTGGGGCACCTAAATTAGCTATTTCAAGTTTGGGAGCCTAAATTCAATCTACATGACCTAATCTGAAATCTGTCGTTTAAATGGGGGCGATCAGAATTTCTGAAAAACAACTCTCTTGTTTCAAGACTCAAATATGGATTGAGATCTCCAGTTTTGGAACCTACATTCAGTTATTTTGCACTAGATCACGATGTTCTTTCGTGCTTTTAGGGCTGCAGAGAATGTGGAAGGAACCAACTGTGTCTACAGCAGCACTGCAGGGGCATTTCTCTATTCAGGTCTTGTTTTTGTAAGAATGGGTTCGTTTCTGGGGTTTTTCCCCCCCGTTCCTTTGAAGTGAAACAAGAGGGTATTTTTAAAGGTGTTTTATGGTATTAGAGGTGTACTGTGAAATTCTAAAACTTCTTAGAAGATACCTGTCTAAGAAAAGGGGGAAAAATCTCTTTTGTCAGTCTTGATAGCAAATGCTGTACCTTCTAAGCTTTTAACAGGAATTGTAAACAGCGAGACAAATAGTTGCTGTTGACAGGAAGAAGTAGGGCACAATTTTTAGAGAAGGCAAGGATTAATAGAATCAAGATAATGTGGCAATTACAAAACTGAGGACATTTAACACCCATTTAAAATCTTTTATTAAACAAGATAGAAAGATGTTGTGTCTTAGGTATAAAATATTTCATACATCATAACTGTCATTAACATCTTGTTGATAGAGATTCTTGTTCATAGAAAATAAATCAGAGGAAAGTTTCTATCAGGAAAACAATGTTTTGAATCAGTCCAGAAACTGGAATAAAGTAGTGACAGTTTTGTCCCATTAAAGATGATTTTTTAGTCTCTTCAGAAGAACATTATCTGATGTGAAGATATTCAAGAACAAGAAGAAATACCTGTAAAGATCTTTTCAATTCCTAGGTTATCCTTGTAACCTGGGAGTTGCCTGCTTGAGTTTTAGTTATAAAAAGCTGCTCATTGGGCTCACAGGGACAGCCAGACTATCCTTCCCACATTTAGGGATTCTTAAAGGCTCCTCCCAAACTTGAGAGGCAACTTGAACCTGTTTACTTTACAAGGCAGACAAAATTTTCCATTGAATAAAATTTTGGCTTAAAGCTCATTCTAACTGCAAAATTCTGTGTTAGCCATGGGAATAAGCACAAGGTATTAGTCTGCTTAGATTTCAATAATTTATCCTCTGAGGCACCCAATGGATAGCAAGTTTAGCCAAGTAGTTTGGGGGAATGTTTAAACAGAACTTTTCCATGTGTTAAACATTGATGACTGACAGTAAAACATAAGTTAAAGTCATAAGAAAAATAATCACAGAATCCATTCCTATGATAGAGAGCTTTTCAAAGGTACGTGAAATCCCATTTGAAGCTAAACAATGTAGCTCATTACTGTCAGAATTTCTTCTCTTTTCTTAGCCTTAGATACTATTTGACTTGCCACATTTAAAAAAAATATTTTTGCATAGCTGTGAAGTGTTTGGCCACAATCTGAGCTTCCCACTATGGAGAAGTTTATCAAGTGATATCTCGATTGTTAACTACTCTGTCAAGATGGGAGTGCTTGAAAACCTAATCAATAGCTATTTTTTGTGGTAACTTCGGGAGTTTTATCCTGTATTTCCAGTCAATTGCTTTGAAACATCTTTCTTAGTCGCCTCTGCTTAGAACTTCTCTTTCCTCTCTCCTTGATCTTTAAAAATGAGGTCAAACTTGAATTTTAGGTCAGAGTGGAGAAGTGCAAAAATCAGTAACTAGTTCACATTGTGCCTTATAATAACCCCTTCATTTATCCACCATGTGGATGTTTCATCAAAGAGCTGAGAAGCAATGAGTTTCATACTCACTAATTATTAAAAAAAGGCATATCATTTTGATTGACAAACAATTCATCTTGTCAATATATGATAACCTGAAGACTTCAGTGTTAGGTCAAAACTTTAATTATTATTTCAAGTTCAAGACCTTAACATTCTAGAACTTGAATAGCTTTTGGATATGTTTTGCCTGCTTCTAAGAGGAATAAAAGTAGTTTAAACTCAGCTAAGATACTTCTACAAATTGCTCTAGTATCATAGCAGTGCCCTCAGAACTCTCAGTACCTGTTAAGGGTCTCTCTTCAATGCAAGGAAATGCAACATTTCCTATTTGTACCCTTGTGAAGTGGGCCCTGCCAACCAAGGCATGAATATGCATGGCTTTGCAATCCTCCAGTACCCTGCAATGTTCCAACACCCAGAATGAAGTTGTTTATGGGAACCAGAAATTAAATTGGGTTAGTTCATTTCAAGCGAGAGTCAATAAAAAACAGAGGGCAGCTCAAAATGAAAAACAGAAACAGCTTGTTCCTTTCCAGAATCTCAGAGACCCATGGGTAAGGCTCCTAGGTGCGGCTGCCATACTGGTACTAAAGAAAGAAACTGGGGAGGTAATAAAAGAAGCAAACAAGAACTCCAAACCCTACCCCAAATTCAGATCCAGATTCTAAGAAGGGCTTCAAAATGTAAAATTATAGGCACTTGAAATTGTCCTTCTAATTTCTGTATTATTATGCTTTCAGTGACTCTTATGAAAGAGAAAGAAAGAAAGGCATAACTGAGACTGGAAGACTAGCAGAGAAGAGATGAGGAAAGCACAGTCCCGCTCTCTTTGTTGCACCTCTTTGCTATAGAAAACTCTCACTGCTTCTTTTGCAAACTTGAGAGAGGTCAAAAAAAGAAGAACAAATGTGACCCCTAGAAAATAATCTCTTTCATCCCCCTTGCTCTGCTAAGGATACACTTCTTGTCTTGCAAATGGAGCCGTTTGACAATCATTGCTCTCAGTGTCTGATTAAGCTTCATCTTTGGTACTAACAACTTGTGCACTTTTGACCTCCCTGTGCTGTCCTAGACATATAGTGGCAAAAAAGGTCAAGGAAGAACTTTTCCACAAAGATTATAGTCTGGCAAACCTTTTCCTCTGGGCAGCCTTAGAACTTGGATATTGGCCTTACTGGACTGATTTTAAGAAAATTCGAGGTTGCTCCAGTGTAAGCAAAGACTGTCTCTCTTCTACTATTGCTGTGGAGCCCCCATACTAGTCCCCTTTCTGAGTCACTTTTCTTTACACTTTCTTCTGTGTATTTATGGTCAGCTTTCTGTGCCTTTCAAAAGGGAGGAGAATAAGAGTTTTTTGTTCTCTGCAAAAGTATGGGCTTGCCTAGCCATGGTGAGAGCAAAGAGGCCACTAATGGTTGGGACAGGAAACGTAAATGCACTTTTTGGAATTACTAAATTATTCAGCTGCCCAGAGTTCATATACAAGCACTAGAAACACCCAGGGTATTAAATATATAAAATATTAAAGCTTCTGTTTTTACACTAATAAAAACTGAGTTTTTCAGAAATGTCTTATATAAACTCTTAAACTCTTAGATTGTAAAACAAGTTAATACAGCAATAACAATTTCATTTTTGTCCTAAAAAATATTAAAAGCTTAGTCCTGCATAAGTGGCCAGGAATTGAAATCCAGGCACTAGTCTATCATCTAATCTAGGATAATTATCTGAAAGATCAATTTAAAGATCTTTTCCTGTAATTGTTTATTTTTTCATGTTTATATTCTAATATACATGGTATGTTACAAATAAACTCGGTCTCTGTCATTAGCCAGTACTAAAGGGCAATTTGTCATGTGTTATTGCACTGTGCATTTAGCAACTTGAATTGTGAAAAGGACGTAAGTTCTGCAAAATCTAGTGTTGGCAGCAATGATCACAAACTGCAATGCAAATAAAAATATATAGCTAGTTAATGTATTATTTAATTAATAAATTTCTTTAGAACACAGGCATTTATATTTCCTTTTTCCAAAATATTTACTGCTGGAGAAAGTAAAGATTTAATTATGAAATAAATTAAGTTTTAAACTGCTAATTTCTAACTGAACCTTGAAAGAGATTTCTACTTCTAGAATGAGATCATGAAAAATAATAAGTAATATGCAACACCATAGCAACCTGACCATATTTAAAATGCTAGAATGCTACTCAGCCAAAAGTACTGGCAGATGATGCAGTATAGTCTGGATGAAACTGCTACAGCACAAGGAAATCACTATGTCTTTTTTAAGCAGACAGTATGCAAAGGTGTTCAAAGATTTGTACTAAGCAAAGGCACTGCAATACTTCTTTCAGTCATTTGCCACACTTCAAACAGGTGCTGGCCATCTGATTCCTTAGGCAGATTCATCCCACTTCGTTAGCACTTTTATGAGTTTACATTAGCTGCTTTTGGTTTCCACCTTTGTAATGGAAAATTACCTAGCATAAAGACTGACTATTTATGGGGCCAGTGTGGCATTGTTTTACATCATAACACTGCCTTTTTAAGCAACTAGTCTCATCCAGTTTCCCATATTGTATCTTTTATCACCACTTATTTGTTTATTTATACACTGCTTTGCTCTAGTGAATACAAGACCTCACTATCCAGCTTCCATTTTCCAACACTGCAGAGGAAGAAATACTCAAAGATCTTTTCCCCCTTTCATTCTAACCATGTTCTCTGTGTTGAGAACCTAATTTCCTGATACGCAAAACGAACCATGAGAGTCTGTAGCCCGCTCTATGGTGCAGGCATTACTAGTAGATGAAACAGCAAGAGCTCCCTTTTCAGAACCGCTATTTATGGATCCTTGTGTAGGAACAGCTTGGCTTCTGTTCACTGAGATTGTCACAATGAAATTACACTTAAGGACTTCCAACCTATTTTTAAAAGTGGATGGCCATAAACGTAAGAACTTTATACTATGTTGCCTTGCTTCTTTTTAAAATTTGGCTGATGGGAAACGTATAATGTGTTTATTTGAGAGAAGGAGTACAGAGGAAGTGTTGGGGGGTTGCTTGTTTTAATCTTTTAATAACAAACAGATGTTCTCCCAAAAACTACTGTATTGTTACCTTTAGTGCAAGGCAAAAATAACAATATAGACACAAAAGAAGGACTGGGGGAAATTATTCAAATGAGTTGTTTGTCTGAACATTTTAGTGTGTTGTCTCATTGGTAATGAAGCATAAGATAAGGACATTTTTATCCAAACTGATATTTCAGCAAATAATATTGTAAAGATGATATATTTACAGGGCAGTTTTTAGATTCAAGTATATAATTGTAGACATTGCAATAGTTCTGTTAGTAGCCCACACCTACCTTGAGAAATGTTTTCCTTCGTTGTGCAGAAGCCACACCAAATCACTCTACTCCATGTGCTGGCTCATATAAACCCCTTATCAAATTCTACTTTCCAAGGAATTGATCTGTGATTTCATTCTTTCCTATTAAAGACTGCCAGCTGCCATTGACCAGAATGTCTGGGAAGTTTCTCTCACGTTCTTAAGCCTTTGTTTTCCAGCTCAACACACATATTCAGTGCTGAAAGTCAAGCTTTTCCCCAGAGGCCCATTTTTCCACAGCACCAGATTTCTATGTGTTTCTTGCAGATATTAAATAACTGCAGTTCTAATACCTCTAAAAATGTCATGTCAGACTTCTTTTTAGAAGATCTGGATGAAATCTCAGCTCCTGTTCACAGAAGCCAGGGTTCAGTTGCAGATCTGTTTTGATGAAATCTCAGCCTCTGTTCACAGATGCCAGTTGCAGAAGGCGAGACAGGGCAAACCAAGAATGTTGTTGTGGCAGTGGCAAGAGTGACAGGAAGTATGTTCCTGGAATTTCTTTTTTGTCTTTGCATAAATTTCATGAGTATACAATAAAAAAATAATTATTAGAATGTAGATTTCTAAGATTAACATGAACTTTCATTATCATTTTCATTTCAATCATCATTTTAATTTTACAAAGCTTAAGACAAACTTTGAAATATATTTCATTAGTGTGTTTACTGTCACAGTAAGGATCAGTAAAGATAAGTATTGTTGATCACCACTGAAAAACCGTAACAAAATAATTTTAGTGTATATCATATTCTAAAAGAGCCATCTGAATCTTTATGTGAGGATATATAACTTGGCTTGCAGTTAAAACTATATAGGTTTTTTCTAAGAAAATTTAAAAATTAAGAATCTCAGTTGCATGCAAAACATGGTTTCTCTCTAGGCTTGTCTTAAAGACTCATGAAGTAAAAGTCCTGGTACAGAATAGCCTTTAATGGAAAAAAAAAGTGTATATTATTGCATAAAACTTTCAAAGTACCATGAAAGTTTAAGACAAATGTAATTATTATTATCAGTTTATCACCTCAAACATATTGTTGTAAATGTCATTATATCAGATCAGTTTGAAAACAGTTTTCCATTTTGCACTTTATTTGACAAGGTGATTCACTGTGTAGAGCAGTTTAAGACGTCAGTCCCCATGAAGAGAATTGACTTGTACTGATGTGCTCATGAGCACATTCCTCCATCAATGTATGTGATGAAATATTGTTATGTAATTGGCCTGAAATATGAGTGTTTTCTTTATTGAAATATAATTTATCACAGCCAGCTCCTTCTGGATAAATATGTATATATTAAATGCAACATATTAAAAGCCGGTTATAATTATCCTCAAAATCATATTGGTGGTATTTTTTTATGCTACAACACAATGGCTTGTCAAGTAATTGAAATAATTTGGTTCTGACAACACATCTTCATTTTCAACAGTGGAATGATGAGTAAGGAAAAGATACCCAGACATTTTCTACGCATTTTGTATGTACCTTGAGTCTGTCTTTGGCTCATTTTTGATTGCCTCGGAGAAACACAGAAATCTTCCATCTTGCTTTAGTCATTTTTGCATTGAGTTTGGGAAATTTCCCCTGTCCTTTCAGCAGACAACAGATTTCATCATGGAGAATGAAGTTTGCTCTCCACTGTCATTCATTTGGACTAACCTCCTCTCTTGGTACAGCTCCCTATTCTATCTTTACATTCCTTTACAATCCCACTAAGCCATTTGACTCATTAATTTCTTGCAAAACTGAAATTCCATAGATTAATTATATATCAGGTGAAGGAGTATAATATCTCCTTCCATCATGTCTGAATTCACTACCAGTCCATTTCCATGAGAGACTTGTTATTATGGGGCTAGGAAAAGAAGAAAGACAGATTTGTCTTAACCAAATCATTCATTATTTTGAATGCTATTGTGTCTATTATGTTACAAAATGCTATCAAATAATTATAGATATATACTATAGGCATAACTCAAATTTCCTTCTTCCTCTTCCTCCATTCTTCTCTCATTTCCCTTTCCTTTCCTTTCCTTGCCCTGCCTTGCCTTGCCTTGCCTTTCTTCCTTGCTTTGCCCTGCCTTGCCTTGCCTTTCTCCCATATTTTACTTCTACACAGGAAACATTTATATTTCTGGATGCAGTATATGGTATGGCTGAGGACTAAGGTGCTGATATACTTGCTGCCTTTGTCTTCTCATCTTACTGTGGCCGTAAAGAGTGGTGAGTGGCATGGAAATATGTACTAACAAATTACAGTTTGACTTTTCTCACAGCTGACAATAATTACTAAGAACACATCCCTCCCCCTCCAAAGAAATCACACAGATACCCCTCCCCCTCCAAGAAGAAACCTCCTCTTCAACACCCTGTGTTTAATGCAATCAAATGTTAATTAACTGACAATGATACACCTGATTGATATGCTTGGCATAACTGAACAGCAGATTCAGAAAAATGAGTGTTCATGAATGGTATCATTTTATACTTTCCAATAACAAGTCTAGCAAGAGAGATAAATCTGTTTCAAAACAGCGTATGCTCCTATCATTCTACAAATATTTTAACCAAAGCTAGTTCCCATCAACCATCCTTGAAGCTCCACCTCCTCCTCTGCTTCTCTCTTCTTTTTCTTCTATCAGCCAGCATGACATTTCCTGATCTGAATCCTCCCTCCAGCCTAGTTGGCACAGCTTCAGCATCATGTATCTCCAGTAATATTTGTACTCTAAAATTACTGAGGTATACAAGTTTAACTTCACTTTTAACTTAGCTTATTTCCCCACTCACCAGAAATAAAATAATACTACTTGTTATTGCTAAAGGAATTCAATTTTTAAAGCACTGAAGTGCTTAGAATTCCTCCTGTCAGCCACATTCTCTGCACTCCAAGCCACTATGGCTCCGGTGCCACTCACCCACCTTTTAAAGCATTACCTGTAAATTGTTACAAGCATAAGTTGCAAACCCTTCATTTAGTTCCTGAGTTGTGCAAGAAGAAAAGGTACGAGTGGAGAACTGTTCAGCTTGGTAGACCAGGGGATAAGATGCAGGAACATATAAAATGAGCAGCAGCAGGTTTGAGAAACATTTGTGTTCTCATTTCAGGCAAACTCCTTACAGAGGAAGCTTTCTTTAGTAGTCATCTTAGTAGTGGAAAATTGAGCTCTATGTGCATGAAAAGCTTTTTAAAGGCTTTGCCTCCACAAAATATGGCCGAAAGCAGCACTGATCAGCTAAGCTGGCACAGATAGCAACCCAACAGAACTATGATATCGGGTTGTTTTTTTTGATTCATGTGACCATTTCAATCATTGACAAGACATTTCCATAATCTTTTCAATACTTTGAAAAGCCCTACTTAGAGGTAAGTAAATCAAAAACTGTAGAGAGACACGGATTTGTCTAACATCAGCGTGTCAGGATAAATAATGATCGGTTAATAGAACTATAATGATGCTAGTCAACTTAGAATATTCTTGATTAAACTACTGGCAGGGACTACTAGGATTTACGGAATGATTGCTTTTTTGTTTTCTTTTTCTCTTATAATTTTTTTGTCCACCATTGTGTATTATTTAAAATCTGCTTGCTACAATTTCTGTTTCAAGCTTGTTGGAGGCAGATGTTTCTCAGCCCAAATTTGGTCCTGTTCCTTATGAAGAAAAAACAAAAGCCACGCCCTCTAAAGTGGATTCTAGGTTCAGGTGTTTTATTCAAGAGCTACAGAGCAGAAATTCAGGTATGTATGCACCATAGCCTGTATGAGAAATTGACATACTGCCTTGCCTAAGGGCATGTTACTTTCCGTAGCACTTATCTCCCCATGAAAAAAAGGAAAAGATTTGGAATATATGGTTGATGTTGACTAGCAGTTCTTCCAAAGTCTGATTTTTTTCATTCTGTAAAGGAAGTGCATCAAGAAGGGTTTGTGTTTTTCCACTATTTCTTGAAATCTTGTCAAATACGGTTTCCTTTCCCTGTCACTCTCATAAAGTTTGGAAAATGCTCCAACTAGATTCTTGCTACATTCAAAACATCCTTACACTAATTGCAAGAAAGAGAAAAAACTTTAAAGTATTTCATGTGTTTTAAAGATTATTTTCCCTTCCATTCCCAGAATGTCACAGAGACATGGGTTCAACATAAGGCAGAGGTAAAAACATTTACTTGTCTGACTGTTCTTTTCACACCATATTTAATTTAATTTTAATCATGATATAATTCTGTAATTCTTGTAAATTTTAATAATTAGTTTGGCAATAACTATGATAGCACAGCAATATTTTTACTCTAAAATTACTGATTTATACAATTGTAACTTCCGTTTTAACTTAGCTTCTTTCTCGACTCACCAGAAATCAAGTTATACTACTTGCTATTGCAAAGGAAATTCCATTTTTAAAGCACTGGAGCACTTAGAATTCCTCCAGTACATAGACTTAAGTAATGCCAAGTTCACTTATGGCACAGTCCTTAAAGACATTTCTAACATCAGGGATGAACGTGTATTTACTGAGCAAACAGTAGTCATATGAAAAATGTAAGCTTTTCAGGTTGGTAGAAAAGGCATAAAAGACAGGGTGACTCTGAAAAATCAGACATACAGCAGTGAAGGCAATAGATCAGATGTCATTTCTTGGCCAAAATCCCTCTGAAAGTGATGCTATTATTAGGAATAAGTTTGTAAAATCTTGTCAGTGAAGGAGATTGACTTGGTTAAGAACTTGACATCCCTGTTAATCCTCCTGAGCCAAGTATTAGTACGGTCTGGCCTAAACATTAGTAACCCCTTTTCTGGGCACAACAGCGCAGGAAAATTTACAACATTGTTCCTGATGTCTTCTGGCCAAAAAGAAAAGGCAAAAAGAACAAAAGCAGCCCTCTTACCAGATACATGGTATTCAAAATATGTTGTTTTCCTCAACACAGGGGAACTGGAATGAAATGCTAAAATATGTGGTGTGGAAGGCTATGTCATCTGTGCATCCTGTTACCAAGGAGGAAGTTCAAGATGTTGTCTAAATGACAGCAACTATTTATTTGAGTTTATTGCAAACCAAACAGGAACAATTTCAGTATATTTTCTTGTGTTTGTATGCTGATGTGTACACATGTATACAATGAACAGCACAAACAACCATAAGAACATGGAGATACCACCTGACTTTCTTACCAGAACAGTGGTAGAGAGGCAGTGTTCCACTAAAAATCTTTTACTTCCCTTGGGAAAAAATGCAAACTATTAGAGAAAGACAGGGAACAAGGCTTAGAAGGCTATCCATATTTAAAACTAATGTGATTGCAAAAAACACTTTAAATTGTAGTCCCAGGCATGTGTCTTAGCACTAGTGTTAGTGTGCATTCCCTTTGCTTAGAGCTGGAGAGCTCTGGCTCTCTGTGGGAGGAATGTGAAGTAGGCAGGAAAAGGAGATCCATGTGTCAGGGCCATTGCTGTCAAATGGTCTCCTCACACATTGCAGATGTTGTTCAAGCATGAGCCAGGGAGTGTGTGGAATAAAAAGCAGCCTATGGAACTTCAGTAGGGAATAAATTCTGCAGAAAGCTTGCAGCATTCTTCTGTGCCACAAAAGAATTTCACCAGCAGACAAAGAGTTCCGTACGGGACTCTCTGCATGGGCTGATCTTAGAGGTACTCTTGGTATATCAGCATTAATTTTACACCATACCAATATTTTCCTTTAGGAAATTGCAAGAAGTGCCAGCATAATATGGCCATAAGCATGACTTATGCTAAGACAGGAAACAGTCCTGTGGAATATATATCAGTGTTTTACTTTAGAAATCAATTTTTATTGACAACAGTCAATTCTGAGAATAAAAATTTTAAAAGGGTAAATCTTCTAGCCAAAAAAGGAGTAGTTGATAATGATGGGTCTTATGTCACAGTCATAAAAATGATGACTTTAACCTCATGAGACCAAATAATATAGATCTGGGATTACTGGTTAAATTAAAATGTTCCAATCTCTCAGAAAGGAACCACAGAAATTTGAGTTGTGACCATATAATATTCCAGATATTGTATGATGAATATGTGGTTTATTGATTTGACAAGTAATACTGTTTTCCCCCAGGAAAAAAGTGAATTTGTGGCAAATGGCCTAATGGAATGGTACAAGTAATTGATGGAGTTCTGCACAGTCTGTTGGGTGAGACGACAGATCTGAAAAGCCTCTGACTTATTAGTTTGCCTGTTGTCACAGTGTGAGGTATGACTATAGTCAAAGTAAGTTTAAAAAAATACAGCATAAGCCAGAAAATGCTAGGGAGAAAAGAAGTATAATTTTAAACTCAATTCCTCTGTCAAGACCATTTAAAAATCACGGTTGAGATAACTCATAAATGAACATAATTTTCACTGCAAAAATTTTACTAACATTTTAAAATATAAAAAAGTGGTCTTTAGCTATATTGTTATACATTTTAGGTAATTATAGGTTAACCTGTTAGACTTGCACATGATACAAGATATGCAAGTGCAGAAATCTCTGCAGAATCAAAAGGTTCACATAATAAATTCTTCTTATTATTTATACTTTCAGAATTGTTACTGCAGCCTTACACACCTGCCTAAGGCTACACTGTGGAAATTTAAATTGAGAGACAAGTAATTTGCCTCTTGCGGTAACAGGAAGCTAAATTAAAAATTTGGGAAATATGAGATTGTTTTTAAACACCTGTTACTTCAGTGTTGTATGAATATATCTTCTGGTCAGTGTAGTTTCTCTAAGCTTGTCAAACTGATGTACCTATTTTAAAGGAGGAATGCTGAAGCTATTTGTAAAGACATTTATATATTTGGAAAAATAATGATTAAAGGTGGCATCAGAGGGCATTGCTTGTCTTTTAAATTTCCTGACATTCCTTCCCAATAGTGTTTTTAGGATATGAATGCCATGTTTTCAGAGTTAGCTTATAAAGCTGGCTGGCCGGCTTTTTTTGGCAACTCAATATAGTTTTAACACAATATAAAAGCACTTGAAATGTACAATCTAAGTTATCAAAACAACCAACTGCTAGAGTGCCTAGATAGAGAGCTGATTCAATATAATTATGTAAATAAATGAAATTTTAAGAACTGGACAACAAACTGTTACTGATAAACAATAAAAAGATCTGCTACAAAATACTATATAAAACACTAAATATTCGTGTCTCCTTGTTTGGCCCAAAAGACCTGCAGAATCTTTAATGACAAAGTTCTTTATCTCTGAGTTAGATAATATAAATCTTCACCAGTTAAGGAGTCACATATCTCTAGGAAATATTTGAAAAGAAAACCATATTCTTCTGAATTTTGATAAAGCATTCTTTGCTTGGAACACAGGTAAAACAGATCACCAATTCTGCTTTTTTTTTCCCCAATAAACTATGTTTATTATGCCAATTCTAATTACCATGCAATCTAATGGTTTTAAGGCTTATAATTTCCACATCACTGGACATCACAAACATGAAAGCATTTTATACTGTCATTATACATCAATGTTTGCAGTTGGTTATACATATATACAGAAATTATTCACACATCTTAACCTTGCTATTTCCTCCTTTCAAACCAACATAATTTTACTATGAAAGCAGCTTTTTAATAAATGGTATAAGAAATACAGCAAGGCACACATTTTTTAAAAACTTTTTTCTCATTACCACCTCAAGAAGCATAAAAACCCAAAATGTAATACTTAATTCAGTAGAATGTCAACAGTTTCTAATATACAACACTATGTAGCTGTTTCTTGAAGTGTTGCATAGATTAAATTTTTAAATTAAATAAATAAAATGCCATTTATTTTAATTGCTTAATTTTTAGATGTATTGAATTAGGAGGACTAATGAC
Organism: Falcunculus frontatus; assembly: GCA_013398115.1. Lineage (NCBI taxonomy): Eukaryota > Metazoa > Chordata > Aves > Passeriformes > Falcunculus > Falcunculus frontatus. The sequence continues at coordinate 21,554 of VZRV01001942.1, forward strand.
TTCTTTTTGCTGCAATCCAACTAAATAGTCACTTTAAAAGCAAAATAGTTTCAATAAACTTATGTGTTACACAGATAAATATTAAATTTGATACATAAAATAGAAGAGTACTGACAGGTACAATTCTGAAAAGATGAACCAGACTGATCGTGAATTCTATAGAACTTTAAAGAACAGAACCAGTGATAAGTAGTACAGGAACATCCAATTTAGGAAGGGGAGGTTGTTAGAGGTAGCTTGGGAGAAGAATCCATATGAAAGCAAATGGCCTTGCTACAATACAGAATGATCACTGAAACAGGACAAGCATATGCAGCCTGACCACAAAGCCAACACAGACAAACCACATTTGGAAAAAAAATTTGTCTTGGGAGTCAGTGTAATGAAAGGCAGTGATACAATGGAATTGGAGGTCATCCCAGGGTTTACAGGATGAACCTGCACCTGAATTGCAGCCAAGTTTCTAAAAGGAAACAAAAAAGTAATAGTAGGTTACAGAAAATGAAGTTTTATTTTCCAAACATAGGTCTTCCAGAACAATAATATATATCTGTTAATGGTCACATGCCAGAGCCTTTAATGCAGAAGCATAGAGTAGGCAAACAATGACTTTTAACAGCCTGAGGTACAAGTTAGTGTAAAAAAATGAACTGATGTAGAAAAGTCACTGATTTTCATAAAGACTTTGTTTCTAAAGAAACAAGGGTATTCATCACATTGAACCTTTTCCCTGGATCTTGTCTTCATCCTTACCTGCGAACTTACCTTCAGCACACTCAGAAGTTCACCAACCAATAAAAACATAGAAATTTTCAAAAGTCAAGCAACAAAAAGATCTATCCAACAACTATTTTAATATTTGTGTAAACATATATAATGAGACTTCAATGGAGAAGAGGAAAAGATTGTCACAGAAGTGGTCCATGAATAGAATTGTCAGTGTCGTCACTGCATTTTTAAATTGTAAATAGCTACTCAGACATTTCTAGTACCAGCAATGAGTTGAACTTGCATACCATAGAATTATCCAGCTCAGAGTTTAGGGTTAAACTATTCAGCAAAGAGCATAGACTTATGATGAGAATTATGAAGAAATAACTGTCAGAATACAGCTCAAAGATTAGTGCAAAGTACATCTCATAGGCATTTCCTAGGAGGCACTCCAGACATGCATTATGTGCCTTCCAAGTTAAGCAGGAATATCTGGATCTATCCAGTTACCACCTCCTCTGATATTCTTTGCTGTAACTGACCACATCCCTCCCCATTTATACAAGAAATACACTTACTTGAAAATAGTGAAAAGCTCAACCATCTGTTTAGATATTAATGAAGAACTGATCTGAATAAAGTAGAAGATTATATCAAAAGGTTTCTACAGTTCTGGCAGGAGTAAGAAAAGTCTCACTGATGGATTATGTCAAGTTTTTCAAAAATGATGTAATTCATAGATTTCAATACAAGATTCTCTGTTTATTTAGCTTTTTTAAAGTCAGGTACTGCAAGGAGCTAAAAAGTCAGACTGTTTTAAACTCTATAAAGAAACTTTATATTATTTACTTCCCTATAAAAATCTCTAGGGAAAAAAAAAGTAAGCAACGATTTAGACTATTACTGTAGTTCTAGTCTCTAAAAGTAAATTATTATATATTAGCTATTATGTAAACCTGGGGGTTTTTTTCTCCCGTAGTAAATAAATAACTAACAGTCCTTTGCATTTATGTACCATTTTTTATCTGTGGATCTCAAAATACTTTTAAGTAAATAAGCTATTCTTCATAGGTCCCATTGATCATTATTCTCATTATTTTGTTGCTAAAAAAACTGAGACAAGGAAGGAAAAAGTCATACAAAAAGTCTATTGCTGAGCAGGAAATAACAGTCAGGTGCTTTGAGCACCAGTGCTAGGTTTCTCCTGGTGATAGTAAGTGGCAGAATATTCTATCTAATATTGCAGCACTGTCAGATAAAATCAATTTAGTTTTCTTAAGTGCAAGTAACTTATTTTTCCCTTAAATTAAGTTAAAATTTAAATTTAAATTACAGAAGTAAGGAAATAGGTTTTGGATTTACTTGTAAGAACGATCAGGTTACACACAGAATTCTAAGGCATCCTCTAGAAAAGACTTTGGTTAGAACACATAAATGTCCTGAATGTATTGATCTCTATGCATATTGGATTTGTAACTAAAAGTTCACATCCCATTGGTGAGTCATGGGTCACAGTGACAGCAGAAGATCACATGATCTCATGTACAGATAGATCTTTCAAGGTGACCCCTAACTGAGAAATAAAATCAGCACAGTTTTATGAGCACCTCTGTTGGAGAACTCTGTGTTGGCTCATGTGAAGGACTAGTCAGTGCTGTCAGAGATATTTTTGAGCCTGCCCAGACAATTGTTATAATTTTCCCACAGTGGTACTTTTTTTTGTAGCACACTGTTAAACAACAGGATTGCAACATTTGACAAAAATATTTATTCACTATTAGTTTTATTCTCCTGTACAGGCAAGGTAAATACTAAAACAGTACAAAATCAACCTACATTTGAAACCATGCTTTTTTCAGCTTTGAATTCTCATTATGCATTTAAGGTACACATATACTATAGATTTTTTTTTCTCTAAGTATTGCAGCTACACATGGAATTACACATTTAAATGAGCTTACAGCACAGGTGCTTCAGGAAAAATAATGGTGTTTGCCATTTATCTTTCAAATTAAATAATGTGTTTTTAAATAGTAACTTTTTTCATAATACACTTATGGGAACAACATTTATCTGTCACATTTTAAAAGATGTATTAGTAATAAATGTAAATTACCTTTGGAAAATCAGTAATTAGCCTCATCAAAAAATAAACAATCTGCCACCAAAAAGATAATCTTTAGCATAGTTAAGTATAATAACTGTTATTTGAATAAGTTAACAAATTAGGATAGATTGCTTCTGTAATTCATTCCCCATAGCATGAGAGATGAAGTTAAAGCATCAAGCTTGTGCATGGGGGAAGGGAGCTCAGACTTTAGTGAAACCAAACCTAGCAGCTCATATTTTCATTTTTGGTGTGTCAGAGATAAACTATATGTATTCTAGAACTTTACTACTGGGAATATTACAGTACATAGTTTCCATGGAAGTAATGCTACATGTAAAAGTTAAGAACCAGTGTATCTTCCTATGCATAAAAGGTGGTAATGTAGTGTGAAGGGCTTTGTTCTCTTAAAATAATATGTCAACCCCTGGGCAAAAGTGGAAGCTACGACATAAACCTTTTAAGTTGTTGTATACAGATTCTGCATTATATTTTATTGCATTGCTGGGCATTTATTATTAAATCTGTCCTCTCTGTCCATTCTTAGTCCTCACACAAACTGCATATTTTTATATCCAGGCTTACAAAAAAAAAAAAATCTGGCTATCATGCAAGTAACTATGAAGTTCTGAAGAGTGAGGTAAGTTTATGCAGTATTTTGAGATCCTCAGAGGCAAAGTACTAATAAATTGAAAAGACATATCATTATCTTATTTAGTGAAAGAATGAGAACAAGAATAAAATCACACTCACTACAGCAAGCATTCTTCGTCAAAGTAATATTATAAAAATGAGTGAAAAAATAAGAAAACTAATAAAACAGTAACTTGGAAAGCTTATGTTTACATCATTTTCAGTTAACAATCTCAAACTTTTGTCATCATCTCAATTTCCAGATAGAGGCTTCTATATACACATAATCCATTTAATTTAATTCTAGAATACATAGTATCATCTACAAGTTTTGTAATTCATAGTTGATTTCCATTGCTTCTCTGGTTGTTTGGATGTGTCCAAGTATTAACCTAATGTGCAATTAGCAGGTCACAATAGCCTATTTCAAAGCCATTCCAGAAACATCCTCCTTCCTATGATGGTTCCAAGATAATGCATTAGTCAAATAGAGATGTGTTGAGATAGCAACAAGCTGTAGACTACTGTTGTCATGACCTAAAGGCTTTGCTAGATATACATAAGTGACTGCGTGAATGCTGGGTAAACCACCAATAAATGAAAAGCCCAAAGCACAGTAATATAACACAACAAAATCAAAAATGAGGAAGTTAGATCTCTAAGAGCAGCAAAGAAATCTATTTTTTATAAATTAGATTAGATCCTGTGCTACCGCTACACAGTTTGCAACAGGAGAGTACTAATGGTTTCCATGGGCAGTGATGAATAACAGCCTTTTCTCCTGGCAACATCATGGAATCATAGCATAACTTAGGTTAGAAGGAAACTTGAACATCAACTGGTCCAACCTCCTGTTCAAAGGAAGGCTGTTTTCAAAGGTAGGAAAGATTATTCGGGGCCATGTCCACTCGAATTTTGAAAATCTCCACAAGTGGAGATTCAAAAACTTCTCAGGGAAACTTGTCCCATTCCTAGCCTTGTGTTTTATTGGAAATTCCCTTGCTACAGCTTCTGATAAGCAGTGGTATTTGGAATTGAATTGGCATTTGGAGTTGCCGTTCTGGCTGTGGTCTGCTGGAGGAATGTTTCCAAAGACTAACAGCATTTGATAGAGCTGTGCTGGCTTTTGGGTCACCAAACTAATGAGACTCAAAGCAGCAGTGCCGCATGTTAGGAACTGATTCAAAAGTTGCTTTGGAGATCCTCTTCTGTTGTTAAATGTGCAGTTATTGCTCGACATTTATGTGAGGTCAGAAATTCCAGATTTGAACCACTTTCAAACATTGGTAGAGATCAGGACCACCTTTTTGTCTTAGGTTCCACCATCTTATTCATGTTTCAAAATGCTTACCACAAAATAGAACCAAAGGTTGCAGTACAGCTGGGTGAGTATCCGTTTCCATCTCCATTACCCTCACATTACATACTTTCATGAAGTTGTAAAGATCTGCTGTTTCGGTAAGGTCAGCTTTTGGCCTAACACTATGTTGTAGTAACTGTGTTCTTAATAATGGCTTACTGAATTTAAATCATGGTAAACTGACATCAAGAGGTGACTTATCATCTCTCTATTCTCCAGTCTGCTTAGCCATTCTTCATGGTTTGTCTGGACTTATTGTAGAACTCCAACTCAGTGGTTAAATAAACTAGTTCTTGTAGAACTGGAAGTTCAGCTTAATCAAGTGCTTTTGAATTCCTCCTAAGACCAGCTGACTGCAGAGAAGGGCAACAATGAGCAGAGCTGGTTTCTGGTTCCCTCAGCTGAGGGGGGAAAGGAGGCTGATATGTTTGAAGAATTCCCAGGTTCTGCAAGATAGCAGACTTGTTCCAGAAGGGAGCAGCTCCAGTCAGTGCAAAGCCGAAGGGCAAAAAGCAATTAGTATTCACTGCATTTGTTGACTAGTGGTATGTAAACTGGGATTATAGTGTAATCAAAACAAACTACATAGCACTACCATGAAACAGAAGCCCTGGCTGACAATTCATCTCCTTTCATTGTACAAAAAAAAATTTAAAAAAAAAGGTAAAAAAAAAAAGTTTAAAAAAAAAGTGCAACTGGTAGAGTACATACCTGTTTTCAGAATAATCTATGTGCCTGGAGAGGGTTACATTCTATCTGTGCATATTTATATGTCTTTCCTTATGACGTTTCAGGAGATTTTCTTCACAAGTAAGAGTTTTTCTGTTCTGATGCAAAACATCCTTTTTCTGTGCATGGCCAGGCTTTATCTGAAACTCTGTAGCTGAAGCCTCTTCAGAAGCAGCAACACATCCTTTTTTCCCTGTTGTTCCAGTTGATTTTCCTGCACTATTCTTTTTAGTGCTAATCTCTGGAGAATTCTTTTCCAAAGTTTCAATTTGTCCATCTGAAAACAGCAAATCGTCATCAGCATTTTTCAAATTGCTTGATGTACATTGTTTGTTAGTATTTGGAGTAGTTATATCATTGCCTTCCCCACATAAGAAAGATAAATCCCTACCTTCAGAAGAAGTTTTAACTTCTAATGACTCTGGAGTCACTTCACCTAGTGACTCTGCAGATGTTTCAGAAATAGGGTTAGAAATAGGTTGCTGCTGCTCTACTTGTGCTTCAGAAGAACCATTAGAAATAGACTGCTGCTGCTCAACCCGTTCTTCCTCAGGACAGGCTTCAAAGAAGCATTCAATATTTTGTCTTTCATCTGTAAAGTCCAGTGGCACAGGAGTGCTGCTCTTTTCCTCTATGTATTTGATTACCTCTCCACAGTCACTATCATGAGAAGAAAGTGAAAGATAAGAATAGAAGTCTCCTTTTCTTAGCTGGATGGGTCTGTGAGAGTGTTCTAACACTTTTTCCTTGATCTGTGCTAATGAAGCTGGAGCAGATGACTCACATTCAGGTTGTGACTTACTTTTCAAAGCTGTTGATGCCATGTCTATTATCTCCCTCACAAAATTGTGTACTGAGCCATCTTCCACGGTTTTTTCATCAAAATCATCAGATTCACAGTTATAGCACAAATCAAGACCATTGGCTGATGAGTTGCATTCTGATTCACTGGATTTCAAGGCTGCACAGCAATCAGGAAATTTTTCAGTCATGTTTATTCTGTGTTGTTGACCATTAGGTAAGGATGGCTGTAAAGCTGTATCCTGTATGCCTACAGAATTAATTTCTGAGGAAGATTCAAGGCAAGGCTTTTTTGCAGGAGAGGAAGCACCAGAGTGATGATCAGGCTGAAGATGACTTTGACATTCTCTTGGAGAGTTTCTGGATCCAGCTGAGGACAGAACAGTCTCCTTGCCATCCATATGTGAATCATCTGAACTGTCTGTAAATGCCTCACAGACACCACATTCATTTTCAGCTTCTCTGACATCAAGTGATGCATGAGTTTTGGGGGTTGCTGCTACTTTAACAAGACCTTCCTTTTGACTACCAAGAGTATTCTCAACATTGCCATTCTCCATATCATCCACAAGCTGATCCTTCACAACCTGAGAGATGTCTTTCATTGGGTGACTCTTTGTCACTTTTTCACGATCACATGGTATATTCTTACTATTGCCATTATTTTCTGATATTTTCTGTACCGAACCATTCAGTAGTGTTTCAATGCTTAAAGTATCTGTGGCTTTTGATGTCTCATTACTAACTTCTTTACTGCGCTGAATTTCATCACTGAGGTTACTTTTTCTCTTCTCCCTTGTCAAGGAAAATTTTGGTCTAATCCAGGTTTGGAGTTCATTTTTTATATAATCAAGTCCTGAAATTAAATTGCATTCTTCATAAATATCCTCATCAGTTGCTATACTGGAGTCGTCATCTTCATCTTTGATACCTAGCTCTTCCTCAGTTAAGGTAAGGGTGGAACTTGAAAGCAAATCACTGTCATCTTCATCATCAGTGCAAGCAGAAGTGCAGGAGACATTAACAATCATGCTGACATTGACATCGCTCTCATCAGCTACAGATCTATTAAGATGTTTTCTAAATGATGCATTTGAATCTGGTATTTTATTTCTGTGTAGTACAATGTCTTCAGAGCAGAGAGAAAGATCCTCACTGCTGCTGAGTTCAGTGAGAGAAGCTGCTGAATCTTCATTGATTGAAGATGCAATATCTAGAGACATCTGTCCAGTAAAAGACATTTTTTGAGAGCTACTCTGGATTGTTATATCAGAGATGCTTCGCTTTATTTTTTGATCTGAAGGACTCTGGATATTCTCTAAGCGATTCAAAAGATCTAATGTCCTTTTACTGAGCTCTCCAACAGAATCACTGCTTGCACTTATGTCTCCAGAGCCATGATGACTAAAAAGATCCTCGTTGCTTTTGTAGGAAGTCAGCCAGCTCTCCAAAGAGGTGCTTCGTTGAAGACCATCTCCACTTTTAAAAATACCTGAGCTGAACAAATCGCCTACTACAGACAGAGATTCTAAAGAAGAACTATGAGATAAAGTTGAAACCTGTCTTATACTCTCTGTAACAGGTAATTTTCTTACAGTTTCTGTGGATTTACAGGAATTGGGATCTGATTCTCCACAGATACTTTCCAGAGTATGATCATGAATAAACCCATCTGGTTGCAACTCTCCAGACTTATGTTCAGATTTACCAGGTATTTTGTCAAAACAAAAGTCATGAAACAAACTACCCTCTGTATGTGTTTTTTCAATCTGCGATTGTTTCATTATCTCTGGTAATTTAAATTTGGAGCCTTGAAGATATGAGTAATCATAAAATGTAAACACATCATGTTTTCCTTGCAATTCTTCTAGACAACCAGGGTTAGACATGGTAATGCTGTCCAAATCCTCATCATTTTCACTTCCACAACATGCAGTAGGAGCCAATTGGAAATCATCTGAAAGACTATTATGATCTTCTTCATCTTGCTTTAGTTTTGGTTTTATTACATCATCCACTTGACTTTCCACATGCCCAATTTCAGGATTACTCTGACTGCTTTCAATATCATTTAACAAAAAAATTTCTGAATTATTTGTAGTTTCTGTATCACATTCACTCACTATCCCACTCTCACTCTCAGAATGTCTGCTTATGTTTCCACTCTGATACATGTAGTTACATTGTTTTGCCAATGTGGTACCTCCTATTAGATCTGGCAGGGATTTGGTAGATGAAAATGATGAGTCTTTACTAAGACTTTTGTTTAAAATGTTAGACTGCATTACACTAGAGAGTCTGGATGTTTTTTTCAAAAAAGGCATATGTTTTTTTTCTGATAATTCAATATTATGAAGACTATAGACCTGATAGATGTGAGGATTTGGAGGGGAAGTAATGTTGGGACAATAAAGAGGAATTCCACGATTACTGATATTTTTATCTTCATTCACATCATTATCACCACATTCTTCTGAAGCAGGTTTCTGGTTTAGATCATCCTTGAGCTCCTGATCAGGATCACTTAAATCTTCGTGAATACTGATCAGCTTATTACTTATGTCAGTTTCATCCCATTCTAGTGCATCTTCACTTGGACCATTTAGATCCATCAAACTGGGATCGATAACACTTAAAGGCTCCTGTAAAAGAAAAAGTCAAATATTAAAAATATTTACAGCTGTACTTGAAATGTGCTTCCATTGAAATCATGTAAGTTAATGAAAGTAAAGTACATTTTTGGAACAATTATCACTAATAGGCTTTTAATTTTGTTACGTCTTGTGTGCTATTAAAATCATCAATTAAAATGAAACCTAATACATTTTGAAAGATTTCTTAGACTTCTTACTTTTTTTCTTCTTATTTGATGTCAAAATTTAATTCAGAAATTTGACTTTTCTTTAATATACATTAATTGTGGTTAGTCACTTTATATATAGTAAGTTTTAACTTAGAATCACACAGGAGTGTGTTAGTAAAAAACCATGCAATTATGTTGGATATATGAAGATCTTTCTTAGCCTGCTTAAGTTTAAAATGGTTAACATATAAAGGATATATGAAAGGATTTTTGAAATGTTTATAACAAACTTCAGTGTTGTCAACCTTAAAACAATAGATCACAAGTCCTGATGAATTTTTGTTAGAATTTGTATTTATTCTTTACTTGATAATAAAGGCAGTACAAATGACCAGTAAGTAAGACTAATGAATGTTAATATCTTCTGCTGAAAGATCAAGTACTACCTGAGTTTCAAATAATGTCTGCCCTGGTACCTTTCTCTGGGAAAGGAATGATAAATAGGTGAGCTAACCTTAATTTTCTTTTTTAAGGACTTTTGTAACTTTCCAGTAATGTTTGTTATTATGACTCAGAACATATGATAACAAGAATTGTTCCTTCTAGAAACATGTGTGGAAGAGGAAGAGCACCTTGATAACTTTTCTCACTCAAACGTGATTTGCCACGTGGCCAACAGTACCAAATGATTTTAAGCCCTTGAAAATAAGCTGAAATGGTCCCTGATTTGGGGGCTGAGCACAAATTAATTTCACTTTACTTTTCTATTTACTAAGAAGTCTCCATATTAGAGAAGGCATTGCTTATACAAGGAGTCTTGTAATGGAACTGTTGACTAATGTCGAGTTGTTTAGTTTAAATCATCTGAACAGCTGAAGAGTGATCACCGTATCCAGAAACACAAACACTTCTTCCAAGAAAACCTTTCAACTCTGATCTCTTGCTTTCTCTAATTTTCTTTGAGCAAGTGTTGTTTTTCAAATACAGCCCTGACAACATGCCAAACAATTTGCAAGAGCAAATCCCAGCAAACATAAAGCAGATAAAATGAGGCTGTAGTCCAACGAAATGCAGTTCTGCACAACTTAGTTACTTAGATTCACCAAGACTCAGCCAAGGCTAATTGTGCAGGGAAAGGCACGTACTTCTGACTTCAATTCTCAGCTGGAAACTCTCTTTGAAGTAGGAACTAAAGCTGCTCAGCCCTTTCGTGAGCTCAACACTTAGGACACTGATTTTGGGCATGGGACACTTTGCCAGACTGGGCATAAGAGATACAAACCAAGCTGTTCTGTCAGGAGAAGCCCTACCTACATGCTGTTCTGAAAAGAAGCCTGCTTGTCCTGTGTTATTTTGCATAAAACAATTAAATATGAATTTGGTCATAGATAGATGAGGAGAAGTTTGTCCTGCAGTGTTGTGTTCGGCATGTTTGACCTGCAAGAGACACAGACAGTGCCAAACCTCTGCTCCAGTGACTATTTAATTATGGATATAGGTGGCATTGTTGCTGTGCAAGACACAAGGCTATATCATCCCAGTATGTCCAGTAAACCAAAGGCTAAAACAATCAAAGGAAATCAGGAGGAATTATTTTCTCCAAACTGGGCAGAGTAGCCATCCATCATTCAACAGAGTGATGCAATTATTAGCTTATTTGATAAATCAAGACTCTCTCCATCTAAGATAAATCTGTGTCCTCATGCTTCATTGGGCTTAGCTGTAATGTAGGTCCCTGAGCACTGCAGCTGTGTTAAGATATTGCACATAATAATGGGCAGAACTGCAGGCGCAAAAGAATTTTTTCCTTCTTGGCAGGTTAGGAAGCCTTTGGTATTTTGTGAATCTGTTATGGCTATACTGAAGCCTAGAGTCTCTTTGTGAACCTACCTACCCCAAAGTTTTTATAGAGTACCTTTGCTAGAGTCCTTTTTTTCTCCCCCATGAGACATTGGCTAAAGTTAAATTCCCATGAAGACACCCATTTGCTAGACAGCTATGGTTATCAGAGCAGTTCTGTACTGTTCTGTATAGTGGAGTTCAGAAATCTTTATTTGGATTTGCCAGTTTGCCATGCTTTAATAAAAGCTCCTGGTTTGTACTTAGCTGGACCCAGTTTTCCAGCTGTAGCTGACCCTTAACTGACATTTAAGTAAAATCCAAGAGAATGACTATAATTAAGTTTATTTGAAAACCTGTTAAATTAAAAAAGAAATCAGATTCAATGGCTCATTTTCTCTGTGTCATGTTTTATGATTCTGCCGTACTCAGCATTAGGAAGACAGTGCTGTGGGACATTTCCTAAACTGCTTGATTTTACTGTTTTAAGCTTCTGCCAGCTGCAAGAAGAAATTACTGAAGGCAGGAAATCAGCAGCAGGTTCCAAGGATTTTATGTACCACAGAATCTGATTCTGTTTCTCAAAACAAAGCATTTGGTCCTTATTGGTCAGAAAGATAACCTTCCCTCTGTAAATCAGCACTTGGCTGCCTTGTTTGTTCAGCAAGTCAGATGGACTAAAACAATAAAACATGTAGAGTTGTGACCTCAGCCCATTCATCTTCACTGAGTGCTCCCTACTTCAAAGCCTATTTTTTTATTCTTCAAATGCACACGCTTTTCCAAGGCTTGGCATGTACTCAGAAGTTTTGCAGGCTTAGCTTGACGGTAAGAGATTTTATTTTATTTTATTTTATTTTATTTTGTTTTATTTTGTTTTGTTTTGTTTTATTTTATTTTATTTTATTTTATTTTATTTCTGATTGTTGGTTATACTTGCAAAGACTCTTATGTAGACATGGTCATTTTACCAATATACCTTTCTCTGTCCAAGGAACTGACTAAATTGATATTAGTAAGTTACTACTGTAGTTATAAACATCATATCCCCTGAAGTATAAATTTAGTGGTTATCAGCTACATTGGCAGCCCTTCCCAAGTACAGACAAAGTTTTAACTTAGAAACAAACCACTCAGCTTAAGTCACAAACATTTTGTATTTGGCATTTTTAGTACAGGTATATATTTTTCCTATATTTTTTTACAAAATTTAGTGGACTGGTCAAACAAGACAGACATTGAGGTAGTTTTTTGGAAGAGCCACACTATAGCCTCTTGAATAAATCTCTGGAGTGAGGAATGGAAGGTGGTGTCACTCCAGCCAACATTTACACCGACAGCAGTAGCGAGGTAAAAACCCAGGAATTTCTAAGGACTATTTTTATCGTATCAGATGTCTCTTTTTCAGGCTGCTCAGAGCAGAGGTAGGGTGCTGGATGATTAGAGTTATCATGATAGTAATAGAGTACTAGGTCTTGTCAACAGAATGTTTAAAATTTGCCAACTTTATCTTTTACTTAGTGCTATACAGAGGAGGGTACAAATGATAAATGTCAGATAGTGTCAGAGATTAACTCTCTTTGCTCACTTTATTGGGAAAAAATTGCATTATTTCTTCTTCTGTCTATGTTTTTCATTCAAAAGAACTGTTTAGTATCATACAATTAATCTTTTACACAAAGGAGATAAATCTCCTGCTGCCATTTCCAATTGGGAAAGCTTTACTTGTGTAAGAGCTGCACCATGTTTTTAATTTTGTTTCAGTTAATTAAGAATGTGGTTTTACTAGAGAGTTTGCACTTACAGACTCCAGAGGAAGCTCTTCCCAGCCTGGATCAAGCTATCAGAGTGACTTGGTTTAATGAAAGGAGTCCCTGCCCATGGCAGGGGGATTGGAACTAGATGATCTTTAAGGTCCCTTCTAACTCAAACCATTCTCTGATTGTATGATTCTATGATCCCTTCTTGAAATGCAAATACCCAGAAAGGAAGGGGTCTATCACAGACAGACATGCTGATCTCCACGTGTAAGACAGACTATATTTAAAGAGAATCTTGGAGTATGCTACAGAGGTTCACATTTCAATGGGGTGAGCCTCGTGTGTTGACTCTTAATCCCCGGCTTTGCTGAAGTCTGTGGAAAAATATGTCACAAAGGTACCATCCTGTCTGGCAGAAACTTTTTGGATACCAGTTTGTATAATTGATGGCACTAATTCTCCTGGAATTTAGAAACTCGGTTTTTATATGCGCAAGAGTGTTTGAGTATAAATGTATATTTAATTTTTTTTTAAATGGGTAGTTTTAAAGTAGGTCAGAGTGGCCTCTGTCATAATAAAGTCACTAAATACCACTACATTTAGAGAGGATCTCTATGGTCACACAGTTCACAGTAAGAAAAGGCAAATAGTTTTGACCAAGAAAGGAAAAAAACCCAATGTAATAAGAAACAGAAGATGCACAATATTATGTATATTCCTATTCTTTGCATATTACCACTAGATAAACAACACTTAGGAAGCATTTATTGTTGCATGAAAAGTTTTAAGTAAGATTAAGTGAATAATCAATTAAATTATAGACTCAGAAGAGTGAAAGGTTAAATTAATTCTAATGTCTTTGAAAGTGCTGCTTTAAGGAGTTTAGCTATTCCTACTTTGAATCCAGAACTATTTTGCTCAGGGAAGCATTCCCATTTCAGTGGGATAACTCTTGTGAGCAGAATTAGGTGTGTGCTTAAATGCTTGTAGAGTTGGTGTTTAATGGCTAACCAGTAAATCTGCAGAAAATGTTAATGGGAAGAAATAAAGTTATTAAGCCAAATAAAGACATTTCCTCAGCCCCAGTGCTCTTTAAGAAAAAGTGTCAAAATGCAATTTTACATTTGTTTCCTTTACTAAAACAAGAATAGTTCAGCTTTTTTCTGAAGCAAATTATATTAAACAATGATTCTCTGTTTCAGCTTCATTTGCATGTGCTACTCCAGTATAGATATTTTGTGTTGGTGAAACAGGCCTGTAATGTAACCCCTACGTACTATTATATTTTTTAAAGGAATTAACATGAAAAAAAAAAGCTTTTACAATAATAAATACAAACAATGGAATGTACAAGCCAGGCTGAAACAGAAGGTGAGCCATGTCAGCAGAAGGCCGGCAGGAACTAACTTTGATCACAGATCAAGGCAAAAGCAGGGACTCAACAAATTCAGTACCTGCACTGTGTTCAAAGTATCACTGCTAATGACCTACCCATTATCTGTTTTCCATCCTCTGTGGAAGTATTGGCCTCTCTTTTTTTGCCACCATATCCTAACATCTCTTTCTTATTTGCAAAAGAATCCCTTTAAATGTTTCTAGAAAGAAGAACATCTATAACATTTTTATATTGAATAATATTGTCCAACCACCCAAATAGGTTTATAATCCCAGACCTATATCCCAAGTTGTGTATTTGGGCTTTTTTTTCTGTGATGAGAAAACCTGGCTACATGGCATATTTTACCAACTGTTGTTTTTACTGCTTTGTAACTTTCTTTTCATCTGTCAAGAGGTTACATGAAGGATTTTTGCCCTTGAATGTCATTTCATATGTCACCTTTACTTCAGAGAAATACATGATTCTTTGTTCAAGAATCCATCACAAGCCCTTTATGAAACTCTTAGAAAAACATTCCTCGCTTTGTCTAAACCCAAAATGTTTCAATACACACATGGTTCAGAACAGAGTAAAGCCTGGCACTATTCCTCGGATACATGCCCATGCAAGTTGCTGGGAGTTCATCCATGCAAAGTCTCAGAATTTGACCCAAATGGCATCTTTATAGTTAAGACTTCAAAATATCCACAAAAACCAGGGAATCTGTGGAACACCGTATTAATGGCAAATCAATTGCATTCTGCATTTAGATGCTCATAAACAAATTTGTACAAGCAAAGCAAAGTGGCACAATAAAATCACTACTGCTTTCTCTTTGTACTAGTTAAGAGGTCTGCATACTGTTTATAACAGTTTCAATTTAGTATCATTTACACTGGAGCTGGTACTCCTTTAACAGTGTACTCTCAGTTAAACCAGAACAACTCAGTGGATGCTATGAATGGGCTCAGTAGACACAATAGCCATCTCCAACCTACAGCAGGCATATCAGGACACCTGAAATCACGGCTTTTTAAAGAGCTTTGTTTCAGCAGAAATGAGGGTTTGTGAAAAACTCTGGAGAGTGAGAATCACCATAGTAACATAGACAGATGTAAGGTACAAAAGAGCAGGACATAAGCCCTTGGGAGCTTGATCTTAGGAGAAACCTAGAAAGAAATTTTTCTCACAAAGAGCTGGAATAGAGAGACTTGAATTTCTAAATAAAAAATTCTTCCAGTATACTGGAAAGGGAAACGTTACTAATCTAATCTATTATTAATGAATAACAGGACTGCATGAAAAATACCTGTCCCTATCATCAGTTTCCTCTTCTGAATCAGTTGAGAGACCACCAAATTCCTGTTATCAATGAGAATGGACTCCTTGTCCCCCTCCCCCAGTTTATTTAAATTTTCAATGCAATTTCTTTGCAATTTCAGTTCTGGCATTTCCTGAGGTGATTGATTCACCATCTGTAAATTCGAGATATCAACTTGAGGGAAGTAAAAAGCAAGTATTGTTAAGCCAAACGCTAGAGGAATACTGCATAAGTGCTTGCACAGTCTGGCCACCTATGGATCCAAGTGTTAAGTTAAACACCACAGTTGTCCGTAAGTGGCAGGGAGCTCTGGCAATGAATCAAAATTACAATGGTAAGCACTTTGAGGCTACAGCAGTACAATTGCTCCTTGCCATTACACAGCCTATATCTACGAAAAGCTGCTTTTCAAATGTTGCAATATAGAAACACTGGCCTAATCTCCAAATATAAGCAGTCCCTAGGTAGGCAGAGCTCTTTCACCATGGTCATCTCATCTTTGAAGTTCCAGATTATGTTCTTGTCTCCTTCTCTGGTAAGTGATAATTTTTATAGCTTTTTCTATATATAATAGATGTCAACACAGCTCTGGAGCTGGCTGGAAAAAAAGGATTGGAATTTCCATTCTAAGCTAGGACACTGAATAGGTCCTGCGCAATGTCTCAATGTCTCTGTGGTATTATCTGCACAGTTTGGACTGGTCACCTGTGAAATGATTTGATATAAGCATACTTTGTAGAAATTCACTAAAAAGAAGCCAAAGTAGTGGACAACCACATCTTGCTGTTGTGAGAGGTTTATATGTGCCTGCCTTAGTTTGACAGAGTACGAAATTACAATGGGGAGTAACTCACTGTTACAAAATCACTACATTGCCATTATTCATCTTTCTTCTGTTACAGGTGAATTTATTTTAAATGTTACACAGTTTAAACTTGGGATCAAATCAAAATATAAGCTGAAGATTTCAGTCTATTCACAATGACTATTTTCAGTGTTAGTGAGGTACGAAAAGTCCAATGAATACTAAGAGTTTACAGAGTAATAACTGAGGGGCAAGGGCTATTGGTATCAATGTTATAAGTAGATATGTTGTTAATATGCAAAATACAGCTCAAAGTCTTTCATGCAGCTGCTCAGGTTTTTACTGAAACTGGATGTTTGATGTGCACTTTTTGTGTAATGCTTAGAAATTTTGGAACAGTTTATGGTATTTTGTTTCACACTGAAACATTATTCCTCCTCTTTTAAAAACCAAAATAGATTTTTAGAAAGAGTCATTCTGAATTTTTCAGTAAAGCTGCTGAATGAGCTGTGACTCCATAAAGTTTAGGAACTCATTTAGTATGTTTGTAGATCAGACACTGCATTTATTCACAAAGTGAATCTCTAAAACTTAGTTTTCATTAGAGCTGTGGGGAGGCCCAGTCTTTCTCCCTTTGCTCAAGAAGGTGAAGCTCGAGAAGATAATTAACCATGAAACAATGAGGAGGCTTGCTGGGTAAGCACTCCTGTGAAAACAGTTACTCCTCACAAAGGAGGAGAAATTAGCTGGCTGGATAAAAAAGGAAGTGTCAGATGGGAAGACTGAAAAGACTGCAAGTATAAGTAGATAGCTCTATGCATCATTAATGCAATTTTTTAACATCTAAACGTCACTGATTTCTAAATTTAAATGCACTTAACTGCTATGTGTTAGGGGAGATTAATATGCCATTTTAAAATAATTTTTCTTAAACTTTCCATTTTCACATTTCACCACTTTTAGTCATCCTTCCCACGCATGAAAAAAATCACTGCCTCTTAGTATTGTATTCTTGTTTACAAAGCCAATGTAAACAGAGTGTTCTAAAAAGATTGTTTGCTCATTGTATTCTACAAACTCATTATTTTATATTAATATAGGTCTTTTTCATGCACAGATTTTCTTTTGATTTTACTGTTTCACAGAGTAAAGACTTCTGATAAATCTTTCCTTTCAAAACTTCCTTCGACTCAAACAGTGTTCCCTGAAGCAGCCACATTTTTGGCAGAAATTCAGTTATATGCTATGCCAAAATAAACAGAATAAACAAACACTGCTTAATGCAGCTGGCTAGCTAATTTACATATTACTGCACACACCAAACATGAAGACCTGGATATGGACCAAAGCTACAACGATGACACTAACATCTCATATGTAAGGAGAAAGGAAATTCAGATTATCATTGCTCATGATTTACATTTTATTATTTAATGTATATTATAGTACCTCTGACATAAATGATGTACATACTTAAATATTAAGTAGCTGTATTTATTATAATTTCTGTATGTTTTACAGAAAAATATGTTAGAAATGTCTTGGAAAACTGTTAAGTGGGTACATTTTTGAAAGTTTTCTTCTGGTGAAAGCACACTACCTAAATGGCCACATTCCAGATTTTGGAAACAGCACAAAACCCACCAAATAAAATGAAAACTCTCTAGGCATACTGTGAAACTTCTTCACGTTACACATAGCATAGGTAGGCCTCCAAATCTGCAAGTTCATGTGCTTTCAAACAGCATCTGTCATTTTGGGTGAGACCAACAGTCCAATCAGCTGATTCCGTCTCCTGCAGTGCTTAGCAGTGAATGTTTAAGGAAAAGTTAGAAAACCCTCAAAAACATATATGGGTATAGAAGCTGCCTTTCCAAATTTGAGAAGTCAGCCTGTGGGGACTTTCAGAATTGGAATTTAATAAGCATTAGTTGATGTCTCCTCCATTACTTTGTCTGATTACTTACTGAACTCATTTGTATTTTTGCTATCCTCCACATCCTGTAGGAACAAATTTCATTTTTATTATGCACTCCATGAAAATAGTATTCCCTTCCGATTGTTTTAAATCTCCTGCCTGATAATTTCATCGGGTACCTTTTACTTTGTGTGTCAAGAAAAAAGAGTAAATAATTGTATCTTAGTTATTTTCATTTATTTTTAAAATAGTGTTTAATTGTATTCCTGTCTGCTTAGAGATGATGCACCTCCTTGAATATCCTATAACAGTGAACAATGAGATACTGATTATGCATATACTTCCTGAAGATCCTGCAAGTTTATTTCTGTAGTGGCATGAGTATTGTGTCCTTATCATCCAATATGAAAGGCCATTGTAAGATGGAAAAACTGCAGTGCAACCTGTCAGAAAATAAGGTTTCTTCCTCTTTTTCTAAAAGTTATTTTGTTTGAAAACTCTTGAAAAAAAAGATCAGAAGATTATCTTCAATTACACTCATATACTGTTCCTTGCAGAACTGTATTCATTAGACACGCAGAGCAACAAGTCATTAAAATAATTAAAAAATCACAAGTTTTTGACTTTCCTATTTCCCTTAATTGTAATTTTCAAAACAATCCTGGCTTGAGTCATGAACTTATGATTAGTGGATATTAGGCATCTAAATAAAACACTGACTTCATCCTGTAGTTTGAACACAATGCATTGCAATGAGAGTCAGTGTCTGCTGAGCACTATTAAATACCTGACCGTCTACTTAAACGCCTAAATAGGAAATCTTCTGAAGACCTCTGTCCTTGAAAATTAAAACCATTTCAGTTTTTCTTTTTTAATGAGCTATTTTTGCTGTTTAAATGGTGCTTGACAGTTCTTTCAGCATCTGCATGCTTTGGAAACATCAGATTTCCAATTTCTGAAATTTACTTATTTTCCTACTAAAACTGATTATTCCTGAGAATTTGTCTGGTTTAGCTGGAGTTATGAGTTTGAACTTCCCATCATTTTACAAAGCCATGGCAAAACATGACAACATCTGCCAGAGTGAGGGAAATGGTGAAATAATATAGCAGATTGGTGAAATGCAGGGAGTATTTCACCCTTGGATTGTTACCTTATACTTTTAATTGTGACAGAGAGATTTGCAGTCTCTGAGGATGGAGTAGAGCCCTCTGTTAAAAGACTTAAATATATTTATTTATTTCTTTCTACTCATTCTAAAAACCTACCACTGCACGTGACCACTCAGGAGACTATCTCAAGAATATAACAGAGCATTTATCTGAATTTTGGCTAAAATTGACTGGGTCTGCAATTTTTTTACTAAGATCTGCTCCACAACAAGGGTTTTACCAGTTTTGTTTTGTCAGATCATCCAGACTCTGTGCACTGCCATTCTGTGAAAACACAGAATTTCTTGCAAGAATTTGGGGCATATTACCTATCTTCAATTAAAGTCCAAGAAAAATCTAGACCTATGTTCAACACTTATGTAGCTACATTTTATATCCTACAGCTAATTGTTACACATCACAAGTCAGACACGCAATGTAACCCAGAAGCTCAAAAACATACACACCTCCAGTATGAGGATGGTGCATCATATTATAAACTCTAAAATCAAATACCCATTCACTTAAAAAGTAAATATTTTAAGGAAGCACTAAAGTGAGCAAATGCAAGCCGTCAAGACGGTACTGTCATAGGCTATACGGAAGAGGTCCAATATCAAAACAAAAATTGTGATAGATAGTAAAAAAAAAAAAATCTGTAAAGGTTCAAACATAAGTCATTAAATAATTTGTAAGGGCTGGACCATGTACTGGGTGTTCAGCACTTTACAGTACGTAATGTGCCCTCCTCACTCAATTACGTTAATAATCTCTTAGTACTTTGCTGTGCTAGACACTCCTGATGAACTTCTAAATTATTTGCAAGATTTTTAGCTAGGCCTCACCTTACAAAATGATGGCTTGTGATGAAATAACAAACTTTTAGAAACCAAGTTTTGTTTAGTGAAGCTATCTAGCAAATAACTGAATAATGACAGAATTTTTTTTTCCCCTGAAAGGGGGTTTTTGCACATTTTTTTAAGCTTAGAACAAGTGTCATTCCACGGGTTGTAAAAATATTGCATCAGTGAAGTAAATACGGAGAAGTGAAGGGGAGACACCATGCCTAACATTAAGAAAAACTGTTGTCTTTCCCAGAAAGCATCACAGAAACAGATAAATAGAGTAAAAGGATAAAGATACCAAATCAGAAGCAATATTTTAACAATTTGTTTTTCCAAATGCATTTTAAAGAAGGAAACCAGGAGGCTGTCGGGTAAAATTCCTGAACAGCCCTTTAAGCAGGCTCTTTACCTCCTAAGAAACAAGCTTGTGGAAAGAAGTGCTTTTCTTTTTTTTTTCTTTTTCTTTTTCTTTTTTTTCAAAAAAGCTGTCTCACCATTGCAGATTTTCCCAAGTCCTTACAACTCTAATTAAAATGTGGTAATTGGTTATGTTACCTCAATTACCGTGATGCATGGACATTGATACAAAGCGACACCAATTGAATCCCTTGGGTGTTATACCCCAAGGCCATCCCATTTATTGTGGCCTTATTATTTTCAATTATATGGCTGGATGTACAGCATCCTTTCAAGCCAATACAGATGAGGGTTCTGCTGGACTTACAGTGTAATGTACACATAAGATGACTCAGAAGAAAAAGAGAATTTTTTTTTTTTTATGAGGTATAGCAGTGAACTTGCTGATCAGACAAATGAATATTTCAGACATTTTCATGACAATGTGAGAATTAGGGCACCTTAACCCAAATCGCCTTAGCTCAAAATCTCCATTTTAAATGCATGAGTAATACTGTCCCGTCAATAATTAGCCCTCTCTGTTGAATAAGAAAAGAAATTGTCTGCTCCATAAAACAGGTGTTTCTCATTCAGTGAATGAGCAGTCTAGAGAAAAAGAAGCTTCTCCACTCACCAAAAAGGCAGGAATATTGAATTGCAGCTAAGTAAAATCCATTAGAAACCACAGTTTTTTCTCTCTCTCCCTGTCCCAAAAAAGCGAATTTCCATGGTCACCTCATTGTAGCTTTCTATACAGAGACATACCTGACCTGGGCAAGGCATACCCAAACTGGCATCATCTGTAGCAGCCGGAATAATCCATTGAGGTTAAACACATAACTTGCATTGGGCATACCACTAGCTGAGCAAAAGATTTAAAAAAAAAATGCAGAAAACAACTTACATATTCACACTTTGACTTAATTTGTGGGCACAACTATGACTGAGTCTGTCTCAAAGCCATTTCTTATCTTTTCAGTCTTTCAAGTAGAAAGGAGCCTGCACCTTCTAAAGGAGAGTGCACAGTGAGTTAAAGCTTCTCCAGCTGTTGAGCAGGAATTTTAGATGGCAATTTTGAGTTTAGTTAAATGAAGATTGTTGCTATTGCTATTGCAATTTCCAGGCAGTCTCCTTTTTCCTTTAAGATGAATGCTGGCAGGGTCTTGTTAGACAAGCTATAAGGCATCTGTGTAATCCCAAAGTTTAAATTAAGGTGATATATAGCATTAAATCAGCAAAATATGGAATGATAAATCTGGATGAAAAGAATTTACCAGAAAAAAACCAAAACAAAACAAAAAAACCACCAAAACAAACAGATGGGGGAGAGAAAAACCTCTTTTGCTAAAACAAATTAGGACTGCTTCCAGTTTTCCGAGGTTTTTTTTCATTGTATGAGTACTTCATCCTATATAGCTAGATTAACCTACCGAATCTAACCATATTTCATCTTTCTGGAGTGATTCTTATTGATAATTCCACATTCTAGACAGAACTTTTTGTTTATGAGAACTTTATGTTTATGAGTCAGCTTTTACCGGACTTCAGGCAAATGAAGTACATGTTAATGTCTTGTTATTTGTAAACTTATGGTGCCCACTATCACAAAAGGTGAGCAAAATTAAAAATTGCTGAAGATGTTAAACGAAGACAAACAATTCAAAAGAAACATAAAAGCCTTCTGTGGTTAATTCCAGTGTACCTTTGTAACATTTTAAGTGGCCCAGATAAGTGACTGAATGTAAAAAGGGGCAGAAAGAGGACAAAGGAAGATCCCAGTACACAAATTAAGAAGACAGTAGAAGATGAAAGTGACTCTTGCACTGAGGCTATATAATCATCTGGGGTATCTTATTTACTGTCAGCAAGTCAGATGCCATGAATGAGTCAGATGCCATCGGGGTATAAAAACATCTCATTTGTTTTCATAAATTACAGTATTTTGTGGGCAACCACAAAGACAGACTTGTTACCAAGGGATACAGTTTGTGTGCCAAGACTGGCACACCATCAAATACAGAGAGATAGGGTAGCAGAAGAAATGGTTCTGGTACCTACCCAAGAAATGACTGCACAGGAACTGAGTGAAAAGGAAGGTTAGAACATGCCAACTCACGGAAGGAAAGTCAAAGAAACATGAATCCTTCAGTGGTTAGGGCATATTTAAATGTTGAGAGTACAGATAATTTTATCAACAAGAGAAACTTGTAGATACTGACATACTTAAAAGAAACATTATTAGAAAGCAGACTAAGATGAGAGGTTACGAAACAAAACAGTCTGCAGTGAAAATTAGATGAGCATCATGGTATCTCTAAATGGCTGCTATATCTCAGCAGAAAGAATGATACACCCGTAGGCCGGTAAAAGGCAGCTCAGCCCAGCAAATAACTCCAGACTACCTCAGGCAAAGAGGGAACAAAGCAGTGGGTACCTTGTGAAGTTCCAAGCGTCCAGGTATCAAGCAAGATTCCATACTCATACCCTCACTATGTCTCAACTCCTGTTTGATTGCAATCCCAAACAGAAACACAAGACTTCACTCCTGCTGCAAGAGCAGCATCAAGCTCTAATTTGCTTGTAACAGTTTATTTAAAGCAACTGCTTCCACACAGCAACTGCCCACACGCAAAAGAGGATAATATGCTTTCACTACAGTAACTTAGACCTCTGCCAGCTCTAAGATATCTCACAAATGCAACTTTTTTCTGTCCCGAGTCAAATAGAAGATATACATTTAATAAAAAAATGGTGGTACTTTACCTTTAAGATAACACAGTTGGAATGTGGTTCTTTCTCTCTTGGGCTATTATAGACCCAACAATACTCAGTCTCTAACAAAAAAATTCAGGATTCTGAGAGCTGTTTTTTGGTTTGGTTGTTGCCTAAATACTGAACATACTTATTTCTTAAGCTCCAATATTCAACTATTTTTTCTACTGCTGGTCAGATCATTAACATTTTGTGTAGCACTAACCAAATTTATTTGAGCTATTGCTGCAACACATTAGTAATATGACTAAAAATATTCCAAAGATGGAACTATCACAAAAACATAACCAGAGTTTCTCAAGAGAATTAAAAATCTCTGCTACTGTATTTTCTTTCTTTATCAATCTTTTCTATTCCTCAGTCTCATATTTATCTTCTAACCCATTCAGTTGCCCAGCCTATTTCATTGATGAATTCTTTTACTTCTGTTCTCATTTCTTGCTCTCCCAGACTCATTACCATCAAAACTCTCTGCAACTGTTGAGATGGCATTTGTCTTCTTTTATTTCTCTCCTTTCTTCCCATTTAAACATAATGTATTGTTTAAAACAACTACCTAGATTTTCTATAAAGCTTCTTTCTGGATCCTCCCTAATTATGTTTTTTCCTTTAATTCCATTGAAATTTCTGTAATATTTTCTCACAATCTTTGTTTTACTTTTGACTGCCCTGGAACAGACTCTTAAGAAATTCATTCCTTAGATTTTTCTGCCTTCTAGATTCTTTTATTTTAACCTCCTCTATGTGTTCTCCTTCTCCTCTGGGCTGCTCTCAATCCATTACTCTGCCCAGCCTGTGTTTGTGTTTGGGATTACCCCGACTCAGGTGCAGGACTTTGCACCCGGCCGTGTTGAACTTCATGAGGTTTCCACAAGCCCCCCTCTCAAGTCTAACGGGATCTGTCTGGATGGCATCCCTTCCCTCCAGCTTGTCCACTGCACCACACAGCTTGGTGTCAGCAGCAAGCTTGCTGAGGGTGCTCTCAGTCCCACTGTCCATGTCACTGACAAAGATGTTAAAAATGCCCATCCCAATACCGACCCCTGAGGAACATCATTTTTCACTGGTTTCCACTTGAGCATCAAGCCATTGAACACACCTCTTTGAGTGAAATCATACATCCAGTTCCAATCCACTGAGTTGTCCATTCATCAAATCCATTTTTCCGAAGATTAGAGACAATGATGTTGTATGGGACAGTGTCAGATGCTTTGCACAAGTCCAACACATAGAAGGCCACCAAATTTACAAGACATGATTTGCCCTTAGTGAAGCCATGTTGGCTGTAAAAAATCACCTCTTAAGTTTCCATGTGCCTTACCATCGTTTCCAGGAGGGTCTGCTCTATGATCTTGCCGGGCACAAACATGAGACAGACCAAACAGTAGTTTCCCAGGTCTTCCCACTTCTCCCCTTTTCTAAAAACTGGGGTTCTGTCTTCCCATTTCCTGTTAGTAGGAACTCCACTGGACTGCCATAGCTTCTTAAACATGATGGATAGTGGCTTAGCCACTTCATCCACCACTTCCAGCAGGACCTGTGCATGCATCTCATCGGGTCCCATGAACTTATGCAACTTCAGGTTCCTTAGATTGTCTTGAGCTTGATCTTCTCCTGTACCAGAAGGTTCTCATTCTCCCATTCCCTGCTTTTGACTTCTGCAATTTGAGTGGTGTGGCTGGAGCACTTGCTAGTGAAGACTGAGGCAAAACAGTAACTGAGTACCTCAGTCACCTCCATGTTCCAGACACGCAGATCTCCCATTTCCTTCAGGAGTGGGGCCAAATTTTCTCTAGTCTTTCTTTTATCACCAACGTACCTAGGGAAGCTTTTCTTGTTGCCCTACATGCCCCTGGGCAGATGTAGTCCTATAAGGGTTCCATCTTTCCTAACCTGATTCCTGGACGCTTGGAAAATTTCTGTGTTCCTCACAGTCTACCTGTTCTTGCTTCCCCCTCTCTGGTTTTTGTTAATTTTTCTTCCTTCATCTTCTGCTTTTAACTAGACTGAAACAAGTCTTTTACCTTACCTGCTTCCCTTTCTCCTTTTTAGATAATAATATATATTCAGATACCTGCAGTTCCCATCTCAGGACAGAAGGCCCAAGCAAACTTCCTCCATCTAAGCTCACTCTTCTGTCTTTTAAATATCTCCTTCTTAGTATCTATTAGCATAAACTAAGCACAAACAAAATGGAACTGTTGCTCTTTCCTCCCCATATCTCCTCTTTACTTCATGCTTTTTCAGTTCTCCCTCTGGTAATCTGCATCAGCTTGTGACATTTACAGCTCTCACTAGCTCTTTGAGGGGAATCTTAGTGTCATTAAGATTTGACATTTTTCTGTTGGCCATGTAATGGCAAGCTCTTAGTTGATCTTGGTTGTTTCCAATAGCATTCCTCTTCAATCAGTACTTGCCTCTCTTTACATAGATGTGTAAAGAAATGCACAAAAATAATCTCTTTTCTCTATACCCTTGTACACTTGCATGTAGCTTCATCATTTTTGCACTTCTTCCAACAAGGTCAAATTTTTGATGGCTTAACTCCTCAATTATCTTCACTTTCTAAATTGCCAGTTGACTAATCCCATGCTTAGAAAACCAATGCTGACACTACATCTGCTTTTCAGGGATGTCTTCCTTCCATGCTGCCTCATACAGAGACCCTTTTGACTTGCCCTAATAGTCTGTTCAAACCTCTTCCTTCATCGAGTCCCATTTCTATGTCAATACCTAAAGCAAATAAATCAATCAGGCAGAGGAGCACTCCTATGTTATAACTTTTGACAAAGGCAGGCAAGCAACATTGTTATTACCTTCACCAGTTCACTCATCCACAGCACCCTTCTCACTAACTCACCAATAATTGGGCTGATTGGACTAATAGCATTTTCACTCAGGAACTGCTAGGGCTTCTAAACAATGTCTTATGTATCTTCATAATGTAGGACCATACTGAACCAGAGAATTACAGCTTCTGCTACTTTTGTAAAGGAACTTAGAAAAAAAAAAAGTCAAAAGTAGTATTTCACTGTTAGATAATCGCCAAGAAGGATGTGTCAAGCTTTTTTTTCCTTTGCTTTGCTTGATATAAACCTAAAAATTTATGTCACTTGTTCCCAAATCTCATCAAGGCTCTTCAGAATATGAACTACATAGAGTTATCATTGCTGTCAATGTAGCTGCAGTATACAGACTTCAGCAGTATGATAGCAGCACAAAACATGCTGAGCCAATTCATCCGTTACAGTCAATGGTGCTACAGTAGGAATTATTTTATTCCCCCTGCTTTGTAATATAGTTTTATGCTGTAGAAAACCAATCTAATTCGTGCCACTTAATGGACGGCTTAAGCAGAGTGCTATTTTGCCTCTTAGGAACCATTTCCCTGAGATAAAAGCAAATTACTGCATTTTACTTATATTCAAATAACAGAGGATTGTATATTAATCACATACCCATGGCATTCTATGTGAAATACGCATCTACTGCTGGGATGCTAATTAGAACCAGTCTTAGTTACACGGGAAATTCTTTTTCTAAAATATATTTACAATCAGTGAAATACGTCTCTGGGCCCAGTTCTGTTAGGTACTGAGCAACTTAGCACCAGGACAAGATTGTTTTTATTCATGGATGGGATCAGATATGATGAGATTAAATAACCAGCAAATACAATATGTACATGTGAGTTTATATCATTAAAAAATTTTGTCCATACAATGCTGTGTGAAAAACTGAAGATTCACTTGTAAAGACTAGGAATGGCATCTCAGTCAGAGGAAAACACTCAGAGATGGATATGTTTTTCTCGTGCTGAAAAAGTGTTTCTTGTGAAGAATGAAATCCCGTGAGATCCTTTTAAAGCATGTATCACTCACCGAGTCTTCTTCCAGTCGCTTCTGTAGCCTGGTTTGCCAGTGGACAGTTTGCATGACAATGGCTTCCCACCTTCTCTCAAGGTTTACGATTATCAACTGCATGGACTGGTGATCTGCATTTAGGTTGCAGGTCTCCTGATCATCCAGGAGGTGCTGGCATAATCGCAGCACAGAGGCAACCCCACGGCGCCTCTGCTTGATCTCAGAGCAGAGAGACTGAAGGACAGACAAACAGATGTCAGCATGGAATACATTGCAAATTGAAATATTAATTATTATCTGATGTTTAGTGGTGTCCAATCTCTGTCTTGGAATATATTTTTCAGGTCTTCCATGAATTCCCATACTTGTGTCAAAGCTTAGTGTTTTATTTTCAGATAAATACAGTCTTAACCTTAATAGTACAGAAAGAGTAACACTACGCTCAGTCTTCTTCAAACAAATGCCATACATAGCTAACTGTCTCAATAATGCTGAAAGTTTTATGGTGTAGACTCATTTATTCTTCCTTTCTTTTTCATTCAACTGGGACACATCTGAAATGAGTTACCCTGACAGTAATCAGCTTCAGAAATTCTACAAGAAAATAAGAGGGAAAAACTGTAGTCATGCAATGAGAATATGTATATTTTTAGAAAAAACAATAGAAATTATGGGTCATATGCACCCTGTCAAAGGAGAAACATTACAGAAGGAGAAAATTCTGTATAAAATTGTTTACAGATGTTTTTTGTTATCATAAAATATTTTCAGGGTAGTTCCATATTCAAGTAAATGTAGGAAAACGATGACAATTGTTATCATCCTTGAAGAGGAGTAATTCACTGCATTTATTTCATCATCCTGATTCCACTGCTACTGAGAATGCAGTCCAACGTAAACTGGATGATGGGAGACAATTGCTAAGCCCTAATATTGAAACTTGATGGGAGCCAGGACATGTTGGTTCTCCCCAAACCCTCAAGAAACTGTACTGAGAATCTGATTGAGCAGCAATATAAATAATGCATCCTACATGCCAGAGATCTACCACCCAGAAGCAGTTAATGGCATGGGGTGCTTCCAAGCATGGTTTTGTCTGTGATTATTCTCTACTGCCACTGAACATCAAATCAAGATTTTTTAAACTCATAAAGTATTTTACTAATAATATCTATGAAGCTGGGGTACAAAAGGCAGAAATGCATGTGAGGACAACTGCTTCAGCCCAGGTTCTGAGATCCTATACTTTTACAACATTGCATGGCTCAAGTATTCAATAATTATCATAGGGCTGTGCTACTCCTGAATTTAACAGGACTGTGCTCTACACATGGGAGCTTTCCAGACAATTTAAATTGTAACTTGCCAACATCTGTTTCCCTCTGTGGGATGCCACAGATGAAAGTGCATGACCCCATGAGAAAATCTGAACTATCATCTTTTTTGAAGACGGGGTGTTTGCCTCTAAAATTCCAGTTAATGATAAGAAGCAAACAAAAAAAACCACTACACCTCTCAAAGCTGTTCACAAGAATTAACTGATAAAAAACCAGGATCACCTTTCTTAATTTTATCAGCAAAACACAAACATTCTACAGAAAGTGAATTCCAGTTCCAGATCTTCATGTCACTGTTTCCTTAAAAGTTGAAATTTATGCTTAGAAATATCATAACTCAAAGGAGTATTTTGCTGCTCTTCTTGGTCAATAATATTAAGCTGCAAGTGTGAACCAAAAGATTGGTATATACATCTAAAAACATGTATCTTTTCTTTGCATATGGATAGTGTGCAAAAGACAGGGGGTTTTTTAAAGCCTTCAAGAGAAATTATGATTAAACCCACAAACATAGATGAATTACTAATCTACTTTCACTGGCACAATTGGGCCATCCTAACAGACTGCTTATTAATCAAGGGTAAACAAGGTAATGGAATCTCATTTAAAGCAGAAGTTTTAATGTCTAAAAGTATTTGTATTCAAAATGTTATTCCCGATAAGCCTTCATTAGAAGACATCTTAAAATGATTAAGTACATTTGATTGTAAAGAACACTGAGTAGTATAGTAGCAGGTGGACATTTCATACAGATGTTCCACTTATTGATATAAAGCATTCTATAGCTATTTAAATTACCCTAACTCTATAATAGCTAGAATTCTATTACTTCTATAATGAGAGAACCCTGCACCTTTAATATTTCTGAATTTTAAATAAGGTGAATGACAAATTCCCAAACCACTATTTATGGCAAAATATGACCAGGAATTTTTTTATTCAATTTATACCAGAGCTGCATTTTCACTTACGTTTCCTGAACTTGCCCTTATTTATTTTCCTAGAGTTCATTACCAGTTTCCTTCATAGTTCTTGATGTAACCAACACGTCTGCCACATTTCCTCTCTGATGCTGTTCATTAACTTAATGTCTCATCAGAAAAAATACCAACTAACCAAACAAACCCAAAAAGTCTATCTAAAGTCAGGGTTCTTAGTTTACATGTTATAACAGCTAGGCAATTCATGTTTCTTGGAAATGATGGTGAGTTACGTAATGATCACAGCCAAATTTATGTAGGTCTGCATTAACTTCATAGAAATCAACACGGCTCAGAATCTGGCCCCATAACATTAATTTACCTTGATCTATCTGATTAAGTCATCCCCTATAAATATTGGTCTTTTTTGATACAATGCCATTTAATATGATAAGGTAAGGAGAATTGCATTCATAAGCCATTATAGCAGACTTTAAGTGAGGTCTTTACATTGTGTTATCTGAAAGCAGAGCTACGGCATCCAAGTCATTTCTAATTTATATCAATTTTACACCAGCATAATAACAGTAGCTTTACTGAAGCTATTTCTGATTTACATGGCTGTGACAGTACAATTAGGCCTATGGCACTTTTGTTTCAATTTTATTACATGATATGATGGTTAATATTAAACAGGAGAAGAATGAAGTGCTTGTATCTAACAGTGTGTTGAAATAGTTGGCTATAGCAACAGTACTTTAAAACCCAGAGAACTTAATCATGTAAAGACATCTTTAAGCCCTATATAATAGCACTGGCAATAATGAATTTAAGCAGTATTATGGTCTTGTATTCAGTGTCCTAAAGGAACACAGTAATTGCCTATATCCCACGACATGATATATACACTGTGGTGTTGTATATTCATCCAGGTTTTGCTATTGTTAAAATGTGTATGCTTGTGTAAAAAACCTGTCAATACAGTAATTGCACACGCAAAGTATGCTTCCAGGTTGACAGTTATTTTAATTATTTGCAAGGTACAAGGTATTCTACATTGTGAATGTTTGATAAAAATAAACTAATTTTAAAAAGGAAATATGATATGTCTACTGAGCCTTGGGCCTTATGGTTTACAGCTGCTATAGTAAGCTACTGGGCACTTGAAGGCTCAGAAAATTAGGATGTGATCTAACTGTAGACTGAGGAGCATCACTTAGGCTCACTTAGTCTCCCATGTGTGCAGAAGATTTGCTGAAGTATAGATTAAGAGACCAGACACTTTCAATTGTGTCCCCTCATACTATCATGTGTCCATTGAGCTGTGGTAAATGTAAACACAATCCAAATCTTTGCAAATGTGGGAGAAACATATTCACTTAAGCCATTTGCAGTGAGACATAAATAAATGTATTTGACTTTTTTGCTGCAGGCTGAGTATACACAGTAACTGCAGATGCTGTGTATGAACTTGACTCTGTGTCTGAATCATTTGCTTCACAACAGATAGCCTGATAACATTGAGGTGTTAGTCATTAGAATGTTATTATGGTCATGGCTTTCCATACTGAGGATTCCTGTCCATGCTGCTAGAATCTTGGAAGGTTTTACTTCCCTCTGCCTTCTCCTATTTTCAGTGCTTTGAAGTTGTCACCCGCATAGCTAAAAAGGGCTAGCCGAAACTACTTTCACAGATTGTTAATACCATGACTTAAATCATCTGGAAAAGTGCCTGCTGAGTCAAATGACATCAAACGCTCCCTCCAAGCCATGGGCTAATAGCTCTATCTATGGGGATGGAAGTGGCCATGATCTGAACAGAAGGTGCTTGGCTTAGCTGCATGATTCCTAAGTGAATGGCATATGACCAGAAACATGTCTGCAGCTTTAGGCAGTGCCAGAGCATATGAGAGGCATAGAAAGATGGGAAGTTGAGGAATGTTATAGCTCCTCAAGCCCCAGTCTGTCTCCATCCGTCAGCCTTCCTGCAGCATATCAGCACCTGAGCTGAGCTGCACTGCCTGCTCTGCACAACTGAAAGACATGTATGGGAAGTCAGCTTTCTCACACAACATGTAAGATGAGTTGGCCACTGAAACACTGTTACATCAAGAATCTTGACCAGGTGTTTAATATTACCTATTTAATATTCTTGATTAATTCAGTGGGACTAATTGTGCTTAAAAGTAGTTTAAAAGTCACTGTAAAATTATTTTAATTCTCTTGAATCCACATAATCCACACATTCACCACACAGATTATTGACATGGGGTTTTCATAGCCTCATTTATTACATATTGTTTGGAGAATCCATTTTTATGGGATCGGAAGTTTCTCGTTTTCACTCTACAACTGGACTAAGTGTCCATGTAGAGATGGCCAGAGCTTTGAAAATAGTTGGACAATGACAAACAGTAACTTACACAGATGGATTTTATTTGTGCTTCAAGGTCCAGAAGAAATGCCATGGTATACTGAGATAAGTGCTGTTTCTGGGCTTCTGTGTATGCATGGGCAATACAGGCTGTTTTTAGGAACACAAAAGAAGCTCAAACGCAGATAAATGACCAGATCTAAGAGGAAGCTTCTGTCTAACCTTGGTCTGTTAAAGGCTGACTCTCTCTCCTTGTTGCAGGATGTGGGTATGTGAGGGAGGGAATGATACATTTCTGATAGCACCAGTTGTTCCTTGATGGAAGGTGGATCTGCTGTTCTTTAATACAACAATCACATGCAGAAATTAAGGCAGAATCTGAGAATGGAAGTCACATTTCTGTGTACACCAATCAAACGACACCTCTTAGAATTTATTTGCCTTTTTGTGCCTGATTTTTGGCTAGTGCACCATTTCAGTTTTTAAAAGTGATAAACTAAAGCTTTTAAGTATCACGAATAACAGAAATAATACACCAATTAAAAGAAACAAGAAACAGGAAAACACGAAAAAGAGGAAATGCTTGCAAAGTTTGGTTAAAGTTTAGTTTTCAGTGTTTTCTGTGAAATGGCAATGCCTGTTGGAACTTCTCAGGGTGATGAGATTTCAAATTCCATTCTTACAAAACAGATGCTGAAAAGAAGAATTTTTGGTTCTGAATGAAAAAGAAAATCAACAATTCCTCAAGAAATATTAATAAGAGAGTAATTCCTCAAAATAAAAAAGCTGAATGAAAAAGATAGAAAATGAATGATTACTTGTCATTGCTTAGAAAAATACTGCTAAACTTGTGTGCTTGTGCTGATTTCAAGGTTAAAAGAATATGCCACCTAATATGGGAAATCTACTCAGCTGCATACTGTGGGACTTAATCTATATTGAAGCTAAATATTCTATAAGTATGCAGTGAAGTGCAAAAAACAGCAATTGAAAAATGACATGATTAAATGGCACAACATGCAATCATTTGCTCTCAATTATATCAATGTATCTTCTTCATTTCAAGGAGTCAGGCAGAAATATTGTTTTTTAAATGCCTCTATTAAATTGGGCACCAATAATAAAATAGATGAGAGTCCTAATAAGCTCATTTGCGTAACATATATCACACACCACAAAACTATTCTCTCCAAACGGGTTTGTTCATAGATCTGTCTCCCGCTTGTCACCAGTCTTGGCTATATTAAAAGATTTTAAAGGCACAAAGCTTGCAGACCATTCAGTGAAAAACCTTTGTACTTAACCCTTGAGAGAAATTTAAGGCTAATTATGGAAAAAGTATTGATATAATATCTTTCCTGTCACATTTTATTATGATGACAGTCACAACAGAATCTGGGAACGACATTTCAGAAATATCATCTAATTGCAAGTCAGAAATACAGAATGACAGTTTAAAGTAGTATATCACTTCTTTCAAAATAGCGAACTGGTTCTCTCCATTTAAAAGCCCTACTTTTAACAGTACTACAACCACTAAATTGCTATACTGCTCATATCTCTGTAATTCACTGCTTAGCAAAGTGTTATGATATCTCTCTTACAAGAGAACTCTCTCTCTTTCTATATGTATTAAAACCGACAATGAACTAGTAGGAAAAAAAGACTTCCTTTTTTCACTACCTTCAAGAATGTCCATAGGGGCTTGCATTCTACATACAGTCAAGTACTTAATGAATTCTTTTCATTAGCTTTAAAAAGTTACACGAGGATTTGTACTTATTTGAAATAAATAATTGAATTATTTATTATTATTATTATTTTTAACATCATAGACTATATGTTATTTTATTATTATTTTAATAATTAAATTTATTAACTAGGTAAATATATTTATATTAAGTAAAACATTTACTTTTAAATAGCATTCCCATTTTCTAGAAGTACAATATATGCATTAAAAATGGTGGAATTCAGAATAGATGGTTCTGGACTCATTCCATACAAGCTACTATTATATCTGTATGACATTCTTTAACTTCTTTGTTCTATTCCTTATGCTCGTTTAAGTACTTCAAAATATTTGTTTGTAAGAATGCCATTCAATGGTCTGTTATTTAGCTCATACCCCCATGTAACTAGTAATATGTAATATACTCCTCTTCATAAATTAAAAACACTATTAAAATTCCAGACGTATAAAACAATATGAAGATTAAGTTACTATAAAAGAAACTATAATAGCTTGCAGATTGCTTGTATCATTACAAAAGCGCTGGTATCTATTACAGTGTCTCCCTGGAATAAAGAATGCACTTTTGGCAATAATCTGTTTTAAAAAGTGCCCATTACTGTTAAGATGCTCCTATCTTAACTCTAAACTAGTGTGCAATTACAGGAAGATAACTTTTAAAAATAAAAGTAAAACGGTGTTGGATGAAAATGAATCTTCCCTACTGAAATACAACATAGTTTTTTCAAGTCTTATTTTTCTTGTGTTTTATATGGGGAATTAGATTCATTTTCAAACTGAAATATTTTAGAGCTATATACTACACACTTTGAAGCTGGGGTCAGCTTGGTTCCAGGGGATAAGCCAAGGCACTCAGATAGAGGAGCCAGAGGGGATGGCAGGAGGATCCATTTTTCTAGTCTAGCATAGTGTTTATAAATGCCTTTGGTTCATGTCCTCTTCTCACTTAATTTGAGAAATTATCCTTCCAATGAAAAAGATTCAAAGGAGAAATATTGCAGGAAGCGTCACAATTTACCAGGGTTTCCTTTTTTGCCCTCAGAAGATGCTAAGATAAAAGCAGGCTAAGCATCAGACAGGTAGAATAAACAACAGTGTTGCATTTTGCTTTTGTAATGAATCCTGAACCACAGTAATCAAAAATATGTTTGCCTGTACCGGACATGGTAAATTTGAAATTTTTGTTAGATCACCACACTGGGTAGAGTTTCAGCTGAAACGTGTAGAAATTCAAGACAGTAAACAAATTTAGGTACAGCTGGAAACCTTTTTCAAAAAATCATGTAAGGCATCATTTAGGTTCAACTTGAATTTCAGTCTTTGGAATTCACTTAGAATTACAGATGAAGAGAAATCAAGATGTTTCTCAACACAGAACACATATCAGATGCCAAGAAACCCTCTCCAATCGCCTAAAAACCTTAAGCATGAATTTCAGCCAATTTTAGAGAACAGTTAAAACTGTTAAAACTTTATCCTATCTTGGAGCTATACTGGGCTTTAAAGGAAAAACTTCCTTGTGTGGATGTACATCAATACCTGTAAATCTCAAGCTCAGGTTCAGATGTTAATATTGTATTTACTCCCTTTCTTAATCTAGTTCCCTCATAGGTGGTAGACACGAAATTTTGCTGTCCTTGTGCAATTGGCCCGGTATATTCCAAAATTTAATGAGAGTTTACCATATTCTGAATTACAGAAAAAAATGTATTGGTATTACCTTGTTTATGGGAAAGCAGCGAATACAAAATAAATTAGATTATTCTCTTGGAGACTTCAGAACAGGAAAGGGAAAATAAACACATGTAATAAGTAAGGAAAAAGAAATTTCCTTTGGCTTTTTTCTTATGTCAGTAAAGTAAACTTTGCCTGTATACAAAAATATACAGGTTGAGCTGTGCTAGGGTAAACTGAGGAAAATAAATTGTGATGTTTTCCTGTCTATCCGTATATGCACAGGGACAACAAACAGGCTTTTCTAGAAATTGTGTTCTTGTTATTTCCAAAAAGCAGTGCATCCTCAGATGGGCTATACATTCTTTTGTCTTACCTTAAGCATAAATATACACACATAAACACAGTTTTTCGTTTCAGTTCAAGACAAAGCCAAAAGTCCCCAACAAGAGAAGCTACTTACAGCAGAATCAACGAGAGCCAGGCAGCACTGTGATGAGGTAGGTTCACCCCTCTCAGATGTAGGGTAGCTACCCCAGTACCTAACTTGGTAAATAAGATTAAGAGAAGTGATCACGTTGACTTGGGAAGCAGTTGTCCCTCTCTACTCGACACTGGTGAGGCTGCATCTCAAGTCCTATGTCCAGTTCTGGTCCCCTCACTCCAAGAAAGACATTGGGGTGCTGAAGCATGTCCAATGAAGGGCAACAGAGCTGGTGAAGGGTCTGGAAGGTAAGTCATGTGAGGAATGGCTGAAGGAGATGGAATTGTTTACCCTGAAGAAAAGGAGGCTCAGGATATCACTCTACAAATATCTGAAAGGAACTTAGTGCCATGGTTTAGCTGACATGGTGGTATTCAGTCAAAGGTCAGACTCTATGATCTTGGAGGTTTTTTCCAAACTTTATGATTTTATGATTCTATAATTATGTTCAGTTTTAAATTAATACTAACTTGCCTCTTGTACAAGTTAGACAGATAAGGCTTTGACATACAGAGTTTAGTCCCAGAACTACAAGGCTTGAATTAGAGGGAAGGACAGAAGCAGGTGATTTGGTCAAGATGAACTGTGAATGGCAGCCAAAAAGCTAAGGGCTGTCAGAAACCAAATATCTGGCTACAGTGACTGTTTTTCTATGATAGTCTTAGAGAACCAGAGTTACTCATAGTACTGCACCTCCAACTGCCATTCTTCCACTGCCTGGACAATAGGATTGGGCTGAGAGGACTAGACAGGATGAAAGCAAAGAGGCCATGAAAGAGGTTTTCTTCCTTCACTAACGCTTAGAACATAAATAGGTTCCTCTTACTGTGCCCAAAACATGAAAATAGGCATCAATGTGATAAAGGAAAAAATGGTTCCATAAGAATGATGTTGCATCACCAGCCATTGGCAAAATGCACAGAAAATCCATCAGATTAGAGGCCGTGCCTTCAGTTTTATTCTGAGGTGAGGAAATGCAGCTCTTCCCTAAGAGGATAGTAAAGGAATCATCCTTCAAAGGACAGGAATCCACATACTTTTTTTTCTCCATTGACTTTATGCAGCAAGCATAATCTAAGTCACTCTCCGGTCCCTAGCAATATGGTATCAGTCTACAAATCCCATTCCTGACTGACATCTCATGCTTGTGATACATAGTGTACCTGATAAAGATTGCAATAAACACTTTGGAATATATATTGGAGACCTGTTCTTTTACACTTACATCCTTACTCATACTAAATTACACTTTACCCTGCAAATAATTCTACTAAAATCAATTTAGTTTCCTGGCGGTATGAAATTATTTTTAGTGTAAGTAAAGGTACTAATACAGTCCATAACAATACTCCCTATTGGGACTATGATCTATTAACTTACATACGAAGACAAAATTTGGGAAAACTGTCCAGTATGAAACCAAAATTAAGCAACAGTCTACTAGGTCAATGATCCACTAATTAAAAAAAGCCTCATTAGTGGCTCCAGAGACATTATTCAATCAATAATCCACTAATATTGGAGAGATTTGCACCTGAAAATGCAATGCTATGGCTCCAAAGGGGCAGTTACAGACAATCAAATAAATAGTCTAACCCCATGCAGTAGTACGAAGTGAGCCTTGATGGAGACAGTACAGTGAATTTTTGCTAAATGTCTTATATTCCCAGCCCACACTGTACTTGTTTTTCTGCATGTTATCAGTAACAAAGATAAAGCTTTGAGGCCAGTCAAGGTACCAAACCCCTCTGTAAATTACTGCAAGTCAATCCTGGCTTATTTTTAGGGGAAATATTTCTTTCTCCTTTTTTTTTGTCATTTTTTGCTTTCTTCTCATTTTCCTTTTCCAGATTGGTAGTAACAGAAGAGAATGATTCCGGTTTTGCAGTAAATCGGT
Organism: Falcunculus frontatus; assembly: GCA_013398115.1. Taxonomy (NCBI): domain Eukaryota; kingdom Metazoa; phylum Chordata; class Aves; order Passeriformes; genus Falcunculus; species Falcunculus frontatus. The sequence continues at coordinate 59,185 of VZRV01001942.1, forward strand.
CTTCAAGGCAATAGCAGAACAATAAGCACTCATTTTTAAGGAGTCATTTGGATGGATCAAAAGAAAAAATCAATTACATCTTCAAACATAATGAAAATAATAAGTGATGGAACTGAAAATGTTCTCTCAAAAGAAGGCAAGTCAACTATTTTTTTACTTCTACACATCTGACTCTTCAAGAGAGGGGGAAATATAGCTCAGAGTCTGTAGATGTCATTGATATGAAAGTCTTGGGAAAGGAACTGTAAGCCCTTTGTCACCATGAAATTGCAAGTTTTACTTAATGGCTAGTTTCAGAAAGCTTTCTCTGTAAGCCAGAGTGTGGTCTGTGTTGCTCACACTGAGTGAGACCTCAAGTCTTTCAAGCTTACCCCTGACATGAGAATTAAAAAGAGATCTTCCCAGTACAGTGAGAGACAAGGACTGTCTGAGGCTCAATTGCCTCCTCACCAGCTCCAGTTAACAAGATGGTTCCAATGAGCACCCTATTGCACATCCGGGAGGACTGATAAAGAAATTTGGGCTTAATCTTTCTGGAAAAGAAATAAACCTGTAATTAGTGTAGAAGAACCTCACAGATATCAGTAAATCCTTCTAAATTGGAATTGTAACTGTCTCATCCTCAAGTCCCTCTGTCTTAATGACACTCCTGATGATTTCTTGAGTGGGATGCATATGAACCAATGGAGAATGTGAGCCTGATCTAGTCATTTAGAAGCAGGTATTCTGAGGTACAGTACCTCTTCTCCATAGCCTAAATTTTAGATTTTTTGGTTTTGGATGACTAAACCAGAATTGATTAATTGCATCCCAAAAGTACTTTTCTCCCTTCCAATTACTAGAAAAGAAACTCAGAGAAGATCTCTGCACTGAAGCTAGTCTGTTTTAACATGCTGTCTGTGGGGCAATCATCTTGGTGTATCAGAAATAAGGGGACAGTACATGAAATAGACCTAAGAAGTAAGCAAAATATCAATTCATAGCCCAAAAGTAGCCACTAGATTACTGTTTGTCCATCAAAGCATTCAGTATATTGCTGTAGCTGAGCTCTGCTGAGCTCCGTTCTTCCTGTTACTAGAGTAACCTCCATCCCACATCCCAATCTTAGTCCAGATCTCTCCTGTCTCTTTATTTCCCTCAGCAAAGGGAGCAACTGTGGGGCAAAAAGGGTTTAGACAACTAGATACTGTTTAAGATTAATTTTGATGTTTTGATTAATCAGGAAGTAAGTAAAAATGTAAAAACCAGAGAATTCATATTTCAGGATTCACAGCCCAAACGAGATGATGGAATGACAGCTGTCATCTCAGCAGAGTATTCAGTCTTAAGTGGGAACTCTGTCATATCAGTATTGCCTTAAATAGGGAGACCTTATTGAAACACAAAGTGAACTTTCTTTCAGTGAGTAATAAGTATATCAAATCAAAATCTGAGATACACTTCAGCATATTAAGTATCTAAGCACTCTGTGTTTATGTGTATTTGTAGATATATAGTATTGTGCATTGATATTTTAGTATATTAAATCAGCTTAGAGTTATAAAACCATATATTGTATTAGGGCCAAAAAATATGTATGTAAAGCTGCTTTATTGTAAAGATGTGGCTTCCCATTTCAGTGGTCCACAGAAGCGCTACTTTGGGATGGTGGGTCATGGAAAATGAGTCTGAATTTGCTTCAAACCTTTGTAAGAGGCATCAGGCTACATTCAACTTTGGAATCCTACCTGGATTTAATAGTGCATGCCAAGATTTAATTTCTGTTTGCTAAAATTTAATCCAAACAAAATTTGGGTAAACAATTCTTCCTCTGTGAAAAGTTTTAGGTCTCTGAAGTCACACACCTTTTGAGAAATTTATTGAAGCTATCAAAACCTTTCTTTTTAATATATAATCATAGAGGTGTGAAAAGGATTAAATCCAGCTTGACTTATTTTGGACTTTCTATGGGAAACTGTTTTGCATACTTTTGTTACATGCATATTGAAATTCTGTAATTCTTTGATTGCAGCTCTGCCAGGAACATCATTCCAAAAACTGTAAAGGATCCAGAATGCAGCAGTGAAAGCAATTTCTGGCACCTGTAGGAACAGCCAGCATTTTTCCAATTTCTGAGTGTCCAAACCTTTATTCAACATTAATAGTTTTACTTCATTTTGGCCATAATCTTACATGCTCCCAAACTCACTTGTGTTTTATTTGATTGAAGCATGTTTAATTGATTTTTTTTGTTTGACGTACAGTGCTGACTCTTCTACAAACTTTTCAGTAAAAATAAAAAGAATCATAAGACATATTGACTATTAATTACCAATTCAACCTATATTACTTAATCAGAAATTTCAGTTGTCTTAGGCCATGGAGAAATAAGAGATGCTGCTGAGAAATATGCTTTTTTTGTAAATGACACTCCATCATCTGGTATGCTCAAGTCATAAATGTAGTGGAAGATGAACTTCTGAGTGGGTCTAGTCATTAGAAATGACATAAAAGCATCACATAATTTACACTGTTTACAAGGCAAGCAGAAACGGCTACAAACCTACTAGTTATGGAATTCAATAAACCCTTGACTTTTAGAAATTTTAAATGAGAAGAAATTTTCAACATGTTTTGTGTGATTAAGTAGTCCAATTTCTTTAATGGATATATTGACTAAAGTCAATTGAAATCACAAGCTCTCAGTACTGCTGAAAACCAGGATTGCTTTCGTTAAAGACACAAATGAAGATTTAGGAGACAGGTATGTCTACATATAGCATGTTGCTTATTGCTTCAAATAAAACCAGATCAGAAAATGACATAAAATATGACATTATTTTTTTGCCAAGCACAATTTAGCAGAAAATCTCTGCTAAAATCCTGTTCTGAACAGGAAAATCTTGTTCCTCATCCAAGTTTGGAAGAGAAAGAGAACAGGTTCCTTTATAAATCTTGCTACTGAAAACACTAGAGGCTTTCCCAGTTGGACATGATTGAGAAGGGATTCTGAGACAGATAGGTACTCACAAGTCTAAGCTTATTCTTGAGAAGCTGGTCTGTAAGCCAAAGCCAAAACGACTTTCTGAGGCTGATCATTTCTCTATATAATACACTTAAAGTCTTAAGTTTAATTGCAAGTGACAGAAATATATGACTAATTATTTAGGCTCCCCTGTTGCTTTTAGAGGGCACTTTGCAGAGAAAAAAGCACGCTTTTTGAAGTCTCAGACACATAAAAGAAATGTGGCAGACCACTTCTACTGACAAGCTAACAGGCACATAAATTTCTGGCTAGACCTTACTCAAATCAAACTTACTAAAACTTTCATGAAAGAATGCAAACTCTTTTTATTATTGCTTCTCATTCTTTATAGCTCCAAATCTCTCCTGACCCACAAAGTAGCTAAACATTGTTAGCTTAGGAAATCAGTTGTGCCAATTATTAGTCTCATTATATCTGGTATTTCAGGGGCTAGAACTATGAGTTTACCTGAGAATCTTGTATTTCATTTAAAAAGTAAGATTATGGTTCTGGCCCTCATCATTTTCTGTGAAAAGCTAGAAAACATGAACTCAAGGGACTTAAAGAGGAATAAAAAGCTTGAATAAATAAAATAAACATATGTTTGTAGCTATGATGATCTCAAGAATTTGAAGACAATTTTTTTATTTTCTTAGTCTACATTTTGTGTTGCAACAGAAGAAATAACAGGAGTAAGACACCCCAGCTTCCCCCTCTGCAGCTCAGCAACTTGTGACCATTCTTTCTCCCTTGAACAGAAGCTGAGGTTCGGCTACTTGACTTTCTGTGAAAACCTTGAAAAGTCATCTAATCTCCACGTATTTTATTACTCTCATTTCTAAAAAGGGGATGATGGTAATAACGCCTACCTTAAAGGTTTAGTAGGGCTTAGTTCAGTAATGTTTGTACAGCATGTACAGCTCATTGACTGGACAGTACTATAGAAATTCTAAGTATTATTATTACACAGGAGTATTCCAAAAGAAAAGTAATGCATTAGCAAATTCTTTAATAAAAAGAACACTCAGATTAATACAGCATGATTTTCTATAAAAGAAGACAAAGAAGTCAAAATAGTATCCTACCAGTGAATTTAAAAACTACTCCTCCTGCTCTCATCTTGGATCCCAACTGCATGTGAACTATACATTTGATTCATTCTCCAATTGCAAAATGGAAGGAAAACACCTCAAAAAATGGAATAACTCTTTTTCCTAAGGCATAACTGTAATTTAAAGCATAACATTATGGAATGAAAATCAAGGGTATCGCTGAGTTTATTTTATTAAAAATGTTTCCCTGTGTACAGTGGCTGTGTGTATAATTGGGATGGTGCATCACAGAAAATTTCCATTAAGAAACAACGATTCACTTACCACAGTGAAAGCAGTAATAAGGTTAAACTCTTAAGCTAAGTGGAAAGTAAGTCAAACTAAACCCCAGCAGGTTTTCTACTAGTGGCATAGCTAATGTTTTTGAAAATGTTCTAAATGTTCTTTCTCATATATATGTATTATACATTGTAGTATTGTTAATTATATCCATTTTCTCTTTTATACACTTCCCCAAGAGATCAGTGAAGAATGGAAAACTTACTTATAGTGGATTTCAGATTTAATGAGACAAAGATGGCTCAATATGTATGACAAAATGATGTGCTCTCACCATATTTGATAGGTAATTATTTTTTATACTCTAATGGCTACCATTTTGAAAATAATTAATGTATTATTTGTGTAATTAATAGACTATCAACCAAGTAAGGAAATACTCTGGATACATCATGGTGGGTGGTACTATCTTGTTTAACATCTCTAGAGCTTTTGGCGTGACATCATGTTATATATGTACTAAAAGATTTAATTTGAGAAATTTATTCATTATGTAAGATTGGTATGGTATTTCTCTGTGTGTGTGTGTGTAAATATATGTATAAAAAAAGTAGATTTATAAAAAGCTTGACTGACATTAGATTTTTAAATACATAGTTCTGAACTTAAATAAATGCCGTAATTTTCCGCAGAAATAAGAATGTCCAGCACTTCCTATGGAAAACATGCACCTATTGCTGATGAAGTTCTGCAGGTCTATCAACAGTCCTTCCTAATAACCAGCTTTGAAGTTTGCTGATAGATCAAACAGAATCATCATGACTTTTTCTCCCCATCAGCAGAAGACTGGAAATCATTAAAAAAATAATATTGATGTCATAAGAAAACTTAAAATTGCTTTTAAATGGACAAGGAACCTGAAAACCACTGACTTTATCTACATTGACACATCCTTTTCAATAACAATCATGACTGAAAAATGAAGAGTTAAGGAACAACTAAATGGGAAGAAAGTAATTTTTCTGCTGTTGTTTTCTTGAACACTTGTACAAAAAAAGTATGTTTAGAAGTGTTGGCAACATACTCTTTGAGGTGTGTATTTAAGAAATCTTCCATCATCTTGAGAGTGCTGTTGCCCTAGACACCCTGGTGTACTAGTGGAATAGAAAAAACCTCTTTAAAGCTCAACAATGACTTTTGATTCCTTTCTTATTCTTTGGTCAAAGATCACTTGTAGAGTAAAGTGACCTGTAATGATGACTCAGGTGAGGGTTTATTTAGAAACTATGAACAGAAGAAAATTGCACAGTTCTACCAGGTCTGTTTGCTAAATTAGCCCTCTTTCCTGAATGTTACCATTACTTATAGGGAATGGAACAAAACATGCAACCTCCACTAAGTCAGTTGCTAAGCTAACACTGGCCTTCAGCTGAAGGAGCTTATCATCTGAATAAAGTATTGTGACTACAATCATTTCCCTCCTTTCTATAAATCTTCAGGCTTAGGCTTAGGATGTGGCCTAGATTAATGCAAATCTCATAGTATATATGTCTTTTCCAAATATTTAGTTACCACAATCTTGAATGTTTTCTCATGTATGCTAAATTTATCTCACTGTAATTGTTACGTCAGATAGGCTGTTCTTGACTCATGTGTGCAGAGATATAGGTTATTAAACTGATGATCACACAAGACCTTAATTACCTGATGCAGAGAGTGAAATTCAGAGTGAAGTTTTTTGTGACAAAATTCAGCTGCTTTTTTTTTTTTGCCCCTCCCCGTTTCAGGGGGATTGGAAAATAGATCATCTTTAGGGTCTCCTCCAACCCAAACCATTCTATGATTCTCTGTTTTACAGTGAGGTAGAAGGCAAGAATACTATTGCTTTTACAATCATGGTGCAATTAGCCCTCTAAAGCCCTCTTTTGCAAAAATGTTTACAAAATAAATATTATTGTAAGGATTCAATAAAATAAACATGAATGAACACATAAATGAAGATGAGAAGATACCATTAAATATATACATGCAGTGCATCATGTTATGTATAAGATAAATATTTTATCCCATCATAAAGAAGTTTCTCTACAAAAGCTATGATCGTTTTTTTATTACCTTAAAATATTGCAGTTGTTTCTCAGCATTCATTGTTCCTTCATTTTCTTGTCTCAGACAGGAATTGAAGATGAAAAGCTCTGTATCTCTCAGCCACCCTTTCAGCTCTTTGATCCTGACCTCCAGCTGCCTTACCAGGCTGCCGCTTTCAGGCGAGAGCAGGTCACGTGGACCTAACCCACTGTGCCCTACCATTGTGTCTTGGATCTTCTCTCCTAGGGTTTTCTAATGCACCAGATAAAAAAAAAAATAGATTAGTCTTATGTACCAAAACACAGACAGGTTAATGTGCAAAAAGAAGAATCTGTTAAATGACTAGAGATGTGGTTTTTTAATAATTATGACTAATATCAATCAATTTATTTCGCTGTTTCCTTGTTTCAATCAATTTCATTTTTTGGTACCCTTATTTCTCACTTATGCTGTTCTCTCTGGGTCACTGACTTTGCTAGAAGGATTATAAATCAGTGTTTACCAAGAGCAATTAAGGACAGAGGAGACAAAATGCTTCATAACTTTGTAAACGAGTTACTCCACAGAATTTGTCCATGGCTTTAGAAACTTATGGCCATAAGAGTTACTGGTTTCTAGGCAGCAACAGAAAATATGACAATCACTGAGTTCACCAGACTCCTATCCAAGGTACCATCTAAATTTTTTGGAGAAACACTGAGATATTTTTAGTAGTATGAACTGTCAGGTCATAATTTCCAAACATGTAGCCCTGAGGCTGTATAGAGGAGCAGTTAGGTCACAAAACAGCTGGTTTGTTGTTAAAAGTGGATGAACTCATTCAGACACCAAAAATCCTCACTGTTGCTGAACATAAGGCAAGTTTTTTTGGCAACCAAATTTGAATTTCAGGTCTCCGTGTTAAGCATCCACTTTAAAATAATGGACCCGAGTAAACATTCACCTCTCATTGCTAACGAATCTAATTTACTACAGCTTTTCAAAGTAGTATTTCTAATAAGAGAATCACTACATAACATTTTGATAGTGGACGCTGGGTGCTTAATGAGTATTCAGAAGAGGTCAGGGATAGAAAGTTACCTTCCTTTTCAGTGTTTTGAAAGGCAATCCTTTAACATCACAAGTGAGATGTGTTGTTGCCTGCTTCTTCTATGCCAAGCAGTATTTTATCTGACCTATAAGAGGCTGTCAGGCTGACACTTATTATAAGCACTAGATCTGTGTTACTGATTGTAGAATATTGAATATACACTGACACTCACATCCAATAACCTTTTAAACTGATAATTAGTGGTGGTTAATTGTCGTAACATGAAGATACAGTTTTAGGTGACCCAGTATGTCTGTCTATTGAAAGTGCATGCCATAGAAAGTTACTGGAATATAAATTATAACAATGAAAATAGCTTCCAAAAATAAGCTTTAAAACACAAATAAAATTAGAGCAACAGATACTAATGTGCTATGTGGCATTCTGTAAATCACATCTTTAGGAGATCATAACTGAAAAACATGCTTTCTTGGCAACACCCTTCTATTTTCATGGTGCAAATATTGATAATTTGAAGACCCTCAGTGGAATCCAGCACTAGCTATTGTTTTTATGCTGTAACAAAAGTAGCAGCAGGAGGTGAAATCAATGCCCTTGGAGGGTAGGGTCACAAAAAAGAATTTATTGCCACTTTTTTGTTCTGGAACAGTTTGCAATCATAAATTCTTCATAAACAGAATACTTCAGAGAATGGTCCGTCTTCATAAATATACGACAGAGGACATCAATTTCATTTAATTCACAATTTGTGTCAGCACAGCAGATGCCAATGCCTGCCTTGATAGGGTTGTTTAATATGCAATTGAGACAGAGTAATATTCAGCACAGGGGACAAAATTTCACAGATTAAACTGTACGCACCACTGACATTTCATTCTAATGTATTTCCATTCCACAGTGTTCACCTTAGATGAAAGTAATATTAAAAACCATATCCCTCTATTTTGCCATTGTTAGAAGTTAAAATCCTTGTCTTTAATTTTTTTCATGCCAATTAAAATGTAATCATGCCAATTAAAACAGTATGTCTAGTGCTGTTAGTTTCTGCAGAGGTTTTTATTAAATTAAACAAAACTCTATAAAACTCTTCTTATTATTCATGAAACTGCATTTAACAGAAAAATTGTAATAGGTATATTTTATTTTTTGTAAATGCTGAAATTAATGGCAAAACTTAATCTGGAGGTATATTTTGATTTTAACATACTGAGAAGCAAAGGGCTTCAATTTTTTTTAAGACATTTTCTAGATTTTTAGAATTATGATCTTGTTTCATGGTTTTAAATCCTACCAGCTTTAACCACTGCCACTGGATTAAGCTGATTAAATACACTGAAATTCATAAACGTAAGGCTTACATCTGAAATTATTTTAAAAATAAAAATTGTCATGAAGTAAAAGATTGAGTTAGTAAGTCCTTTTTTTATCTGTAAATTTATTAATGATGAAACAAGTTCAAAATGCTTATGGTGATGCTGCAGATGAAAATTAAAAGTAATAAGGTCACTGATCATAAGGCCAATTTTAACATTTTCTGACAATTTGCACATTTAGAGAATCAAGTGATTAGAAGCAACTGTGCTTAACTAAAAAAGCCCCACCCTCTGAAATGGCTATTGCATTACCACAGAACCTAAAGTGACAGAAGTCAGTATTTAAAATGCTGTTGGCAGTTTGCATGTATAGCTTACTTATAATATATTAGAAATATTTTTTAAACTAGGATAATAGCATGCAAAATTATGCAATGTAACTGTATTGCTAATATCACACATCTATAATTAATCACTTAAAGTAATTTATAAATTTATCTTACCCTTGATTTGAAGTGAAGGCAATTAAGGAGAGAAGTGGATGGAAAAATATATAGTTTGACCTCTCTCTCTCTCTCTCTCAGCTGTTTTACAACAATAGGACAATAGTGTCTCCTGCACAGTGCCATCACCGGTCTCTGGGTAACAGAATCCCTATATTGCTTTTTTTGCCAGATTCTTGTATCTCACTCTTTGGCTGAGACCCAGCCCATCATAGCGTGAAATGAATTACATGAAACTTTTTTGGCTTTTGTCAAAAGTCAGATGAATACAGCAGCATGCAACATACCCGGGCTGTATTCTCAGCTTCAGGTATGCAGATTTGTACTGAATCTGTATATTTGTTTTTGAGCCATCAGTGTGACCTGAAATATGCAGTGACAACCCCACTTTTCATCTTAAAGGTATAGTAAATAGTTAAACAGTAGATGTCTCTAACATGTACCTTCAGAATAAATTCTATTAACATTCACTCAAGCATGACAGTCAGTGTATATCAGATATACTGCATTATAGTTGACTTGGTGCATACCCGTAATACATGGCATATTTTACTTACATTTTTTATGTATTAAAGAAGTAAAATTATTAAAGTCAGACAGGAGACAAGCATGGAATAAAAAAAATCAACAGAAGAGGAAAAGGCTATGGAGTTTTTATAATAGAATGAGTAGCTTCTTTGAAATGTACGTGGTGGATTGAAAGAGAGAGATATTTGTGCTCCAAATTAGAAATCAGACAGACAGTGTACTTCAACACACAAAAATGTACACATAACCCACAAACAGTAATAAAAATGCAAATACCCCAAGCAGTTCCCATTTTTCATTAATTGAATCCACTTTTTCAAGGAGATCGTTCGGTAGTAAAACACCACTTTTCTTCAGAGCTTCAACCTTACTAAGCAGTTCCATCTTTTTTGGGTGCCTGATTGACATTTCTACATTGTATCTCTAAAATGAAAAGAAATATATATTATTAGCTGCTGTAGAGTTCTCGCCATAAAAAAATAAACTTTAATTGTATGCTCCTGGTTATGGTCATGCTCCATCTGACATTTTCCAATTTTAGTTTTTTTAAGCACACAACCTTCTCATGATATCATAAGAGATTTAGGTATCAAGCATGTAGACTTCTGGGTGACACATCTGTGTAGGCAGTTATTAATTGATTACACATAGTAATATTCACTCTTTCACAATATTCACTTGTACAACAATATTCACTGACAGTCTCCCATCTGAATCTCGATCTGCCTTTGTCTCACTCAGGTTAGTGGTATCTTATTTTTAAACATGCTACTTTAGCAAATAACACTGAGGTTCTTCATGGAAAACAAACCAAAATTAAACAAAAAACCTCAAGGAAATAATTTAACACTTATGTTTCCTCTAGACTTTATTTATTCTCTCACTCATTGTGGTTTCTGTGTCATACATGGGCCTGAAAATGTGAGAGTTTGACCTTCAAAAAACAATTAGACATAGCTCCCTTAAAACACAATACCAGTAACTTGATTTTTACTGCATCAACCAACAGGAACAGTGAACTGGCCCACAAATGAGAACAGCCACAATGTTAATACACTCCAATAGTTTCTTCAAGTTGAAAACGCCTTCTATTTTGTGCACTGTTATTTATTGTTAAAAAAGAAAAAAGGACAGAGAAAACAGGCATAAAAGTGGAAGTCTCTTTCAGAAATTCATCATAGGACTTTCTAAATATTTAGGTCTATATTATTTATATAGTCTATAGAAATGTACTCTAATCTACAGACACATTGGAAAATAATTTTTTTTTTAGATTGTATTCTCTGAAAACTTGAATTAAGAAATATAATAGTTACTCTAGTGGTTATATTATGTTTTCATAGTTGGTACAGTAAACTAAAAAAAAAAAATTAACAAACAGGCACCCACATATACGTACCCTCCATATAGTTAAGCTAATTAAGTATGAAAAGACTCATTGAAATGGAACTTCTGATATGGCCAAAAATGTGCCTTTTACTGAAAGAGGAGAGTTCAGCACATAATCTTGCAAAGGTGTTTACAAGACATACATAAATTATGCAAAGCTATTAGAAAATTGCTTCCTAAACATTAAGCTTTCTTTGCTTCAAATTCTCCCAAGAAATCTGCTATTGCAGCTCATACTGAAAATGTTAATAACTGGGCTAAATATAAAAAATTAAACTGGAATAAGGAATGTTTAAAACATGGGTGCCTTTGCCAGATCCAAGAGCATGCTCTGTAGGAAAACAAAGCAAAAATACAATTGCAGACAGCTTAAAGAAAATAATAAAGGTGTGAAATCACTGTTTCAGCTAACAGGTTCTCAGCATTTCCATGCATATGTTTGCATATTGTTAGTTTCATATTTTAATCTCTCATTTACACAACACATGCACATCATTTGTATTATGTAAACTTCAGCAAATATTAGTCATTTGTGGATCATAGAGCAAATGTTTTAAATGAGGTGATTTAAACCATTTCTCATTATTAATGAACACTGATCAGGTGTCTGCGTATCCAAAACTGCATGAATATGCATGGTAAGACCCAAGGAATTGTTTGTAAAGAACTTGCCTTTTGACACTCAGTGTGCTGTGGCTGAGGTTTGAGACATATACCACCGTAGGCAATCCCTACCAGGCTGGGCACTAGGGCTGGACCCGCCAAGAGGCAACACCATTTTATTCAACTGATGTGTTCAACAAGTATGATTCCTGGTCCTGTTTTATTGCCTTCTCGGCTAGAATGGCTGCTGGAGGAGATTACAATCTTCTTTATGTAATCTGATTTCTATTTAAAGATGATATAGCCGAAAAGGATTTGCATAATTATTTCCATAAGTACATGTAATATCAAAGGGAATCCAGAGTCCAATTTGCTAGGCACTGAAATCCAGTACGCACGACTCCTTTTCTTTTGTCAAGTGAATTAATAGACTGAGGGAGTCCTCTAGCTGTGTGTCACTGGTGCAGGCACAGCTAGTTACTGCTCATCACCTGCTCTAGGCTGGCACTTGCTGCTGCCTGGGCTGGGGCTGGGGATGCTCCTGGGCAGTGCAGGACTGATGATGAAATGAAATACACTGCATGTTTCATAACTGCAGTGCTCTTGTTAACTTAGAAACAGAAGACATTTCATTTAATTTTGGACGAGATAAAATAATTCAGTGCTGCATAATCCAAACAGTGTGACAGATGTTATAAAAGGTTATTACATTAAAGACTAAATAAGCTAGATTTTATGTACGTGTTGTCTTTGTGACAGTGTAACCTACTGTATAAACAAGCATGATGAAAGTGCTGATTGATAGAAAATGCATTATACAGTAACAGTAAAAGATGAGAGAATTCAGTTGATTATCAGATGCATTGGTATATGACTGAGAGTCAGTATTGTTTCACTCCTGGATATTTAACACGCAGTGTGTATTTTAAGTTAAGGGAAGAGCTTAATGTACAGGAGGTACAGTTTGAGAACTGATAGCACGAGATGCTATTGCTGATGCTATTTTGTAATCCATTAAACACCTACACCCTGAGCAGTTGTATGGAAAAATTAGCTATCAGCTCTATCAGTGCTGCACAACCCTAGTCTGGTAGGACTATTTAATCCTGTGGTGAGAAGATAATTTAATCTTCAGATTCATTCTTTCCTCAGCTTTAAGTGAGCAAAGACTGCTCCATTGTGACAGTCTGTGGATGTTATGATATAGATTACTGTTTAATAGCCAAAAATGAGATTAAGGAAGTTAAGGTCACAGGTTTCTCGCCATAGCCACAATAATAAATAAATGGGTAATATTTAATTTCCTACAGCACCTGTCATATAAACTGGGAAAAAAAACCCAAACAACATACTGGAATAACTGGAAAATATTTACAGCATGATTAGCTGTGTATATATGTGCCTGGTTTTGTGTTCCTGAGGCCACTCAAAAGAAATCCAAAACATTGTTATGTAAGTTAAAGAATCTGGTCTTTTATTCCTTCTTTCTCAATACAATCAATATTTCTCAAAGGACAAAGAAAGGAATTAAAGTAAATGCAGTAGCATTTACCCATGAATAAGTTTGGCAAAAATATTTAAGCCAAAAGAGGTTGAATTCCAAAACAAAACAAGTTTCAATCTTACTTCCCCTGATAAAAACATCCTACGAAATCCAGGCAGGCTGATTGAGACACGTTTTTCGACACTTTATACTAAACTGTGCCTTTTTTTCCTTCTTCTTCTTTTTTCTTAAAAAAAAATTATATAAAACATTTTTTGTGTGAAAAATCACACCCGAAAATTCTGTCCAAATGGAGACTGGAACAATGCCTTGTAACAGTGTTAATTGTCACCATGGAAACCAGAAGAATAAGCCATTTTGAAACTGGTATAGAAGGCACACATTGAGCAACTCAAGCATTTTTCAGCCTCCCTCAGTGTTAAGGAACAAGATGCCTAGTCACTGAGAGGTCAGAGAAAGAAATCATCGTGAAAGGTTTGTAGATGTGCACTGTCTGGTAAACAATAAAAAAATCTGTACACAGTTAACAACTCTGTAAGACTGTGCACTGCATCTTTCAGAAAGAGAAACGCCACAAAAAGATGATCAGGAGATCAGCAGATTCCACCCCTTGAGCAAAACTTTAGGGCAATATTATGCGAACCTTGCCCCTAAAGCTCCCTGGGAATTCTGTTGTTGTAATAAAACTTCAGAAGAGAAAAGAAAAAAAAAAAAAGCCTGCATGATGGAATTCAAAATAATGCTCTAAAAGCACACAGAGAGATTAAGACATCCATTGTGAGACTTTTGTATGGTGCTTCTGTTGGTCATAGTGAAAAGAGACCAGACATACTGAACACACAGTGGAGCTATGGCTACGAAGTACAGACGAATTAAGCCAATGAACTTTCTCCATTACTGGAATAAGGGTGCGCTATTTGTAGATGTTCTGCATTCCATCATTCACATGCTACCAAAGTATCTTCAGTCAGATGGCACTGTAGGATATACAGCTGAGATCAGAACAGAGTGACCTGTAACCTTTTTTACCTGCACTGAAATTCCAAACTTTAAAAATTTGCCTTTTGGGCTGTTTTGACTGCAGCAGATACCAATAAATACAGACACATACCCTCCGTGTCTGCATGTGCATGCACAGTCAGCAGTGGCTCACATTTGCAAAATATACTGCATGCATAAAATTGAGTAAAGAATATTCTGCAAGAAAATTCATCAAATATGTAATAGAAATAAATACAAATGTATATATATACATGCATATATAGCAATATTTGTCCATCATCTCTTCACACACATTCTCACTTTGCTTTCTGGATAATGTTTGCACTCTTCATGCTAGGCTTCATGGTGGCCCCTTAGGAAGCCCATGCCTAATGCCATTCAGTGGTGAACAAAGAGTCTTTTTATTCCAAAGTCCAGGGTCCAAAGCTCAGCTGTATACAAGCAAAGTGAAGGAATCTGCTAGAGGCCAGTCTACCCTTCACAATAGCTCTTAATGCTTCTACCTTTTTGGTACTGTCAGTGTGAAACATTTTAGAAACTGTCCAGAAGCTTGGTTATATTTCTTATGTTGTCAATAGCACTAGAACCTCTGGACAACATTCAAGATATGGGTAGTGCGATCTGTCTAGATGAATAGCAGTTTCTGTTTCTTGCAAACTTCATGTATTTCTCTATTAGCAATTTATGGCAAATAATTACACAGAGAAATTATAAAGACTCCTACAATTGTCCTTGTAAATTAATAATAGGCTTTCTTGATTGGGATAAATTTGCTGCTGAGCCTTTGGAAAAATTAAAAAGTGCAATGTCATTTAAAATTGCCAGAACTCACAGAGCAAATTACATCTGAGGTTAAGAATCAGTTTTTCCTCTTCTAGTTTATTCCATTTGCATGATCTGGAAATCATATTACATTGGCTATGTATTGTTAATTGGACATAGATTGCATTATCTTTGATATAAATCAAACTACAAATATTAAAATGAATTGCAAATTCTGTAATAGAAGATCATAAAACAATCTTTTTTAAGTATCTCCCATTAATAATTTAATTCCAATTATATCACTCAGAAAACTCAAGAAGGAGAGTGCTAACTTATTTCCATTTGCCTTTTTCACCTACAAATAAGCACAACAGCACAATATGTATTTGTGTGAGAGTGCATGTGCATATGGGTGTATGCCTATAAAACGAAACAACTCTTAGCATTTTTGTCTTAAAACCCTACAGACACCTTGGGGTTTTTTGTTTCAGAAAGTAGCAAATGCAGATTACACTTCTGCTATGCATTTCCTTCTGTGGCAGCTTGAGAAATAAACACATTGAAAGAAATATTAAGCAACTTCATGAACTGAATTTTGCCTGCATTAAAAAATTATGCAGTTGGTATCCATTGTTCTGCCCTTTTTTTTAAGAAAAGTGATCCCAACACTTTAAATTTTACTATATGTGTAATATCTTTTTGAAGACTTTGTGTGCCCTTTAATGAATTTATATTAAATATTTAATACTGTTTAGGGCATATCCACTTCTACCAAAAACAGTTATATTCCCAGCAGTCCCACTGTTTCAGGCAGAGGGCTTGATTGATCCTCCTAGCCTGAATTGAGCAGAATGAAAAGAAGCAGTTGGAAAATAGCTGCAATCATTTAATGCAGATGACCTCTGACAGGCTCACAGCTCTTCTATCTGAACAGAAATTTGCATGGGGTCTCTGTGCAGAGGAACAATGTAACCTAAATGGTAGACAATCTTTATTCTAATGAAGTGGGTGTCAAGGTCAATGTAAAACTGCAATGATAAATGGTGCACCACTAGGCAAGAGAAGTTGCATAGGCATTGTAGTGCTTTCACATTAATTGAAGGCTGAAATGCACTGAGTGAAAGCACAAGACTCTCTTTTCACCATAATGTGTTAATGCACAAATGTTTAAATGTTTTATTCAAGCCCCTAGCCTGTTGGCACAAATCTTATTGCAAACAAAAATACAATAGTTGGCCAATAACCAGAAAAATAGAACTTTTTATTAGCTTGCCTTATTTCTTGAATCCCTAACAACTTCCACAACCTACTCAGAGTACCAAAAGAATAACAAGTCTCCAGACACCTAATGTAATTCCCATGATCCTTTTTCTATTTAGGATATCTGTCTTTAATTAGTTCCAAACAAGCAAGCCTTTAGACAACTCTTCATTAGATACCATTCCCAGTGAACTAACTGCAAGAAGAAAAGTCATGCTTCAATATTATTATTTCCTAGATTCCAAGTTTTCTTTTAGTATATAGTTAACATCTCCAGGTGCCTTTTGTTCTCTCAAAGAATTAGACCAGTAAAACCGGGTTTTGTAATGCAAAGAGTTGTGTGCCTAGAGTGGGGACTAAACTACAATCTGTTATTGTGGCTTTGTCAAAACTGCAATACAACTATAATTATAGTACTTCATCAGTCGATCAAGCAATTTGTGGAAGGCAGTACATTTTGTCTTATAAAAATGAGGAGGACAGTAAGCTGCTTTTTAAAATCCTGAGCTGCTTAAGCTTGTTAGGGGTATATTGTTTGCTAATACACTCATTAGCAGCCAGGCATTTTAACTTCATCAATTAAACAGGAAATGGTGTTGCACCATTAGTTTCACAAAATGCTAAAAAACAGATAGCAGTCTACAGTTAAGAATTTTAGAAAATGTATTTTAACCGGCAAACTGCATTATATATTTCAAACCATTTTTATGCAGCAACATATACATGGAGAGTGTGTGGGTCTGTCTGTCTGTGCATGAACGTAGGTGGTGAAAGCCCTGCAGATAGTTGTGAAGCTAATTATATATATACACACACACATACACCCACTTAAAATTTCCCAAGTCCCCTAAGGATTGCTGCTGAAGCACAACGTTATTTCTTGACACTGATAAACATTTACTCATCTGAGTAATCCCAAAGATGACAGAAGTTTATTCCTGTGAACAACTAACAGCTCTCCTGGATAACTAACAGGTTCACAGTATGGATGACAATTTTTGAGTATTTACCAGCCTTTATAGTTTTAGGCTCTTCTCTGCAAATAGGTATTAACAATATGATTAGAGGTATCAGACAAGGAGTTATAGTTTGTTATTAAAGAGGATCTGCAGTGCTTTCAGTTTCTGGGGATCTGTGAGTGGCACATACTATACAACGCCATTTCTATTTTACAACTCGCCTGAGCAAGGGAATTTTCCATATGGAAATCAGTCTTCAGGATATTGCAATTCAGAGAATAAACTCCGGTGGGAAGTGGAGGTGGGGGAGGGGAGAATTGTAGTGTAAGAAAAAAAAACCCAACCCCGAAAAAAATCCACGTTAGTGATGAAACTGTTTAAAAAACTGTACAGCTTCATCTGTGTGTGATTTGTCAGGTCTGAAGCTTTGACGTGCCCAAGGGGCAGACCCCAGCGGGGCGCAGGCTGCAGAGCTAAATAGCTGTGAAAGAAGTCTTAATGTAGGATGGAATTCAAACTAACCTTGACATGACCTCGGGAAAAATATGCAAAAAGTAAAATGAATGCACTCTGCAAGATACATCCTAATTTTGTGGCCGAGCTGGTTAGTTTCACAAACATAACTGGGACTTTAAAAGCAAAATAAAACGCAAGGAAATAGGGGAAACTTCGGAATTCAGAGTAAAAACTCAAGCAGGCATGGGGTGTTGCTGTGGAGGCATATGAATCATTTGGAAACAATCCAAATAAAAACCAACACCGAACAATATTGTTGTCAGCCTGTCTATTCAGGAAAATTGGTTTTTTAGGTTGAATATAAATGACACAAAGCCAAGATTACATCATTGCATTACAAAGTCTGTTGTGGCTTTTAGCCGAACAAGGCCCATGGATCTACTGGCTGATGGCAGTAATTCAGTAAGAAGTTTTAAAGGCTTGGTTGTTTTGGGAATTTATTTTTTTTTTAAGCTTCATTACTCTAAATATAGTGGAATTTTGTTCAAATATTGATTATTTTAATTTTTTAAAACCACATCCCTGCATTTGTTCTGCAAGCTTACTACTTTATACAAACAATAAAAATTTGAGTGGGTATATTAAGCTTTGATTTGGCTTTATTATTCATTTGGCCTGTCTTGCACAGTGTTCAGTTAAGCAGGAAGACATCCACCTTCATATAGCAGCCAAGAACTGGCTTATTCAATAGATATATGGAAACTGTAATTGGATGTCAACTTGTGTTGAAATTCAATCCCATTACCTTCAGAATGTAATTTTGTGGCAATACCAGTTATTTACTATACTATTAAGCAGTTTTTAAATATAATTAAATTCTGAGAACACAAAGCCAAAATATGGTTGTTTGAACTCATATGGCGAGGGTAATCCAGTACCAGGTGCATAAGAGCCCGCTAGACTCAAGACGGCCACTGATCTACAAATAAAGGCAAACCCTGGCCGATGATGTTAGAACATGGTGCCGCTTCACAGTGCAGTTCAGGGAAGGCCACTGAGCTGGTACACTTCATGTTTAACAACCTATCAATCTTGTAAACTCTGTGTTTTACTGGGATCTTTGCCTGATTTACTAAGGAATTTCTGACATTGGTCTTGCATTGCTTGCAACACTGCTGTCGGTTTTGAGTTTGTTTTCACACCTCGCACCAGAGGTGTGACTTCTGGTACAGACAAATACAGATGCAACCAACAGACTTATATGCCTTATATGTCTAATATGCTTAACATATTAGACACTGATTTAGCTAAATTTACATTTATGTAGTAGCCTGGAGAATTGATACTAAATAAATAAACAATGGTACTCTTTAGGGATTAATAGCCACAATACTGTTGGGTTAACGCTCAGGTATATTATTTTGAGGGACAGAAAACCCCACAGAGTAAGGGAGTTTCCCAAATACCGGTTTATTACTACAGTTAGTCCATTATTGAGTAGAAAATGTATTTGGAGGTAGAGAAAATGTTCAGCCCGGAAACAAAAAGGTGTAGTCGCAGCTCCATCCTTGGCTGGATATTCTTGAAATCTGATACAGATACACTTCTACATTTTTACAAAATAAAATACAACATTGTAAGATTATGGAGATTTTTTGGAAGATATTCAAAGAAAATCATTTATAACCTGTTATCCTCTCTTCTGCTAAGCTGTGCCTGCTGTTGCAGTATGCATGAAACATAAAATTGGAACTCCACTACACAAAGATTTAATTCCAAATGCACCTACTATTGTCAGGCTGTGCGTTACAGGCATCATTCTGTTTTGAAATGGATGTTCTTGTGCATTTATCTTTCACAGACTGGCTCTTCTGAAGTCCTTATTCCATTGTTACCCAGCTAGAATGTTAATGGTGATCAGTAATAGCCTTCCATGAGAGAAGCTTGACTGAAAATCTACAAATAAATTATTCGCTCTTCTAGAAACACTACTGGGATGTGTTTGGGGTAGAATGTCTCTGGATCCTCATCTTCTTACCTGTTTGCTATATTTTTTATAGGAGAAGAGGTTCCCTGCTGGAAAAAGATCCAAATGGAAATTGAAACTCCTCAGATCAACAGAGGCAGAACTCAGTCTCCACCAAGGAACAGGTAATTCCACAAAGATCAGTACACCCACCACTTAGGGCACAATGGCTTTAGTAACGCGAATAACTAGACCTTGTCAACTGTGAGAAAAGAAATTCATCCTTGGCCTATAACAACAGCCCTACAGTCTTTGCAGGCTGGTGAGCGACCTCAAGTCAAGCTCAGACAAACATTGCATCTAGCTTGCTCAGTCTCTAACCTCAGAACATGTGGATCTCACTTCTCAGCAACCTATAGTTTCTAGAGTAACAACATGATTTTAAAAGTAATTGAACTTTTTCTTACACAACAGAACTTACACCTGTTTGACAGCCCATCCAGGTGCTGATTGGAAAGGGTGTTGACAGCAGATTTCTCAATTTGTCCTACAGTTATAATGAAAAATGTAATTTTTATTTTAAATGTACATCCTGTACTGTATTAAATAAAGTGAAAGCTATAGTTTTTACAATGTGCTATTTGATTTTTTCCTTATAATGTCCCTTGTGTTATATCAAAGTTGGCACAAGCAGCAGGTCCACAAGGAGTGCTAAGAGATCTCCACTATCTAATACACTGGCACACACTGCAATTCCTGTTACAGCAATACCATCACAATGGTATCAAAAGTATTTCAAAACATGTTAAAAAGTAAGTCTTATAGCTAACCGCTTATGATCATCTGCAGAGAGCCATAGTCTGAACCTTTCAAGAGACACAGCAAACAACAGCAGTTCACTTTTCCAGTACACATCAACATTATTAAAACAAAAGGAGAAATTTGGCACCCCCCTGACATTACCAGTATTTACAATGGACTAATCTCATTTTAGAGGAATTTTATAAGTTTTTAAGAACTCTGTATTTCTTTTTTACTATTATTCTACCAAAAAAACCCAGTACTTTTATACAAAAGAAGAAATACTCTCAATTTCAAATGTTATTTTTATGATCAAATACAAACTGCTCTCAAGAGCAAATATATAACAGAACTGCTGACACAGCCTAAAGTATGGCTGTGTGAATGCTTCAGAAAAAGCTGTTCCAGAAAACATTTTTATCAACAGGAGAAGTCCAACTTTGTTTAAACCTGAATTTATTTTTTTTTTTACAATATCAAGAAATGTTAACAGCATGCCGAAAATGTTAAGGCTAAGTGTACAGTGTCAAAATAGACTGAAGCTCTCTGAAAACTGGAAATTGAAGCTTTTTAAACAGAATCCAGATGTTTGGCTTTTAATCATATTTCAAGAAACAGGAAACTTATGCAATACAAAATTCATACATGCATATTTCATTAGTGCCTTTCCTATCACTGAATTAAAAATTTCTAACATATGTTTTCCTCGAACAGATAATGTTTTAAATTAGAAGAGTTGGCAAGAAGTTGTACACCTCACAAATGTCATTGGAGTATTTTAAATTAGAAGAAAATATTTCATTTTTTATGTTATTAACAGCTTTGATAGCAAATGCTACAGCAATGATCATTTTTGGCCTTATCGATAGGAAGTTCAATAGTCCCTGAAACAAACTAAGCATATAAAGATGACTGAACAGCAAGAGCTAAGAACTAGACTTCTTCAGAATATCTGAAGCTGATAACACTCCGGCAGACCTGTGAGCATTTAACACAGATGATTTCCATCTTCCTCACTGGTGATCAAAGCAGGACAATGCTATGTTTCTTCAGCAAGAGCCAGACAATTTTGAAGGTGAAAGAACTTTTTCCAAGATGTATTTCAATTCTAGAACATTAAAAACACCACTATATTTGCTGAATAATATTTAATGGGCTGTATCTGTGGCCACTGTTTCTAAAAACTAATATACATGACAAATTGTATGATCTTTTTTTAACCTCCAGAGTCTTAGAAAATTAGGCTCTGAGTTCATTTGTAAAAATGGAGTTTCTGAATGTAATAATATTTTAATATTTTAAATAATCTAAGACAGACAAAACTGAAGCAATAAATATGAGAGGAAGTATCACACATATAATGGGAAAAAGGAAAAGGACAAAAAAATCCTGCTTCTGGCTGCCTGCATGTGGCATTGGGCTCGCTCTTTAAGACCCCTGTATTGTCCAAGAAGCATGTGAAGTGTGTTCATACACCACCAGAAACAGAAATATGCCCGTTACACTGTGATGTGATGGAATGAGATGTGACTATGATCTTCAAGTCTGTGTATAAATGTTGGAAACTAAACAATCCAGAACACGTTGAAAGTGAGTCTCTCTGTATCTCCTACAGCTACTGTGCCTAGGAGAGACACTTTGCCTCTTTCAAATGGCCACCAGCAAGGCTATGCCTAATGTAGCCTTTTACAGGCTCAAGCTTGCTATGCTCCAGTGAATTGGAGACTTGCAACAGTCATATGAGGTAGAGAAATATTATTTTCAATTTAAAATGGGAAACTGAGGTACAGATGGACTCCATGTACAGTCTCAGGGAAGATCTATGATGTGGGAACGCAAGTCTTTCAGTAGTCACTCCACTATTCCGTCCAAGAGAATATTTTATCTGAGCTCAGAACTACTTAACATTCTTTGTTTCACACTAGACGGAAAAAAAAGTTAGTTATAGCACTTATGGTACATTTTAGTCACTGCAGAAAATACCTCAGCTCTACACACAAGAAATCTCACATTCTCAGATATTTAGGAACTAACACTAATAGTTACCCTTAAAAGAATATGAGAATGCAGTGACACTGAACTCATTTTGTGACTGAACAACTATCGAGACAGAAACAAAAGAAACTTTCCCTCTGTTTCTTTCTATTTCGCTCATTTCAGGTGTCTGGTCTCAAGGATTTATGGTGCCGCTATATGTGAACTCTGCTATTTGCTGGCGTGATGAAAGCTGAAAGCTTCTTCTCATCTCTAATGGCATTCTGCCAAAATATTCTCTGAGAAAACTCTGGTTGATTCACAGATCTGAAGTTCAAGAAATTGTCATAATCTAACCTCCCTACTTGTACAAAATGCACCCTAATCTTATCTTCTCTGCCTATAATAAGCTCCCAAATTTCTGGCTTGGAGAAAATTTTTTGTTATTGCATTTGTCTCTGACTTAAAGATACAAATAATGGTAAATTCACAGAATTCCTTGGTAAAATTATAAACAACTAGCTTCTTTCACTGTTAGGGACTGTAGGGCTCATTTCTAGGTTGAATTTGTTTACTTTTAACTTCCAGCTGTTTTATCTTCTTATACCTTTGCCAATAGCTTGAATGTCTGTGAAAGCGTGAAGTTACTACAAGAATCAAACACGAAAACAGATGACTTGCACTGATCTTGAGTTATGCCTGTTTGGTGTTTCTGGGACTACAGTTTATGGAACGAAAACATAGAGAAGATTAACTATTTTTGCAGAGGCTAGTAAACTCAAATACACACATTTGGAGATTTTTAAGGTGCTTGGTTCTTCCTATGGTTGTCAGCAAGCAAATTTTGGTAACTTGACCCTGATATAAATGAAAAATGATGGATTTAGATTTAATTTGTGCTTATGGACAGCATTGCCTGTACTTCCATTTCGGCTTTTACTTCTTGGACTCTCCCCATTCACTTAAAGATTGTTTGCTGCTGCTATTCATGCTGGAAAGGAGGATAGGAAGTAGGAGAAAAAAGAACACAGCAGCAGATCAAGTTGATTATATCAATGAGAGTTTCACCCGCAAGGTGAGTATTTTCTAGTGTGCACTATCAACTGCTCTAGATTCACTTTGGAAATTGTGACATTGAATGTGAAGTGATCTTGACAGACCAGGGAATCTGCCCCTTTGTGTCTAGCATTTTGTAATGAGCTTCTCTGAAATCAGCACACAGCATAATGCCTGCATATTAATAGAATCTGTCTTAAGGCAATTAAAAAAAAAAAGGATTAGTTATGTAAAGATATGGCAACAAAACTGTAGAAATTGATTTCAGAAAAAAACCACCACAAGTTCATGATGACTTATGTTGTCTCACTGAAATGCTAATCTCTGTGCTCTAAACAAACCGATAAACTGGTGACGATAGCACTGATATTCAAGTCTATGTAACATTTGCAATATCAGTGGATATAGACGCTCCTAAGTTATTGCTATTTTAATGCCTGAATTCTACTTAAGATGAAACAGGACATGTCTTCAAAATGGGAAAAGATATGCCTATATCTGAGAGGGAAAATAAATGCTTCAAAGGACTGCAGCAGCAGGAAATACCAGGACACAAAACCAGTAGTGAAGTAACATAATATGAAGCAAATTTAAGATATTTTGAATGTACTTCAGCTACAGCAAACACTAGGGAAGACATGAACTTTCTTCTTTCTGGCATTCTTTCAAGAGATTCTGGTCCTGCTTTGTGGAAAGCCTATTCTGGTAACCATGCATGCCACGATAGCTGCCTGGCTGTTCAAATACAAATTGAAAAGATCTGTGGCCATTAAAACAAGATATATGCTTACAGTAATGTGTATTGATGTCTTCAACTTTAACTGCTGTCTGTTTAATAGATGTTTGTTATGGGAATATGTGTAGGGCATTTAGTAGTCCCAAACAAAGATGGAAAAATGTAAGAAAACGGATGAGAAAAGGATGATGGACAAAGAACAAGATTCCATTGCCTATTCCATGTTTTTCAAAAATTTTAAGGAATATGCTCTGTTGAGAATATCAGCAAAATATGCGACTGATTTTTATGGTGACAGAACCTTTGACAATGGTTGACATGTTCAGTGACATAAATAAAGTGGTCTCACTTCTTAGTTTAAGTGGCTGTATTTCCTGTCTTAACAATCATTTTATAATTGGTAACAATTCTAAAAATAAAAAAGTATACCTTGTTGAATATTCCACATTCTTAACACTACTAGGTTACCTTTTTTCAAATCTATTTCTGAGTCAACTATTTTAGGCCATTTTGTTTGCTATTTTGGTAGAGGTATAATATGTCACTATAGAACTGAAGTCTAAAGAAATTAAAGTAATAAATACATATTTTAGAACAAGCCATAAAGCTTTTGTACATTAAATTACTACACTAGCACTACATTAACCCTATTAAAGTTAATTTTTACAGCTCATTGGTGATTGGCATTTGGTACTGACGTTTGAAGAATTGCCACTGCATTGATTTTATTCTTTGCTTCTTTAATAAAGTATGGAAGAAACGGCGGAAGCAGGAGTTAACTGTCCTTTGGTAAAGCTATTAAGGTCTTAAGAAAAAGGTTCAAATATTTAAACCATGCAAAATTCTTTAGGGACATTACACATGATTTTAATTTTCCAACATTTCATAGGCCTGAAAAAGTCCCACTAGTATGAATACATTTACACTTGATTGGTACAACAAAAAAGACCACGTTCAGATTACAAATGCCACACATACTCTCATGGAATAACACCACTGAACATCAGAAATTCGGATAAACATTATTGCAGACCCTTCTCAGGACATGAGTGCACATGCTGACAACACAGTGTAGTAGGCCACCTGCTGGCCAAATCAGCCAATTATCAATTTTAATCTAATAATTAGACGATCATAGAAAGAAGAGATAAACATGAAAGAAGTGCATAAACCCCACCAGCTAAAGACTATTGGAACTAATGTAAGTATATATAACAGTGGGTGTTTCTTCATCTTATTTTAGGCTTTCCAAGAGTCAGGATACCAACTGATGAAGCAACGTTCTCTCGTGTTATAACATACAGTAGCTAAGTCCCTAGGCTTTTACAGACCACTTTATTAAGCAAGGTTCCGTAGCAGGTCAATCTGTCACACTATACCACTCACCTTCTTAGGAATAACTAGAAGAGACTTCAGATATGAAAATCCAAAACTGTTTTCCAGCAGCTTCCCTGGGAAGCTTGAACCCAGGTTAAACAAAAATACGTTGGCTGGCTTCACTCCCTAGAAGGATGTAGGAACTAAGACTACTGTGCCCACAGATCTGGATCCAAATATAGCCATACAAATCAAGGACAATAGTCAAGCTACTGACCAGGCTGTACATTCAGACTCAGAAAAGGAGGGCATGTGAAATGTAAGGACAGACAAGTTGCAGAAATGCCTGAACAGATGAGTTAAGGTCAGAATTTCAGGAAGATCCTCAACTGTTGGATGACCTGACAACTACAGATCAGAACATGGGAAACTGCCTGGTTTTGAGATTTACTCAGTCAGAATCTGCTGATTAGCAAATCACTCTAGGACTAGAATAGCAAATTCTGGACATGGCAGATTAAGTCAGCAAGCTAAAAGATATAGCTACAAAAACAAGTCAAAGATGCAGCAGCCTCTGAAGAACCTGGAAAATGGACCATATGCTCCCGAAAGAAAGAATTTAGAAAGCACAAGAGTGCAAGGCAGAATGCATGTGACTGGAAAAGGTGTGTGTTCTGGGCTATTTTTAGCCTTATCAAACCACAAATATCAATAGAAAAGCCTTTTCTCACAAGACCTTTACATCAAATTCACAAAAATATCATATGTATGATCCAAACAGTCTACGTTCATTTTAATGAAACCAAAAGCCTGAACCATCAGATCTCCCATCACTCTGGGTCTCCCTGTTTGGACAGTGGAGAGTTCTTCATGATATATATAGGCACCCATAAGCCTAACAGCTTTTGAATGGTGTGCAAGTTATTATAGTAGTATATTTCTAGTGACTGTTTTGAAGGGAAGGAAACAGGAGAAAATGGTAGAAGATTAATTTTCTGGCATGAATTCACTTGGGTAAAATACAGGAAATATTTTTCCCCACTATTTAAACATATAGGGGCAAATCAGAACATTTTAGCTACCATTAGAGCACACCTCAGCACCAAAGTCAGGATTTCCTACCATGGCAGTAAAAAGCATTGTCTATGAAAATGGTTAGTTCACAGAGAGAGAATAGCCTGTTCTTCAGTCAAGATACAGCTTGTGGGATGCATGGTTTTTAGAAGAGATGTAAAAACTCCTCACACATACCCCCCAAAACAGTCAATGCTTGCTGTTGCTTGGTGCAATTGGACAGCAATACTCTACATCTCTTTTAATCTGGCTTCTAACAGGAAGAGCTGAATTTAATTAATGGGAGCCAAACAGAATTGTTTTCCATGAAATGCACATTTTATTGCCCAACATTTAATACTCTGAGTAACTTTGAAATGTGCCAGGAATAGCAAAGCTCACTTATTTAGCATTCGTGCTGTTAGACAAAATACATATATATAGATGTGTGTGTATACACATATATGTATATATGCACAACTGAACTAAATGAAAATACGTTTCTTTAAATAGCTATATTCTTCTCTCTTTGCATCTATGATAAATTCCTAACAATGTTAATCTGATTTTATGGAGGACTCAGCATTGATCATTGATTTGTAGAGATAAATTCAGCAGCTGAATTGAGAAGAAAAATCAGGTGGGATGTGGGTCTGCCTACAGCTGAAGGCAGCCGGTGGTGTGAGCTATTGCCCACCAAGTAACTCATGAGGAATTACTTCTCCTGGAAGACAAGTGCAATGTGCATGAGAAGGGAGCAAGTTGTGCTGTTGCTTCCAGGCAAGACAAAAATTCCTAGTTTCACTGATTTCAGAAATCAGGGCTCTCTGAGGGTCTCTGTTGGAAGGAACCTACTTTCCTTCCAGCTTACCCCTACACTCATTCACCACTGCTGCTATGCTGCCAGGAAAAATGATAGAGGAACTGCTACAGGCACTCTGTATCATCAGGAGATTCTCCTAACACCCAGTTCCTTCAAATAATTTTGCTATTTAAGAACTGGTATCTTGCTGTTTTGTCTGCTCCTCTTCTCCTCTCCCCCCTCCTCTTTTTTATTTTCTCTTGGTTATTAACTTTTTTCTAGTCACTCTCTATCGACCATGGCAAAAATCCATAGGCTTTTGCCAAGTGTGCAAAAAATTTGTAAAAGCATTTGTTCATCTCTGTGAAAGACAGAACTGTCCTTCTGTCAACTGTTCTGCCTGTTTTCCTGGGGTACTTCTAGTTTCTTATGGCCAGCAGCAAAGTCCTTCAAAAATCAACATGTGCCCCCCACAGATGACTGACATTCTTTCATGTTTTCTGCATTTAGATTAATATTCCTGTCCAGATTTCTATTTAAGGGTTGGTTATGGATTGCCTCCTCTTTGACATTTCTGCTTCCAATGTTTACATTGCCATCAGCTACTCACTGCAGGAAGGGTGTCAGGTCCATATTACACTGGAATGCCCCTAGAAGCTCAGACTGGTGAGCATAAGATCCTACAGATACCTGACAAAATACACAGCAGAACAATGTCTCTGTTGTTCTTTCAGATCACTGTTCCAAAATGTTTTTGACACCACAGTGAGCACTGTTGCCGGGAAAAAAAATTGTAAAACGTCCCAGATTTTTGACATTTTGTGCAAGGATTTTGGAATCAGTTTACGCCAGGATTTTCTGACCATTAGTAAATTTTTTATCCATTACTTTCTGTGGGGTCATGTTTTCTCCTTTGCCACACTGCATTTTCCAGCAGTTTTACTAGACTAACTGAATTCCCTTTTGCTTCTCTCTAGGGTGATTTGGGGGATTTTCAATTTTACATGTAAGTGCTCATCTTCTTCACATATATTATATTCAGCTAGAATGCCAGGGAGCAATCACAGTGACTTTCCTGTTTCTTTCAGGTACTGCTTTGATTATTGTCTTTCAATTGAAACCAGAGCTTGGGTGAGTAGAATTCTTGTAAAACAACTACAGTAAGCTTTAAGAGATGGCATCTCTTATTTCAGGGGTTGTTTGTTGATTGACTGCATTTATTCACTGGTTTCATCATGATTTCATTGCACATCTGCAGTGCTTGGTTGCATCTTTCCAGTCTAATTTTGCTCCTTATCAATGTTGCACTCCAGCTGACTCCATAATCCAGCTGGTATCAAATTAGTCATTGATCTAATAGCATAGTTGCAAATATAGCAATTGAATGCCTGGCAGCCTTCTGCATTGCTAGAACACCAAGAATCTTTATATTCGCTTAAGCCACATTACAGATATCTACTTCTTCATTAAACCTTAAATTCTCAATGGTTTCAGACACTATACTTTAATTTCAAAGGTAACTGTGATATTCAATCTGGCTGGCTGCCTCTTTTTGTCAAGAACATTTTTATTTCTACTTTTCATGTTGCCTGTTACACTACATATGTTGCACTGAAATGCCAACATTTTCACCCAGTCTGCATCTGCCCTGCTTCATGGGTTCTTTTGACTTACATCTATGTGTGTGTTCTACTGTTTCTGTTCTGGCACTTCTCCAGATAGTTCACCCACTGTTTGGAGGCATATATTGGACTGGTTTTACCCTAATGTCTTCCCTCTGAATGGGAACTGTGTATATCACAAGTAATCCTGGCAAAGAGATACAATTAAGAAATGTTTCATGTCTACAGTTACACATGGTTGCTCTAGCTCCTGGCACGTTACCATATCCCCGTTTTTTGTTTCTGGTTTTGGTTAACAAAACTTTTCATAGCTTTTAATTTACTTTTCATTATTTGTATCTCTCTGACCAGTTCTTCCTAGAGGCTAAAAATTATATGCTCTAGCTGAAAAACCAAAGTAATAGCAATGAATTTTTTTAGGCAACAAAATGGGATCACATGATTGTCCGCTTCTCACCTCTGATGGTGTTTATTTGATCTTTCAACATATGATAACAAGCTAAGAGATCCTAGAAATTATTTTTCTTCCACCTAAATAATAGACACAGTACTCCTGGATGAAAGCCATCAAAAAATATGCCTGTAAGTCTCAATACATGTTCATCTTTAGAAAGTTACCACCTGAAAAATTCTGTATCTATCGTAGCCCATTTCTGAGAAAAATCAACGGGTAAAGCAGAGATAATCAAACTCCAGTGCAATGTCTGCCAAAATCTGGATGCATCAAAAATGAGTTTCAAACTGGAGTATTGTATAAATAACGTTACACAATGGTACCCCTCCATTTGTGATATCAGAACCAGTGAGTGGTAAACTGAGTGAGTCTCATCTTCACAGCGTCTTTATCCAATCAGTGGAGAAAGAGGTAAGAGAGAAAGGGGTTCTTCTGAAAATATTTCAGAGTACTTGACAAGCTTCTGCTCTGAATCACCCCTTAGAGAAATCTCCTCATGATAGAGGCTGGTCTACTTTGATCCCATAGTAGTTTAAACTAGTCTTCACAGATGACTCCCTGTCCCAGTGTATTACTGGGGAAACGACAACTTTTCCATAGCCTTCCCTGCAGTTTGTGACACAGCTGGCACATGTCCTTCACATCTGTAATAGCACCTGTCGTTCTGGAACAACAGGATGTGAAGGGTACAACTGATGTTTCTCCCCAAAAGCACTTCTCCATAGAGCCAACTTTAGCATTTAGAGTTTCATGAGCACTGGGATTCTATAGCAACCATGTTTTCTGCAGTACAACAGCACCCACAAGAAGTTAAGAAGAATCACAAGTGTTTCACACTGGCCACAGGAGCTGGCTGCAGCCTGCCCTAAGACCCCAAGGGACCTTATGCAGCCACAACTGCAAAAACTATTAATTAAATTGTAGTGATTGCTTATTTTACCTGTTAGAAGGAGAAGCTCGCACAAAATGCTGTAGCTATTTTTAGCACAATGTATTAAAAGTGTATACACACAAAGTAAAAATATCACCCAACCTTTAGTATGTAAAAAGGTTACAAATATATACACATAAATAATTTATACAGATATTTTACATATTTTCAATATATAAATACAGTCTATAAAATACATTTATAAAAATAAAAATACAATACATATACAAATAAAAATTCAGGAGATTATAAACTGGTACACTTCACTGCGAGTTATTTTTTATCATTTAGACATAAATTCATTGAGTATATTGCCACTGAAAGTTTATGGAGATTTAGTGAATTTGGGTTTCATATAGAAAACCTGCCAAAAAGGTTTTCTGTGGTCATTTGTTTTTTGTTTATTTTTATGAAAGAAATATTACAGTATTGATTATTTTTGAGGTATACTGATGAGGAGTAATTTGCAAAGAAAATAGTAGTTCCTGTATTATGTTTATGAAGCAAAACATCATGGATAAAGCATGTAGTTCCTATGAGTTTAAAAACAAAAAAAATTTTTCTCCCGGACTATGAGGTGGAAAAATAGCGAAGTGCGTTAAAGATTGGCAACTAACTTGAGGAATAGGGTAATAATACTATTGCCACCTATAATTTTTGCGAGTGATTTTTTTGTCTTCATTTCTTTAAAACAGGTGGATACACCAAGTTGCTAAAAAAAACAGTACCTTGTCCACACATAGCTTCACAAATTATGTTGTCATTGTGTTATCAACATTCCTCATTTTATGTTATTGCAATATATTATCTAGCGAGACCAGTGGAAGGCAGCTTTAAGGTCACACTGCTTAGGACCTTATCTTACTATTTTATAGCAGCAAGGGTACAAACACAGAGCATGTGGAGTTGACTAAGATGCTTTATGTGATGACTGTAAATTGTCCAAGTTTTGCAGCTGTAGTAAGGAATGGTGATGACAGCTATGTGGTACACATTTACTTTTGTTTGAAGTTGAATGCCTCTTTCATTCTAGACACACTGCCTTAATCTCCAAAAAGCTGTGCTGGCTTTTGCTACAAGCTCAGAAAATACTGCATTGCTACAATGTGAAGTTCATCTTCAACATCATGCTGGGAAGAAGTGGGAAAAACCCGCTTACCCTTTGGAAATGCATGAAGCCACTTCTTGCAGAAATACGGGGAGTCTGCTCCACAGAAATTACAACACTGTCTTTAAAAATGCATGTTTACATTTGAAATATATTATGGGAGCAACCAAGAAAATGTAAAAGTATTTTTCACATTCTTTCTGTATTCAATTTCTAGGTGTTTTAATTCTGTAGATATGGCAATCAGAGTTTTTCTGTTGTAATGATACAAGACATTAAAACTTAACATTTCACTGCTTTAAGTAAGACTTTTTCCAACAATAATTTTATTTTCAGCTTTGTAAAATATTAAAGTTTCCAGACTTAGCAAGGAATTTAATCCTATTATATAGTTAAACATATGAACCGCTGAAGAATGAGCTAGTTGTTATAGGATGGGTCACAAAGGAATTTTTACTCCATTCTCCAGTGCAACTGAAGTGAAAATATTTGTGCAGAAAAATGTAATCAATTTCATCACCCCTTGTAATAAGAGAGTGGGAAACTTTGCTGTGTCAGGTCCTGAACTCATTTAGTTCACATTGTAATAGCAGTCAGACTTTTACTGCTATTTGGTATATTAGGCATTTTTGAGATCTCTCATACAAAACAGTTGATTTTCCTACCTAGTGGAGAAAGTCATATAGGTTCTTAATCTGTTGGGGAAAAAAAAAATCCAGTCTAGCACAGGAAAATTACTGAACTTCGTGAAGAACAGTAACTGAAGCCAGTTTTGTGCAAAGTCATTTTACAATAAATGACAGTTAAAAACATACTACAGTGTTAAAAGCAAAGATTAACTTCCAGTGAGGCATCTATCAATCCATGAATGTAGACATAAGTACAGACATACTGTTATATAAGTAATAGATATACTACTGTTAATGAGTATCTCTATGGACATTATTTAGCAGAATAATCTTATTCTCCTTTTTTTTTTAATGTATACTTTGTCAGATAAAATGAGAGTGTTCACTTTGGGACATAATTTGCTAATAGGATTAAAGTAATATTTCATAAAGGTGGTGATTTTTGCAAGGTAGCCTAAAAGTTGATTAGCAAATTATAATGACTATTCTGATTGCAATTAAAAAGCCCTTCCAAATGGGTCAACACACCTAAGTGCTATCTGCAGTCATTTAGATTTTAACATCATGGTTATTACTTATTATCAGGCTGCACAATGAGATATTGATTACTTTTAACCTTTAGATCTCAGAATTCAAGAAAAGTCGAGGTACTAGCACAGCCTACCTTCCCTGTCTAGTAAACTTACGGCCTTTAGTGGAATTCTAATGATTCCTATTGGCAAGGCAAAACTGAAATTGGTTTATTCTTTTGGCTCATGCAGAAATGATGACATACCTAAAAGTACTGCATGCATAGCAGATTTGTAGTTACTCTCTACAAGGGGCTCAATCCTGAAGTGTGCTGAATGCTTCCTCTAAACTGAAAACCATCATTTTCTTCTGACTAAAACTGGTGTTTTAGCAACTCCATGCAGGCGCTGATGGATTACCAGACAGACAGAAAGGATCCTGGACTGTGGAGAATATGCAGCTTAGGAGCAAAAATCTTCACATTTTCTAGTTTATAACCAAGCCCCTAAGCATATTGTCCAAATATATCACTCTGCAGGCTGTTAATCTTTTAATAAGTTTTCTTTATATGGAAAATCTACTTGAAATAAAGACTGAACTACAATGCAGCTTCAGTAGGTGCAGAACTTGCTTTAAATGGAACAAAGTAATCCAATTAAACTAATCTGGTTTACAAGTTAAAATGATACGAAGAACATTAATTGATCCTTATAGGCTGCCGCTATTTGAGCCGTCTCTCTGTTTGCGCAGCATTTGGAACTGCTTTGCACATTTGTATCCTCTAATAGCAGAGAACTCAGGCCCCCAGTTCAGGAGAATTATGGGCAAGAGAAACATATAACTGTTATGTGTTAGATTAATTTGCAGAACACTTGGCATTTTATTGCCAAGTAGTCAAATTGTTCCAAGTTGTTCCGGAAGGTTGTTATTAATAGTATGTTTTCTGAGGAAAGTTCTGTCTACTTTTGGAACTGCATTTCTGTTGCCAAGGAAACTCCTTGAAGCACAGCATTCTAGGAGCACACTGCTGCTTTTGTTTGCCAGTATCCTATTCATATCATCTAAGTAAGCACTTTACATACTTTAGCCTCCAGTTTCAAATGTTGAAGGTTTTATGTATTTATATTACCAAGTTAAATATAGTTTGTGCTTCTTTTTAAACTCAGGGACTCTTGAAAGATTATTTTAACAGTTGCATTAAAGAACAGTTTTTTATGTTGGTTTTTTTTTTCTGTTTTTTTCACAAGTTTGCAATAAATTAGTTTTAATTTGAATAATAGCTCCATAGGTTATAGCACTAGTCCTTAAGTGTTAATTATCTTTTCACTCTGAAATTAATGTAGTCATTTCCTACTGACTCCTCTACACCATTATTGAAGTGCTGAGGAAAACATGTCATTGAGTTCTGAGCCAGAACTGTTGTTGTGATTAATCCTGGTCACATGGCCAATCTCTGCCAAAAGGAGATCACTGAAAAAAGGTGACAAAGACAGTGATTTCCTGTCAGCAAAGAGTACGACAGGGCTGTCTAGAAGCGATGCAAATGAGGGAAACTTTCACCACGGTTTGTTTGATCCACTCCGGGCCACAGCACACTGAGCCAGCGAGTAAGGCACAATGGAGCAGCAGCACACCCAGAGGAGGAAATTAACTGCACCTTCCGAGCAGGGATAGAGCTTCCAGCAGGGAAACAAAAACTGCTGGGAGATTTTTTTTTTCCCTCAACTTTTTTTGAAATATATCCTTAGTTTTTGATGTGCATTTTTGGGTTATTTAATACAGTGGACCACTTCCCCTTGATGAAAGAGTTCAGCAGTTAACCTGTTCAAAAGCTGTGCCAACTATATGATTTCAAAATCTTTGCACTATTTCATATGGATCTTTTCCCATCTATCATAATCGTTGCTGAAGAATTACTAGTAAAAGAC
Source organism: Falcunculus frontatus (assembly GCA_013398115.1). Taxonomy (NCBI): domain Eukaryota; kingdom Metazoa; phylum Chordata; class Aves; order Passeriformes; genus Falcunculus; species Falcunculus frontatus. Next base: position 93,828 of record VZRV01001942.1, read on the forward strand.
TTACGACTTATGCAGTTTGTATTAAAACCACCATACACTGCTTGTAATCAGAAAAAAAAATTCTCTTATTTGATATTTTCAAATGCTTGGTTAATTTTGTTCTGAACATACTAACAATTTGAACAATCATACTGTACTTATTTAAATAGGGTTTTAATCTAACACAATTAAGTTTTGCAATTAATCTTCAGAGGAAAATGGAAAGAATTATCATTAACTTTTATGCTAGTATACTCATTTCTAATCTCGACAGTTCCAGTAAATACTGATTTGCTTCATTTTTGAACAGTCAAGGTACAGAATTACTCAAGTTCCTACTAAAGGGCTAATTAGCAGAGTTTAAATTCTTTGGGTTTGATCCTCCAGTAATGGCATATGAATACAGCTGAAGTCAATGCAAGTTCTGTGTACTTAAAGCTTATGAGATCAGGCTCACATGCAGTAGATTAAAATGAAATAAACATGATACATTTGGCATTAAACTGAACTATTATAGAAGTACAAAGAAGCAAGAATCCAAAAACACGGAAATGTTCCTTTTAGTTTTTTTCTTAATTAATAGATAAAGCATTAGAGGATAAATAAACTGTCATCAATTCATTCTGTGACTGCCATTTTATCAAACACTAGCTGATTTTCAAAATCATTAGCTAGTTTAGGGCTATAAAGCAGAAAACATATAGGGCTATGTTCCCTTTTTTTTTTTTTTTAATCTATAAACTGAAATCTGGGAAGTCTAGAGAAAGTAGTACATTCATATTCAGTGTTACAAAAAATATGGCTGTGCTGTTCCCATTATAAGGGCAAAATAAAACCTAGTTAAAGAGCTAAAATAAGGATCCTAGTAAAAAAATGTGACGTTCCTAGAATACTAGAAAACAGAATTAAGTTGACAGTTGACTTAAGTGTACATTGATTCTGGAAATAGAGTACTGTGAAAATACTCTAAGCATGAAAATATATTTCCTTTTCCTATATACAATTTTAGCATTTATATATTGTGTTATGCTGCTTTAATGCATGCTTGCCCCTTCTGAATTACTTGTTTCATCATTGCTCCTTCCCATTCATAGACTCCTTAGGGGCAATGATTACTGTTGGTAATAGTGATACCACAGCAGGCTCCCTGACAGAGCCGGCTTGCTGAGCTGGCTCTGCGCTGCAATTACTTGTCAGCTCAGCAACTGAGAAGAGGGATCTGTGGTTTTAGGAGAATCCACGAAAATGCAGAGAGTGCAATTAGCAGGTCCACATTTGAAGCTGTAATTGATAAAGAGAAACTAAGGCAAGACCTGTGCTTTCATAACAGCCCACATCATTGAGGACCTCTGATAATAATAGCTGCCTGGATTTCTCTCCCTGCAGACCAGAACGGCTGTGCTCTCTGGGAAGTGCAGGCAGTGCTCACACGCACTCGACCATCCACGACTCTGTAAAAAAGCCTCTGAATAAAACGGGTGTCACCAGTGATTAGAAGACAGGTTTACTAGGCTAGTTTTATAAAACTATTAATACTCTTTTTGAGGACATGATTCATTGTCACACAAATCTCTGAAATTAAGGATGGTAAAGACCTAGTGATTTATCTGATCTTTCCTTTGCTAGTGCAGAACTGTTCCCTCAATTACATTTGCTAATGTTGTCCTTTGTCTACTTTTAAATGTCTGAAATTATCGGGCTTTCAACATTTCTTTGAGAGATTGTTCATTGTGGTGTTTGGGGGTTTTGGTGTTGCTTTTGTTTTGTGTTTTGGAAAAAATGATCGTTCTAAATGCAATGCACTTAAGATTTTCACATGACCTGCAAATACTCCTCCTGATTTGTGGACACTCCATAGTCATTTCTTATGCAAACTCCACATTTCTAGTTAAATGCTTTTGTTCAGCGCTTAAAAATTTGCTCTCTGCTCTTACTAGAAAGGTAAATACAGTGAATATTCACCGCAAGAAGGCAAGGAGTCTCTACCCTTCTTCAAGTGGTTTTGAGGTGACCGACTACCAGATAGGCAGTTTTGAGATAAGGGCTCAAATCTGGTACAGTAGCCGGTGACCTCCTGGCAGAAACTGCGGGACAAACAAGCTGCTTGTTCTTTGGAATCAGTGCTGGCTTGTCTATGTTGCACAGGCTGCAGACTCAGCTACTCTCTGTCATACAAACTTTCTGCTTTCAGAAGTGTCATGCCTATCATAATACAGAATTAAGATAGACTATTAAGAAACTATTCCCCATCTTGCATATGTAATATTACACATTTTGCCACCATATTATACTGCACATATTATTAAATTGTTGCCTTTTTTACTCTTCTCATCATGCACTATTACCCCAGCCTTACCATCTATAATTATCCTTAGGGGTTACATTTGGAAATAAGAAAGGGAACTATACTGAATGGGATCTAAAATAGCTGGGCTGACTGCTTAACCTTTGTTCTTTTTCATATTGACGGATGGATTGTTACCTTAAAATTTAAGTTTATCGATTTTTTTTTTTTTTTAGTGTAGGACTAAAACTAGTGGTTAAACTAGTCATGGTACAAGCTGGCCTTATATGGACAGACACTAACCACCAAAACAACTTATGTTAGACTCACAAGAAATTCTTTACTTATTTCTGACATTGTTTATTTCTGAGCCTGGCCAAGGCCAGGTCTGTTAATGTGTGATTAAGTCTGATGAAGTATTTAGAAAGTTCGAAAAAAGACATTAGCAAAAATAAAAAATAAGTGTCAAAGCAAGAAATGGAGGCCAGTGAATGAAACTCACTTGCAGCCTAAAATAGTTTGAATCTGAACTATATTTGCATTTATAAACATATTTAAATCACATGACAATCCCTTCTTACTGGGTATTTTAAATAAAATAACTAAAATGAGAAAGAATGAAATTCAAGAAGACCATCAAGAAAATAGGGTGCCAAAGCAAGAAAAAAAAATATATTTGAGAAATTATCAGATCATGCAATCATAGACGAATGAGAACAACTTCTATTTGACCTTGAATGTACCATTTATTTGATAAGAAATAAAAAAAAGCTAGAGGGTAGTTGTTTCTTGTCATTATAGTGTTGCTGATTCTGTGGTTAGTTATTAATTTTATTTTTTATGATTCACAATCTGCTCTTTGAAATATGCCATATGCTCAAAGCAATTCAAGGATGACAACTGTCAGAATTACTCCAATAAAAATTGCCTAAATGAGGAAGATTTACTGCAGCCTGATATTTCTGTCAAAAGCCCCTCCTTTCTTTCCCCCACCACCCCTCAGACCCGTAGCTCCTCAGACACACAGTGAAGCCTGAATCAATTTTAGGATCAAATCACACGTTTTGAGGAAGTTCTTATAATCTAAAAGAAGTGATAAAGCTTCTGGGTTGAGGCTATTATGGCAAATAAAAGAAACCATGTATGTCTGTATGCATGTGTATATATACACATATATATGCTAGAATGAAACCCTATAGCTTCACCCTACAAGTTCAAAATCATGTTGCTCAAATCACAACCAAGTGCGAAGACTTAACATGACAATGTCTACTTTATGTATAACTAATAAAAATTAAATTGGAAGAGTCCTGTATCCTGGCAGCAGCAAACCAAAATCAAGCCAAATGTCTTTCTTTCCAGATGAGGTCTGAAAGGTGGATAAAAATCCAGCTGAAAGCTCCAATCAAAACACATTTTGTTAAATGTTCCCATTTCATTTTTTTCCTTCATTTTGTTTCAGTCTATTTATTAATGCAGTTTCATTTATTTCTATTCATCTTGAAGACAAATCTTTGTCCTTCTATAGAATTACACCAAATAGAATGTGATAAAGGGAACTTTCTTGCAATTATGATGTCGGTGCAGCCTGTCAGTGCACAGGGGATGGAAATGAGGTTGGGGACAGGGAAGGGAATTCTAATAGACACCATGATATATACAATGAACGCGGCGATATCCTGTGAGAGAAAGACTTGTCAAGCTAATCAGATCTTCTATAGCTAGGTAAAGGCAGTAACGGTAGTGCTAACCTTGTAAAGATGCTGCTGCTGCTCCTCTGACATCATCAGGTCATGGCTGTCCATCACGATGGATTCCATGTCAATCAGCCAATCCCAGAGCTCCTGGTATTCTGAATCAAAGTCCAAAAGGCTGTAGATAAGGAACAAAATGTATTATGCATAAATACTGTGTAGTTGTTAAAATCTTGTATTAGAATAATATATTCTTGAAAACTCATGATGTTCCAAGCTATATTTCTAAAGAGGCATTCTGTATTTATACAGTGTGGATGAAAATGAAAACTGAAATCCAATTTAAGCCAGTGCCATGACCTAAATTCAGCAGCTGATGCCAAATACTGACAACTGTTGGCATACTGCATTTGCTTCAAAAATTTTGAAATACAAATCCCCTATAGATGTTGTTTAATGTTTTTTACAGTGCTGGCTTTATATTGAGCAAATTTTGCAACAATCATCTTGATATAATTCATATGAAAATATTCTTTACATCAAAAAATTACTCAATCCATTCAGCCATCCCTCTGCTGTCTATCTGCCTATCTTTGTAAATATCCTACATTTATTTTCATGGATGAGTAGCTAGCATTTCAACTTAACGCCTTAAGATAGGCTTGAGTGAATATGGTAAGCCAGTGAGAACTAAGGCCAGATACAGTATTAGACAGGTGTTCCCTACAGACATGTAAGAAACAAAGGTAAGGACAGGAAGTCAAAACAATGAATCCTTGAATAGCCAGCAATCATTAAAATTCAAAGGAGGATCACTACGGTTTTCAACAAAATAAATCATTAGAATAAGGAGCTTAAAAGGATTAATGTGATTCTCTATTGAAAGCCTAGTGAATAAGTAAAGCACAGATTCTTCTAAAACACCGTGATACAGGACAGAAAGTACATGCTGAAAAACTGCACATTCGTCAAATAGATACCTCTTGAAAAGGGATCTTCAAATTTGCAAAATTGGAACTAACAAAAGCCTTGCCAGTAGTATAAAAAACTCCCATACTGATCAAAGAATAGTGCATGTTCCACTAAAGCTAATTTCTCCGATTATTAGGAACTTTTTTAGCAACCCCATTAAAAAATTAGCAGTGTTTCAACAGAGAAACAATAAACTAAATACGCTTTTAATGTCATTAGTATTATTGCAGTTTTATCTGTTATTAACTAGAGTACCATGTACATGGTAATTTTGAAAGCTTATAGATAAAGTTGTGACAAGTAGAACTGTCTCTCCTCAAGAAAGCAGGGAAGGGAGAAGAAAGCAATTGCCTTCTGTGGTATTATTTACAATGAATTGACAACAAAGGAAGTATTGTATAATGCACAAGCGCTGACTCCTGTTTCTGAAGTAACCCTCTAGTTTAATCCACTGTACTTAGTATACTTTTACTCAATAATTTATGAGGTGCACTTACTTAAAACTGCCTGCTGCCCTGAGAAGGTAAGCAGTGTTACTATAAAGAAAGAAGAGCAAGCACAGAAGGTCAAGTTACTATTATTGTAATATAATAGTTTCACTTGGAGTTCAGGGCTTTTCTTCTGTTTCAGGAGGTATTTGACTCAGATATCATTTGGAAACTAAAAGAAAACTAAACTCCATTTGAATGGTATATTTGGCAGTGTTACTGAATCTTCATCCCTTCCTCAGAAAGCAGTATAACCATTCTGCATCTTCAGTACCTACTACTCCTTTTCTTCTTTTCATCTTATCCAAATATTACTCAAAGCCATAAAACTGACAGGCAGTTATTAAAACATATGTTTTGTGACATGAGATGTTAGATTTCATAACATACAAATCGGTACAGATGCAGTTGGACTTGGATGGTTTGTACCAGTGAAAATCCTAAATTAAGATATGATGTTAAACAAAGCCTACATACAGAATGGGATGGGATGCCTTTGGAAAACGCACTAGGAAGTGGACTTGGATTTTTCTATAATAGGCAGAAGACGTGCTGGATACAAACATCTGCTTTGTGTCTAAACCTCCACATCTTACTTACAGTCCAAATTGGTCCATTTATTTGTGTATTGAAATGAACCAATCCTTTAAAAAAGCAGAAAAGCACTTTTCTTTGACCTTTATAAAACACAGATAAGCACTAGAAAACAGCTGAACACTTTGATTTCAAACTAATGTTCTAAACAGGAACTCAACCCAAAACCAAGAGTGAGAGAAACAGAATTCACCGGAAAAAGCCCAGGAAGGGATACAAGATGTACTGCAAGATTTATTTTTTTTTTCTCCATAGTTTACATACTGTACTTATTCTTTTTTCTTTTTTTTTTTGTTTTCTGAAGTAAAGTCATGTGGGAGCACTTTTAAACAACTGTCTATGTCAGTTACTTGCCTGAGCCTGAAGATAGTGAAGTCAGCCTACAAAGCATCATCAATATTTTTTTAATATGATTGCAATACTTTTAATGGTTTTAGAATATCTCTGATACATATATTTTAAAAACAGCTTTATTTTTGAAATTAATGCCTGCATCTAAGTGGATGAATTTAGTGATCACTATCAAATTACTGTTTGGAAGAGGACGCAAGTTACTAACCCACTAAAAAGATATTCAGAAAAATCAAGAAATTGTAGGACCAGAGAGAGGTTAAGATTAAAATGTACCTGTCAGTACTTCTGGGGTATATTTAATATTTCTTTTTTATTCAGAATCTACTCTTCCTGAGCTTAGCAGATCTTTCTTTCATATCACCACAGGCAGAACCACGGAAAGCATGACTTCTGAAATACTGATGTGTGTTAAAGATGCAAGAATCATAGAAAATATCTAATTTTGGTTGATTATATGTATCCACCAATCACTAAAAAAGGAATAAATTAGGTCATCGGTTTATTGAAAAAGAAAAAAACCTTCCATTAAAAGTACCCAAACATTGCCAACAAAAATGCTATAATATGAGTTAAAGAGCCAGAGAAAACAGCTTCCTTGATGTAGGTTTGTTGGTTAATAAGCTAAAAGCATCAGCTACGTAATAACTAAAATTACGTTAAGAAGTATATTTTGTCTTGGTAAACTGGGAATCAGATATGCAGAGTTGCATGTCTAATCCCTTGAACCCTAAACATATTTCTTAAAATGTGGACACCAATTTATTATTTTGAATGAAAATTCATGAGCACCTTTCTCATGAGAAAACCAGTTCGTCTGTGGCATTAATAAATAAAAAGGAATGTGGAGCTATTTCCATCAGCCTTTTCCCCCATGTTTGACACGCACTTCCAGTTTGTAGTATTTCTTTGATGGCATAACTCACATGGCATTTAGAAGTACTGTAAACACATGGGTACACCTACCAAAAAATTCAGCCAGACAAAAAGCTCCTTCAAGTTTCTGGGTCATAATTTTATGGAATTCTTTTCACATGTTTTTATTAGGAAGATATAGGAGAATTCAGCATTATCACCTTAACAGTTTTAAACCTGCAGTATGTTCTGCATGTACTTGAAGTCCCTCTAATGCATTTCTCCCAAAGTCTCATCCATGAAGGCCCAATACCCATTGATGACAGGATTTTAGGATCTGGCTTTCATGTTGTGCAGTGGTGCTGTGGGTATCTCCCAATAGGACCTGTATGCACTCCTCCCCAGTTTTGAGGGGATACAATATTTCCAGACAGATTTGCTATAACATTTTGCACCTGCCCTCAACTACTCTTGGGTACTCCTTCCTCTTGGCTAGCTGGTATTTTCCTGCATTGGATACTCATTCTTTTCTCTTCCTTTGTCACTTTAGCTATTTTCATGCTAACACACATAAACGCTCTGTATTGCAGTTTTAACAAGATTACTGTTTTGCAGGAAATCTGTTCTTTACACACCCACTAGAATCACACTATTCTGCAAATACTACCTTGCCTATCTCAGTTTAGCTATTTCCTGCACAAAGTCATCTCCCAAATCTCCTACACGTACACACACACACACATCCTATAAAATATTCTTCATTTACAACAGCTCTTGTTCTCCCTGCAGACATTCTTCTTTTTCCTAGGTCAAACTTGCCCAACAGCCAATGGACAGATACCCTAATTTATGCAAATTTCCCTTTCTCTGTAGAGATCTCAGTCTCTAGCTAGGTCACGTTACTGTGGAGTTTCTGTCCACAGTTTTCATTCAGTAAGGAAATGTTGCCTCAACTGTATTTTTAAATAGCTGAAAGGCATTTCCATTTTTTTCAACACAGCACCTCAGACTGGTTCAATTGAAAGTTTTCCAGATGAATTTAGTCCCCGCTAGTTTCTACAATGGCTGAATATGTGGTATAGTACTGTTCCGATTTCAGCCCTTTGGCTCCTGAAGTCACTATTGAGCCTCTAAGGGTTGAGACGGCCTTACGGGCCCAGAAAGGCGGCCACAGCACAAAAAAGGTAGGAAATCCTAGCAGATGACCATTTCTGGTTCTAAGCATATAATTACGAGTGAAAATAAGTGCATTTAAGAAACTATTTGCTTATTACACATGGTATGCAGAGTTACAAACTGGATTCCTCTGTGAAGCTTAAAGCTTTACATCCCCTACCCGCAGGAAAATCAAATGTCTGTTGGTGTGTCTTACATCCCCCTTAATATTCCAACCTTAAGCCTTGCTGACATTCAGTGGTAGCTGCAAAATTAGAAGCTGGTTTTGAACATGTAGCCCTCAATGTACATTTATATACATATACACACCAATTCTGAACAAATTATTTTTATGGTTGGCACTAGCTCCACTGGCATGTTTGAGAATCTGACAGATTTCTGCATATGTAATCAAGATTTCAGTAATCCTACATAATTAGCCCACATCAACTTTTCTAAAACAGTCATCTTTCCGTATAATAAGAGGGGATGTTTACAAGGCTCATTTACCTTTACAGTTGGTAATTTAATAAAACTGTTTTTCCAAGACCTGAACATTGAGTTAACAAATGGAAATGGGAGTTCTGGAGATAGAGAACTCATGAACACCTCTGTCAATGACTGTCCTTGCATAGGAAACTGCAGGCAAAAGTTCTACTCTATTTGCCAGTTACAAGGAAACTATCAGGATGAAGGTGTCGAAGGGATGAGCACAAAGTTGGCTCCTTTGAACTGCTTTTGGCCCACACCATTATGATCCCACAGGTATGATTTTATGTTCATTTTGGGGTGCTAGTAGTTGGAAGATATGGTTTTCAAAAGACCTTAAAAAAAAGTCTTAATCCAGAACTACAAGTTTCCTAGATTGTTGAAAAGAGAGGGCAGCAAGAACTCATTTCAGCAGAGTCCAGTGATGAGTTTGTTCAAAATATTAAGAAAGAATTCTTTTGCATGTACACTTATACATATGATATACGTGTGGGTATGTGTGTTAACATTAATTAAGAACAGGTCAAGGAAAAACAGTTTTAAAAAAAGGGAAAACAGTTAAAATTAATGCTTTCTTGAAGTGAAAAACCAGGATGTTTGAACTAAAAGTGAATGGCTTTATATTCATATTTTCTAGTCACTAGGAGAATAGTGATGATAGAGGTCTTGCAGAGGTACTATTACACTATCAACATTCTTTCTTGGCAGATGCTAAGAAATAAAATTATATGAAGGCACTGGAGGAGAAAAGCCGAAAGAAAAAGGACACGTTATATTTTTTTAAATCTAGATAACAGATTACTATTAGATAATATTAGGTAGTCCTATGAACAAACCATCATTTCGATAAATTATCCAGAACCCATTATTTTTCATCCATATATTTAAAAAAAAGAGCGAGAGAAACAGTTGTCCCCTGTCTCTTGGCCTAGGAAGAAAAATCCTGGTTAACTAGTAGTAAGAAAAAGTATGTCATGTAAAAAAAAAATACAGATCACTGAGAATAAAACAACAAAAAGAATAGTTCCCTACCCATTACTTCCCACTGTGTGAACTTTTGACATATCAGCAAACTCTTCCTTTCGCTTGCTACTACTGTTGTACTGCTCACTGTACAGTTTTAAGGACATCTGTTCAACAGCATCTCTTTGCGCTTCCAGATAGCATAGCTGAACCTCAGCCTAGAAAAAGAAAACAAAGAAGGGAAAAAAATAAAATAGAACATTAGAAAAATAATTCAGAAAGAACATTTAAAACAAATATTTTTGGACTGCAACAGTTTTAACCAAATGATTCACACTATTAATTTTCTCGTAGTACACAATAGTGAAAAAGGCTGAATCATTAAGTCAGAGAAGTACAGCGTCATCCCAAATGCTAGAAATGAACTATTGAGGTTTCTATCAGGGAATGTGTTATATATTCCATGAGACATATATCCAATCAAATGCTGCATAAAAATGTCTGGACACGAATAAAAGAGATATTAGAAACCAAGCACTGTGATAGAACAGGTAGATACATAAAATAATATTTCTTACAGGCTTCAGTGTTAACACACTCTCGGTGCTTCATAATTAATGAAAGCCATATTGCTACAGGTATTTTTCCTTTAAATAGTAAGTGTAAACAAACCCAAGCAGATTGGCATTATTCACATTCTCCTTTCTCATATCTGGCACAGACTGATTACCCAGCAACTTTAATTGCAAGGAAAAAAGGCAACAAGTGAGATGTGCTGTTTTCCATCAGACTGTGCCTGTCCAGAAGAATGTCGAATAATATTTGGCATCATAACTTATTGAATGGACACTTTATTTATTGCAGCTGTGGTGATCAGTATGCTTCTGGGGCTCAGAGAACCAGATGACACAAGGATAAAATCTGCTGTTTGCCACACTTGCCCCTAGGAACAGTAGAAAGAACAGAGTGTAGAGTAAGTTCAAAAGCACTTTGGGGCCGATACGCCGTTGTTTCCTTTTAATATGTTTCATTGAAAGAAAAACGCATTACAAATTCTGCTAATGCTTCAAAAACCGCTACTTCTGTGTAACTACATACTTTTATTTCCATTAGGAGTGGAATGCCTGCTTAACTTTTTGGTACTACGGGAAGTGAATGCAAATGGCATGGAGGAAATTTTGTATAAGGATTCTCCTGTATTTTTTGCAGGGAAGTGAAGAGTTTATTTGTTTGCTGACAGCACAGCGGAGTTACCAATCTATGGAACAACGGCATTCATAAAAAGAAAGTAGTGAAAGGGCTAGAGAGAAGGACAGTCTGCAAAATGTAAAAAAAATGCAAGCAAGTGAAGGGAAACGGGCACTGAAGAATGTCAGTAGGGAAAGTTTGAAAGGACGGAACGTCTTTATAAGCTAGTGGTAATAACAGTTCCTATACTTGCTTAGGCTTTGCCTTGGTGCAATTTTTGCTGAAAAATAATGGAAGTGATTTGGAAATTCCATTTCCTTTTAAAATTTCTCATTCAAACCTTTATAGCTTTCTCTCTAAGCTGCTTCTTACAGTGAAATAAGTTATGTTTTTCAATAAATCCCAATATGTTTTTGAGAAATTTAAAACAAACTAACAAGCAAAATAAAAACTAAAAAAATACAGAAAATGCTAGCAATTTTCCAAGGAGATAAAAGACAAGAATTCCAGCTAATCCATGCAGGTCTTTCACTGTGTATTTAATCATAATTCAAGGCTTTCATACCTACTTTTAAATAGTGGAAAATTAAACCACAAAGGATTACCAGTGAAGAAACATTATCTAAATAGATGACTAAGTAGCTGGGACTGTCCAGTTAGAGTAAAATGTTAAGGTTTAAGTGAGCTACAAAACTATTCTGCTTTCTCAGAAAATGTAATTAAAATGGCCATTTATATAACTCACAAACAACTGAGGCACCAAATAAACAAACTGCATCACCTTCCTGTTAACGTTTCCACTCCCAAGTACATTTCCCTCTGAACTGATAAACAGTCCACTTCCACAGTATACAGAAGTTCCTTAACAAATTTCTTTTTTGGAAGGATTCTTCACCAGTAAGGATAGTCTTCCAGCAGAGCAGTTTATATTGTCCATATAAGGATATCAATGTGTTCTTTTAATTTATTCTTACCACAAAGCAGTAATCCACTCATCATTTTTATTTTTGTTGTAGTTGACACGACACATTCGGTCTAAAGCCCTGTTGTCAGTTACCAGTAAATTTCTAAAACAATTAGATATATCAATTATAATCTGTGAGTGTTTTAAACCTAGAGGTGAAACCTTATGGAAAACTTGAAGCAAAAAATTTCCCTGATTTTCAGGACAGGTTTGTAAATCAGGATTCCTGCTTTTTCAGCCATGGGTTTTGGGTGGAGTTTAGGTAGAGGTTTTGGGGTTTTCTCAGCTGTTGTTGAAATTGTGTACACCACCTTCCTTCTCCCCTCCCACCCCAAGACTCCAAAAAGAGGGAGTTCACCTGTAGCCTAAACTCCAGAACACCACACATAATAATTAAAACTGAGCCCTGAACTGTATGAACACAGACTATTTCTCAAATAGTACAACTATCGCAATAATTTAGATACTTTTTTTTCCCCTTGCATTTTCTAATTCCCCATCCTATGATTTCCTCTATATTTTAAGATAAAAAATGTTAAAAATAAAGGCAGCAGCTTTTCACGGGTTGATCATGCTCTGTTCAGTAGCAAAAATATGTGTAGGCAAAACAATAATGAGTACAGAAAATGGGAGAAGAAAAAGAAGGATTAAACAGAATAGTGGGAGAAAGGAAAAGCAGGATGTAAAGGGTAGGCAAATATATGAAGAGGGATAAAGAAGAATCCACTGTTTCTTCCTTGCAGCTATAAGGCCCTCTTGTACTAAGGATTATGAACTCCATCAACCTCATACTCTACGAAGCCTGAACACAACCCACTTCTTGCACTGCAGAAATATGATCCCTCTATAAATCAACTATTTTTATTTTTAAACCCAATTTCTATCTTCAACCTTTGTGAACAATTACAGCAACTCAAACTCAGACAGCGTAGAGTTTCAGATGGATCTCTCTGATTTCTTTTCTGTATGTATTCATCTATCTCACTGTTGTACTTAAGCATTTTTTTGTCTCTGTTATACTGATATCAACTGCAAATCCAAAGAGGCTTTGAAGACCTTGAGTAGGTATTGATCAGTTTAAGTCTCAAAAAACTACATTCTACAGAAGCTGAGCTAACAGGTACAAGGCACAATATGGAAAAAAGTACACAGCACAGATATGCAATAAACCTACTGCAGTTTATTTTCTACTTAAAACCTTTAGTGGTAATGAAGGACTAGTTTTGCAGTATTCTGAGAGAATAAAGTAGTAACTTTATAAATTCCTAATCAAATATAGAAAAGCTACTTGATTTACATTTAACCTTACATTGTGTGCATTTTCAATTTCCCTAAATACAATTTTTTTATTACATAACACAAATTTTAAGAACGATCTCTGTAACAAACACACCTGTGTGGACATGGTTATCTAGCAAATCCTCAAAAAGTCTACTGGGATATGCATCATTCCAAATCTAGCTAACAGAAATTGGGTAGGAGGTAATCATTCATCTACTCCTAGTCCCCATCTTAGAACTGAAATTCAGTTCCTTCTTTTTTTGTAGTACATCAGAATATGTGAAAAATTGAACACGGGGGAAAAAAATGCCAAGGAATTGTACTCAGCAGTAGTCTTCCCCTTTACGGTCCTCTGCTAAGTGACCATTTTTGCAGTAAAAAGACAATAAAGATGCTGATAATGGTCTTGTAACACACTTGTAGAGATTCTCTACCTACTGGATGGAATGAGTTTAAAATATTCTGTTGTAAATTAAACTGAGATATTTCCAATAATCAAATGACAAAGCTCTCTCATTTTCCTGACCCTGCAGGAACCAATCTCTGAACAAGAGTATGAAAAAACTGTAGTCTGGGGAAAAACAGTGAAAAAAAAATCTAGACTAGTGCAAAATTCGCAGTTCTAGTGACTGATTAATAATGGTAAATAATTTCAAGGCTATTTTCTAAAGCTCATTTTCTAAAAATCAAGAACATATAAATAAACCGGGGGAGCCTGAGGTGAAAATCTGTTCCTTAAGACTGGCTTTGCATGACAACGTAAAATGTCCTTTACTATACAGATCACTACATAACATGAAGGAGTAATCAGTGACAATACAAATCAATGAAAATACATTGTATTTCTTGTTAGACCTACATGTTAGAATGACCTTATTCCAAAGTGGAGAAAGACAAGGAATAATGACTCTTATTGTGGGAGGAAGGAGATGGAAAGGTTATGTTGTATACAGAGTGTCAAATGAGAGACTCAAAATTTACATCAATGTAAATTGGAGGTCTAAACTCAGAGCTAGTGTTTTTCTGCTGCAAATTTTATTTTGGAATGTAGTAGAATAGGTATCAGTGATTTGGTTTTGAAAGGAAAGCATTTTCAGACAGTGTCTCCCAAGGAGCACAAGTCATTTGTTATGAACTGTGTTACTGTAGGCAAACAATTCTGTGGTTTAGATATACAAATTATATATAATACATTCAGTTGAATTTAAATTATGAAAGTATCCTATCTTGCATTACACCTTCTCTACAGTTCTGTAGAGACATTACACTTCTGCCACACTACACTGTACTTAATGAGAATTAGATAAGAAATACAGACAGTTCAGTTCCTCTGACATTATTTGAACTTAAGCTGGATAAAAACAGTCTCTGAAATTAAAGCACAAAATCCAGTTTCCACCAACAAGGAGGTGGTCAGATGGCCCCATGCAGCACGTAGACTTAGAATACTCACCCATATGTGTATTTTAAAGAAGTGAAAACTCAGATGTCCCATTTTAAAAGTATGTACGTTCCAGCTTGTCACTCTGTATATCTGCAATTGGTGAAATTTCTCAAGATATGAAATTGAGAATAATTTCTTTCCAGAATTAAGTTGATAATAGTAGCATTTACACTTAAATACTCAAGTATTTTTTGTTGTTTTCTGTCACAATATTCTGACTACTTGTCCACATTATAAAGTTGTGGAGAAGGCTCTATTATGGAACACAAAAAAGACCCTGGCTCTGTCACAGTACAGCTACTGAATAAAATTATGTTGAGAAGTATATGGCTCAAAATATCTTCCATGAAGATGTAGATTACAGAAAGCGTTCTTTGGCAGGCAAGAGTTTGTCCAAAAACTCTATACAGACAGACTTGATCATCAATCACGCCATCCCTATACCCAGCCAAAATGTCTTCTATTGATGAAAACACCTAAGGTAGAAGAAATGTTTTCAAGAAGTCACACCGGCGTTTTAAAAGGCATTGTATAACAGAATAATAGGATCATTAAGGTTGGAAATGCCTTTAAGATCATTGGACCATCATTTGGCAGGATTAGGCTTCTCAGACTTCAAGTGACCCCTCCTACCCTAAGTGTAGACATTTGTTTTCCCCCCCCCCCCCGTACTCTGCACAATTGAAACAGAGACCTTGCTGCTATTGAATACTTTCTTAGTCTGTTACTAAGTCTTAGTCTGTTACTTCCTGCATTTGGCTTCCTTGACTCTTCATCTTACACACTCTCTTTAGGACTGAATCAAATTTGAAAAAAAAACCCTATGTCATGAAATATGTTTACTTCGAGCTGAATATCTGAGAGTCCTATTACAAAGGACAGGCAGTGTTTTGATCATGCAGGAAATTAATTCTGTTAATCAGGGCATGCTTGTTACCAGTTAAAATCTTAGCTAAGTGTTTCTATCATCATAAATGTTTTTATATCAAGAATAATTTTATCACTTTGTTTTTCAGTGTGCTAAAACCATCACAACAATGTGAAACCTCCACACAGAGTGAGCAAAATTATAAGGCAACAACATTTTTATATATCAAGGTACTTAAAATCATTGTAGAGTTTAAGTAACAGTACAGTGAATTTTAGGTCCATTCACAGGAGCCATAAAATGAAATTTTAGATACGTAGGGCTGTGTTATAGCAAGCAGAACTTCAGGCAGTTCTCAGAGCCACCAGAAATAATGAGGGGAGAGTGGTGGGAAGCCTATAAAATAAGAGTAATACCTTTTTTTCAAGGTTTCCCTTGGCTTTCAGAAATCCATGACCCGTGACTTCAGGACGGCAAGTGCAAATGCAGACAGTAGTGTGACCTCAGCAGCATTGTCTGACCAAATCCATGAAGATGCCATGATCATGCTGCTAATTGAAAATCTGCACCTCTTGTGTCTTTATTCTGACTATTCATCTGCCTTTCATTATATTCATTAAACATAACACAAGAGCATGGCATGCCCTGTGCATCATACAGATCTCAGTTATGTATCCAGAGAAGTTCCCTACATCACAAATATCAAAAAGCACTGAAGAAAAGTGTGAAAGAATTAACCTCTCCAGAGGTTAATTAAGACTGAATAGTTTCTGACAATAGTATCCCAAAATTGCCAGGTGAAAAAAAGTTCTTGTAAGAATGGAAATTGAACAAAGGCCATGATCCTTTTCTACTTTTCTTGTCTTGCAGGTCTGCATCTCCAGCCTGCAGAATGAGAGTGACAGACAGGATGTAAGAGTCTGTAATAATCAGGGGCCAGGTGGGGAACAGGCTTGCTCTGACAGTGGAAAGGGCTGGGACGACAGAGCAGTGCTTGCTAAAACCATGTGGAAGACACAAATTAACAAAGGATGCAGATCCAGCAAACCCATCAATATAATAGAGTGCATTTCTTTGTAACTGCCACATTCCTTCCACCTCCTTCAGTGACACCTCTTCATATGCCACAATAACTGTAAAGCCAAACAGTCCCATTCTTACAAGCCCAGAATATGTGCTATTAAATTAGCAGTTCATCGACACAACTTTGGTTTCTTCCCCCTCAGGAAGAGAAAAAGATTCTTATAGGAGGCCAGAACACAAATATGTCGCACATAAAGTAGGTTGAAAGCCTTTCTGGGTCAGCCTAAAGACCCTGAAACAGTCAAGAAGAGGAAAGACAAGTCATGCACAGAAAATCTTTCTTCAATGTGCTAAAATTATAAACTTAATCTTACTTAATTAAAATCTCCATTATTTGCACTGTTCCAATTGTTCCCACCATTTTCTGTTTGTACTTCTAGAGCAATGAAGTGGCCTAAAAAGAGATTGTTAAAGAGTCCATCTATCATCCAGCGCACGGATACTTCTAAAAGTCATGCTTCTCTATAGGGCTTCTGTACCAAACTACACGGACTAGCAATGCACCTAGCTCAGTTCGTAGGGCTGGGCACTCAAAATGGCCACATTCTTAAGGCTAAAGGTACCCAGGTTCAGAATTTAAGACAACACACTTGTGCAAGAGAAACTCCAGAGTGCTGGTGCATATTCCACCTCCCCCTGTTCCTGCATCAGATGGACACGTACATGTCTACTTAAAAATAGCAAGGAAAGGTAAGTCTCAAAATCAATACTTCCTATGGAAAACTATCCAAAACATCCCAGGGAGGCATGGTAGAGCTATCATAAAAATGTTAAAGCCTTTTCCTTGGAAATTTTGCTCAGAGATCTACTTTGTACATATTTTGGAGAAATATTTTTTTCTCCCTCTTGGGAGCTCTACTGACCTACAGTGAAGTAAAACCTGATGACTTATTTGTAGAAAAAGGTTTCCAAGTTGTCTGCATTTAATACATTGAAAAATCTCACTTGGAAGCAAATAAAAGGTAATTGTTTACATTTAATTGTAAGATTCATTGTATGAATCTGAAGTTACTTTGGTAATATACATTGAGTTTTAATTATTTTACCATACTGTACTAGTAGTAAACAGCTCGATTTTTCCCCTAGTAGCTCCATTTTAGACTTCCATATGCTTGAGAAATGTTACATATTTATTAATCTGATCATTACAAATATATGTGTGCTTAACAACTAGTTCCAAAATTTCCTAGACATATCAACTCACAAAATTGCAGAAGTTTCTACCTAAAATCTTCTTTTGAGTCAATGTTTTGAGTCAACTATTTTGAGAGGTTCAATAGTGTCAAACATTTTGAAGTCAAAACTCCTACACTGAGTGTGCCTCAAAGACGCTCATTGAATGCTTATTTAACTTATTCCGAAATTGAAGGAGATTCTTTTCATGACTTGATAGTCTATTTGATGTTATGTTACCCCTAGAGATGTGAATGTTTTCTTACTACACACTTTTTTCCTCCTACAGGGAGAAATTAAAGGGTATTTTTATCAGCTTTTTAGATATTGAACTATTAATAACATAAAATTGTGCAATATGAACACATGACTCTGTCTCCACTGCACGATTAAGAACAGTCAGACTCTGAAGGAGGAGATGTCAATTAATGTCAATTAATTTATTTGAAAATAGCAGGGAAATGCAAGCTAAGTATTTTTCCCTGTACATTTTTTCCTAATCTAAGTATATATATATATATATGTATATATATATATATATATATGGGTTTTAGCAAAAATATTAGTAACTATTCTAGCAAGAGCAAAACATATAGCTTAATATGTTGATTTGTACAAGTACCTTGCCATGTATAAAAAGCAGGCACAGGCTGCTGCTCCTTTGAGTTTATTTATGCTCCTCTGATGAGGAGCCTCTTGAAGCACCTGACACTTACTGAGGTAGAGGGAACTGTAAAAAGATAACTGTTTTAAACATAAAATATTTGTATTGCTAAGAGGTCAGCTTTGCCGCTGCTGACTTCATTGCAATTTGCATACTATTAAAGCATTACCCATAATGTTTGTAAAATTTAATTTTAAAGCTATGCTGTTAAAGATGTTTACTGAATTGTAAGCACCTAGGACATTTGGGAAATTCGTTAACACTGTGGTAGTTATAGTACTCCTGCCTTACTTTGCTTCCTATTTAATCCCTTCACAAACACACACTTAACTATTTTCTTTCATTTTATGACAATGAATCTCATTTTACTGCAAGCTGAGAAACTTAAAAAAAGTATACTGTAACAGTACAGCAATCGAAATAACTTCCTCTTTTATTCTCAATATATTTAAGTTTGTTAAAAATGTCACTAACTTATTTATTTACTTTTTCTGGGGGCTGAGATCCAATTATACTCCTATAGACTAGAGGTGATGGTTATGATTTTCTACTTCACTCTAATACAGGCTTTCTCATTAAATCTCACAGCTCGGTAATCACAGTCATCACATTTGTGTTTCAGTGCTGCATTCACACTCACATTCTCCTTCCCTGGATTTCCATCCTCCTTCCCTCACCCCCTCCCCCAGATCTTTATTTACTCCCTGGCAGAAACTGCAAAATTAAAGATGTATAGTGTGCAGATACAATCTTTGCTTCCTTTTCCCTGCCAGACTAGGACTCTAAAATGCACTTCTTTTGGGAAGTACTGATATTAACTCAGTTACTATAGTACATGAAGCAATGTTTCCCTTTGAAGTACTGTAAAAAAGTTGTCCTTAGATGGTAATGGAAAGGATGGACTAAAGCAGGAACAACAAGGATCACTTTACATACTAATAACAACAATTTAGTTATCAAAATAGTACAGAACAAGCATGCCTTTATACTATTCTTTAAAAAATTTAGCTTCCTAGGGTTCTAATAGTCTTTTCCTATGGTTCAGGAATGCACAGTAGCACTCAGCCCAGTGCCTGTATCCTTATTTCAAAGAGAATCATTCAAACCGACATCCACCCTGTCAAGAATCTTGACTTTGAGCTGCTAATGCAGAATAAAAATCAATATAAATTTTTATCATTTGATGAATATTTACTTCTTTCTTTTGAGCCTGGGGATTTACAATTGAAAACTGCTGAATCAAGTCATTTTATTTTTTTTGTGTTTGTGCCAACACCAATTTACTACCCGCCTGAAAGTTCCTGAACAAGATGTCTCATGTGGCATACATGTTGGTTTTTCCTGTCAATCATAACCGTGTGCCAGTAGGGAACCATAAACATTTTCCTTTCATAATCTTAGTTCTCCAAAAAGGAATATTTTGATTACTTAACTGAAAAAGGGCAAACTTGTCTTATTTAGACATACTGTAAAATGCCTATGTCTATTTTTCTAGGCCAGTTGCTGTGCCTAAATTGATACTAGCTATTAAATATTTTCTTTTCAGTATGAGTTGCTTCATACAAAGAAACAGTTTACAATCACTGCAAAAAAAGCTTAGTAGCACAAAACAGATAAAGATCTGTATTGACATTATCACTCCCCCTATATATTTTCTTAAAAACTGCATGTAATTCTGACCAGTATAATGCACACCAAATGTTTGTGAAAATGAAGATAGCAGGAGTTAAATAGATCCCACAAGCGGGCAATTAAGATGTGACTCTAGTTCGCATTTAATCCTTAAAAGAAATGAACCTTCAATCTCAAAAAAAAAGAGCTTATAAAAAAAAGTATATGTAAAGATCCTATGTTTCCATAGTGACTGGGATGGGGGTGAGAGAACAGGGAAAAGGAAAAATGATGCTTCTAAATTTGAAAAAGACCTAGATTAGTTTAACAAGAACTGTAAATGCAAGCAATTTTCATCCTGCAAAATTTTTTTATATATGACTCAGTGGCAGACGTGCTTTATCTCGAGCAATTTTGTTGGTCTCTTATAAATTAAATAAAAGTGGCAGCAGCTGTCTTTCAGAAGGCTGATATAGGTTTGTATAGTCATATGATATTATGTAGACAGATGTTTTAAATAAAATATTTAGATTGCTAGATACCTTGCTAGATACAAAGGCAATTATAGGATGTCTTTGTTAAATTAAATTTCTCATTCTTTTGAGAAGAAAAAAAGAGAATTGTCCTGGAAACTGTACCAACAGGAAATGATTCTATATCTAAAACAGCTGGAGACTGTAACTAATATAAATTTACTTGAAAATAAAAATTCTGTATGCCTCTAGAGACATGCAGCAACATGCAGTAAAACCAGATGTGATAAAATTATTTTTAAAAAGTGTGTTTATATAGACATATAAAATAGTAAGATAAGATCCACTCATGTAGAGAGACTGTTCAAGGCTGAAACAAAGTAGCAGAACAATTAAAGCCCAAGAATGTAAGAAAATAGCCACCTTTTTCTAACAATAAAAGATGTCATTTTTTGATGAATATTGCCTTTTGAGAAACATGTCAGACACCTTAATTTGACAACGATTCTAATGCGATAACACTTTATTGCTTTACCAAGACAAAATGCAGTGGAAACCTTTTATCTCAGCACTCCAAGGCAGATTTTGATTCACATTTATGTTATACGGATCAAAGTTCCAAAAATAATAGTAAAAGTAAAGCCAATATCCAGTACTCAAATTCCTTAGCTGCCTTATTTAGGTAAGCTTTCCACAGTGTATAAGGGAATTTTTCCAGAGCAAAGACTGTACAACCATGTCTTACGTGAACCCTTCAAAAAATATACCACAGATTCTAGCCCATGACTGTCTAATGGGCTCAAATCATTCTTTCCATTTTTGTTGAAAATGCCACAGTGTAACAGACTGCATTCTGTGTACTTGTAGCTTTACTCTTTGTCAAGGCCTCTGTTACAAGCTTGTCATAACTCCAGACCCAAACTTGCACAGCTGATTTGGCCAATGCACCCAAGGTTTTAACTTATAAAGAAAACATTCCAGGAGGAGTATGAATGCCAAAATGTAAGTGTAAGAGTTTTACAGGTCTGCCTTTCAAATCATCATTGATAAAAATCCACGGAAATTTGTATAGCCACCTTCTTCCTTGTTCCCTAATAAAATGATACTGTAGCATTGCCTGTTCAGTATCACTGCTTGCTTTTTAAGTAATATTATTTTGTCATTTGAACAATGAATTAAACTTTTTTCTCTTATGCTTAAGAAAAACACTCCAGCTACATAAAACCAAATGAAGCATGCTCAAGATATTGGAAGTGCTGTGTTATAGTCCCTATACAGGAGAAGTAAATGGTGTTAAAGATTCCTTTCAGAAACCTTCAGGTTGGATTGCTTTCATTTTTTTCCAATAGCCTTAATTGGCTAAGTGCCATTGGGCCAGCTAATACCCAGAGAGACCTAATCTCAGTAATCTTGTAAATACAATGATTTCAACAGATTTTCATCAAAGACACGACCATTACATGGGATTCTGCCTGTTAGGTGCTGTATTATTTCTCATTTAGAACGTAGTTTAAATTGCCATATTAATACAAGATTTATTATTACAGAGTTCTGTGTTACTAAGAGTCCAACAAACAGGAGATATTTAACTATTCTTTTAAAAGTTTAGACAGATGTTTAAATGGATATGAACAAATATTTTCGTTTCAAAATTAAAAGGAAACAGATTGAAAGATAGTAAAATCACCCTTCTCAAGTTATAGATGTCCAAAGATGACATATGTGTGTAACAAATGTTCATGTGACTATAAATTTACAGAATTAATTTTTTTCCTTCAAACACTAGGAAGTATAACAGATGACAATAACTTATCACAGTACAATAATCATACCTGCTGCATCTTTTTAGTTTAACACCTGACCCATGAAAATGTGACTTTTCTGCAGCTAAAATAAGATGTGTAGTGACTCAAGGAATATGAAGTTCAACTACTACAAAAAATATGTCAAGGGAAAGCTTTAATGAAAAGATGCACATTCCAGTAACCATAAACAAGGCAATAATTATATTTTTACATTATATTGTTAAAGAAGTTGAATATTACTACATTGGAATTCTGGAAACTCAGCTTACAATAGACTGTAATCTGTTGTCAGAGACAAAAACAAGAAAATAGCAACAAGAATCAGTACACACTGATTAATCTAGACCCAAGAGAGGTCACAAACTGATAACCCAAGGGTCATTAACACATTTTAAAATAAATATTTTAAATGTAGTTTGGCAAAAAGGTTTTCATATAATCTCACAAAATTCGTAAACAGATAGACTGATACTGTGAAGATATTTTTGATTTTGTCATAGCATTATTTAAAATGGAGGCATTAAGCCTGAGTGTTACAATGGAACATTAGAGGTTTTATTAATAGGCACAGGCAAACTATTATACAGAGAGTCAGGACCCATGAAGTGGAAGCCTAAGGGTATTTTTAGAAGGAAAAAAACATAGGTACAGGTGAGAGATTGTAGCCACACAAGTAACCTTGTACTCCAGGTCCTCTTTGCTGAGCATGGTTGAAAATTGACTTTGTAGTCATCTGTTTCCACAGATGCTGAACAGGAATTATGCTTTTGCATTATATGTACATAAAAAAATTGGATCTGACCACAAAACCCTACATTTATTCTTCAATTGTGTGTCCAAAACAGAAAAGGTTAGCACATTTTTGCGAGGGATCTTGGTTTCATTGTAACTGAACTATCAGTATTTCAATGGAGTAGGCTCAGATTAAAAGTTCGAGTCTTGGAGCTATCAGAAATAATTATCCTAGAAAGTTGCACGGTAGCAGGACATTATGGTCTTATTTATGGAGCTTAGGTAGAATTTCCAATCAGTATGATTGCATCTATTTCTAGTGCTTTGTTAATCGCTTCCTGAAGCTGCTCATTAAAAGCTCCTATGTCAACACGTAATGCTGTGGTGGCTGAAACAGAGATTGGGAATACAATCACATCTCATGGTTTGGATGAGAAGTACCCTGCAACACTGTGCACTTTATCACAAATGTTGTTTTCCCATTTGATAAAATGCCTTACCATATCATGGAACAGTGGTCATTTATTTCAAAGGAACAAGCTGAATCTTCACCATTAAATGCTGGATGTGAGAAAACATCATTCTATTTCTGTCTGCCTCAACAATGGAATTGCAGTGAGACGCAAGTACAGCAATTTAACATCTCTCTTACAACAGCCACAGAAGTGATGACAGCCCTAGACAATAATCACTTGCCAATACCATAGTACTTACCTACCAACTGTGAAAGCTCTCACAGCCGTAGTCAATAATTGAACCGACCAATTCCACTGTGCTGCATGTGATTGGTGGTATTATCCCTTTAAGTGTGTTATTTAAGTTTGCAATGCAGTTAATTGAAACCCTACTAGATGCAAATCAAAAGTTTCAGTCTTAATTGAGATATTTTGAAAATTGAACCCATTGCTTCAGGCAGGTGCTACATGAGATTCCATTAATATAGGTAATTAACATTAGCCTCTGCTTTAATTAACATGCACACTTTAATTAGTAAAGCATTAACCAACATTAAAAAATCTGATCTTCATGCATCACAAAAACTGCAGAGTTATGACTATGTTGTTTTTTCTAAGACTGTAAATCATACAACATATCATTTTTTTTCTTTAAATACATCAAGATATTATAAAAAGAGAAATAGACATATAAAATGTACATCTGCGTTTCAACTGAACACTGAAAATGGTGGAAAATATTTCTTAAGAATATCTAAAATATGAAGGAAGCTCACATAATACTTCAAAACTTTTGCCTGAAGTTTATAAATATGTGTATTACATATGTGTGTGTATACAGTTAGTTTATAAATTAAAATAATTCAGTTGTAATCAGATTCACTGGTCACTATTAATTCTATGGTGGAATCCAAGATAGTATTTTCCAGACCTAGCATTTTGAAAACAAATGTCCTGTCAACAGTACTAGCTTTTTTTCCCATCATGCTTGTCTTATCATGCTACGACTGCAAATGTGTGTGAACATGAAGTGAATGTTTTCTTGAGTTTGCTCAAAGCCTAAATAACTTCAAGAACTAGCCTGTTGCTCCAAAACTGTGTCATAAAACCTGCTGCTGAGTGTCATCTCCTCTGGGACATCAAGTAACTGGAGAGCTGAAGTGATACCACTGAGCTGGTTCAAGATCAGCCTTTCTGCACAGCAGGTCCCATTTACAGCTGTACAAGCCCTGTAATCAAGGGAGCTTCACAAGGAAGGGAACAAGTGCAGCTTCACTCATGCTTTCAGACCAAATACAGGAATTTTTTTTGACACAGACAAGCTCTTTTTGAGTCTGGATTAAAATTAAAAGTTATTTAGAAGCATAGTGAGTTTCCAGAGATATATAACATAAGGATTTCCATCCAAGTCCATGAAATTAAATGCCTCAGAGCTCCAGCTTAAAAACCTCTCTTTAAATAAAATTCAACATCAGTATCTTTCAAAATACATTTCCAAACAAAGCAAAGATACCTTCAACTTCCTTATCCTTTCCTTCTGCTATGTATTTATCCATTTAATCCTGAATGCTTTGCTTTAAATATGGTAAATTCCATTTCTGCAAACTCATTGTTATCACAAAGAAGATTTCTGATCCAGTCCACTCACTTTATTTCCTGTGTTTTCTTTCTCAATAGGTACAGCTGGGACATGTATTAATTATTGTTACATAATTCTCAGAATGCTGGATGTGTTGGTTCAAATAATAGTCAGCTTAAACCTAGATCTGTTTCTGCAATTTCTGCACATTCTGAATATCCACTGCATTTGGCAGTGAAAGGAATGGATGATGTTAAAGAATTATACACTCTATTTATATTGCATCCTAATATCTGAAGATCTCAAAGACAGCATGTACATGTGCAGAGAAAAGAGTATGTCCTTTCTGAAGCTCCTTACAAGTTCCACGTCAATATCCCATCAGGGCTCTGTTTGTTTCTTTTTGTTAAATGGGAAAGAACTTTAACGAAAGAAACATAAAGATAAAAAAAATTCTTTAAAACTGGAAAGATTCACTTAATCAATTTTAAGTACATTTTCTCCATGGGAGTAAATCCTACATTGTGTTTCATATTCGTAGCACACATGCACACACTTCTCAAATGTAAGGCTTTCCAGATACTGAATGTAAAATGCTTCCAGCTAAAAAAAGCTATGTCTGTTTGGTGCAATTTGCCAGATTTTGTGGGAGTCTGCAGGACATATTGTGGAATTTTGACAGTTCTCCCTGAAAGTAAAAGAACATTACTGCTAAAAGAATACTTTGCTGAGTCCTTTTCATGGCATCCTGTTGAAGTCACTATATTTTATAACCAGCAAAACCATAGCTAAACCAAAACCAACATTAATAGCCAACAATCTCTCCTGACTTATATCTGAGCAACTCATAGTGATCAGAAAACTATTATTTCTTGTAAAGCAATGTGATGACTTATTTAAAACAGTGATTTTCACAATACAGAGTTTTAGGTCTATGCACATTCAGATTTTCGTGTAATGCTGAATGAATCCATACATATTTTTTATTTACTTGATTGAATTTACCTGTATATTTTTTCACACGGTAAGTAACAGAGAAACAAGAATAAAATATGTAAAAACTGTCCTTAAAAAATTATAAGCAGTACCTTGAGAACCAAGGTAATCCTATCCTGAGGTGGAGAACCCATAGTGTATTGACCACACTATGCTAAGGAGCTACAGAAGCTCCTGTTCCTCTGTAGAATATTTCAACTCTGTAAAAGGCCAGCTCCTCTACAGCCCCATCAGAAAATCATCCTCAGGTCATCATTACAACCTAACAAAATAGCTGGTTCTACCTATACAGCTCTTTCACTGTTTCAGAGGAATCCTCCCTATTATTGGGCAATGGGGACAACAGAAGGATACAATGAAAAACTTCAATCTCAATTGCAGTAATGTGCAAGTGTTGTTGGGTTTGGGTGAAAAAGAGTTTCTGTTTGCTTTTATAGTGTGCTACTACTTACATGAGCATGAAGTTTGGGTGATGTATTTTACAAACACTATACCCCTCATTCTATTACCACAAAGTTAAAATAGGCATACTTCCCCTTTAAATTCCAAAATAAAAGTTAGGAATAACTGACCCAGAAATTCTATCATATAAATATCAGATCTTCATTCATCTGTACCACCATTTCTGAGTTTCCTTACGCTAACTTGTTCAGGCCCTTTTTAAAAAATGAACTGCTTAAAACAGCCCTAACATAGTAAAAACACACACTCATCATACAATATTACAAATATGTTACTTCAAAATCTGCTAAAGCTATCACTTTTAAAATATGGAAATTAGTCTCTCAGACTGGTCAGTGTAGTAGGTATGATGCCCTTCTTCAGCACAGTGATTTCTTTAGTAAACAGTTGTGTAAAAGAAGTTCTCAGTAACAAGAATTATAAATATACAGGGAATGAAGTGCATTGCATTCATGACATCTTGAAACGTTTCTCCTTTTTTTTTTTTTGTCCCCCCAGGGAGGTCTTTAATGAGCTAAGGGTCAAAATCTTCTAACACCTCTATCAAAATAGGGTAAACCTAGAAAATGAAGAATGGGTTGCATTCTCTCAAAATCAATGGAAATTTTCTGATAATTATTTCAAGCAAGCAGAGCATGCTCTAACAAATCATGTGACAAAAATTAATATATATCTAAACTCATAATTTCAAAGACAAGGATTCTGGACACTAATATTCTACACATTTTTAAGATAGGGAATTCATATAATTGCATAACTGATTGGATTAGTCATATTATGGGGTTGCAAGCAAAGAAAAGTTTGAAAGCCAATTCAGAGAAGTCAGTGAATTTCACTTCTCTAAGAATAATGTAGTCCACATTTATCATGAGGTAAACAGGACAATATCATGTCCAGTTACTAACTCGGGCTGGAACTTGAAATGTCAGCCTTGCTTCTCCAATACAGCTGCAGGAAGGAAAGGCTGGGAATATAAAATCTCTTTTGTTCCCTGTGGGAAGTGGATTTTGGCCTTCTGTACTAGCTGCCACTCCTTCTAACCCAAATTAGTCATTTGTACCTATAGGTCAACCATGAAACAGACAGGTGCAAACAGCAGGGTCATGTCTACCAAAACCAACCACCTACCCTGGGTTGTGCTTAGGGCCATCCCTTAAGCTTTCTTGTCTTTTTCTGACTCTAGCAGATAGTCTGATAAAAGATATTAAACTTTGGCTCCCCCATTTATAGTTCATACTTCTCCTTACACATTAAAGCTATGAGCAGTCTTGTATCCTATAGAGTTCGACATGTTCTGAAGTACAACTTTAAACACACCTGGAACATTTCTGTAATTACTAAAAATTAAAAGTGTGTGATATAGAGCACCCAATGTCTTTCTGTTAAGAACCATTACTTTTCTTAGGCTATGAAAATATATAGCTAACATCTTCTATGAAATGGAGCGATAACTATTATTTTTGTTTCTTGAAGGTTTATGGCTAATTTGGCAAATGTGACTTACACTTACAAAAGTGACAATGAATAAGAGAATTCACCTTGGAAGTCAGCTTACTAAACCAGTTTTTAAATCCTACATTTTATTTTTCTACGTTCAAAATGTCATAGTATAGGCTCTGGAACATCAAAAACAGTCACTCTGATAGACACTTTCTTTAAAGATAGCAGAGAAATGTGATTTTATAATTCCAATTAATATCCATCTAAATTGGACATAACCCTTTTAAATTGCATAAACTCAACCCTGAACTTAAAATCATACCACAGAGTAGAAGCAGTCCACTTACATGTTGATTTTTTTTTTCCCTTGTGTTTGCATGGTTGTCCCAGAATCCTGGAAAGAGTATTTCTTTCTCTGCTGGTCTTGTTGCTAGCCAATGCTGACATTCACTATTTGTGCTTCTGGCAGAACTTTTGTTCCCCACTTGATTTGCTGTCCTATTGAAACATTATCAGGATCATGGGAAGTTTGCTGCTATACTAAAAGAGAACACTTTTTGTTTCCATTTTCCTTCTTACCCATCTAATTAGAACATCAGCCTTAAAAAACCTCTTTAACAAACTCATCTATTTTTCTTCACTACATAAGGTAAAAAAAAAAGGAAGCACAATATTTCTTGTTAATAAATATATTTACTGGCTACATTTGTGTTTAGTTTGTTTAATTGCTAATATTTTCCTGATAATCTTCAGGCACAGTATGCAAATTTAATTCAAGGGTAAGGCCTGCAAGAAGTCAAAATACCCCAGGATTCACTGGCGTTTTGCATCTCTTTCGAAAAAAAAAATGGAAAAGGAAGTCTAGAAACTTACCAGAAACTGGAGAAAAATTAAAGATAGTTAAGTTTTGATCATATATTTCTTCTTGCCAATTGACATACATAATAGAAAATGGTAGAGAATAGGTTAAACAGTCTAAAAGGATTTTAACCTTAAATTTGACAGAAGCTAAATGGCTGTGACATTGGGTTCTTCTACTTTATTCCAGCTAGTAATCCACCTTCAAAGTTCCTGTCAGGTAAATGACCTTGTATTTCATTAACTGATAATTAAATGGATTTATTCCACTAACGGTTTTAATTAAAATGCTAGAAATATTGATTACCCCTCTCATCCTTATTCCCCCAGATGAAAAAAAGGTTTTAGGAATGTTTATTTAGAGAAGACAGAGAATTAAATTAGATTGAATCTCTATGAGACCTGAAGACTGGTTCTTTCATTTCTGCTGCTCAAGCAGAAAAAGGTTTCAATTTTTTGATGTTTGATTAATTATTTTGAAATCCATTTATGCTTACCTTGGTGTTTAATTAAAAATGTCATTTTTAGCATAATTTAATTGGCTATCTGTGGAAGACTAACTTCAAACTTATATTTTAAAAATGTTGTGGTTTTTTTTTAATTTGGGGTAAAAGAAACTTTTTACTTATTTGCTTTTGCTGCAAAGGTATCATCTCATGAATGAAGAACTAAGAAGGGCTGAAGCTTAACTGGATTTACTACATTTGAATATGAGGATACATATGCTTATGAGTAATGCAGCTTCGTTTGGCTGTACACTTGAATCCATTACCAGCCATTTAGAAACCCTAATCTAACAAAGATGGAGTGAGTCCCTCCAAATATTTTGGATTTATTGTTACTAATATTAACCAAGCTCTCTGCAGTGTGTCCAGAAATGCTTTTAGTGTGGGCTGAAATCCTTTTGCAAATGATTTAATATACAGTATGTATTACTGGAAAAAAGGATTCAGTTCAATTTATAATCAGCAAACAAATATTAGAAATTCTAATCTAAAATATTTTTTAAAAATTTATCTACCATGTGCGAGTATTACACAGTTCTCTTATCCAATAGTTTTACTGATGTAAAATTTGGTTTCTACATGAACCACTATTCCACTGAAGAACCCACTTTTTTTCTTATGTGAGAAAGTGATTAAAATCAAACTGTTTTGTATCATTTCAATACCACATAAGGATATGTTGTGGTCTTAGAAAGAGTATATTTTGTTACCACTTGCTAGCTCTAAAGTATATGATCTAGAATATTCTACATGTAAAGTGACAGTACTTTCATAATAAAAACACAAACGAAATAGCTAAAGCCTTAATTCTGTAAAACACATGCTTACCTTCAAGACTACATCTGTCCCACTGAAGGGCAATGGCATTATTTCCCCAGTTACCATATCAAGTGGTGAACTTGCTTAAAGGTTTTGGTGATTCATGGCCTTCATATCTACTTATTTTTCTTTTTGTGTTATTTACTTGTGAATTGAACGCTACTTAAGTATGGGTCCAAAATCTAAGAAAAATTTCACTGTTATGGAAAGACTAATTGCAGTAGGTTATTTTATTTCAAGTCTGAAAAAGAGGAAACCTCTCCTCTACAGATATGACACTGAACTTTCAGTCTTGTCAAAAACACATTAATGATCTACTTCACATAGTCAATACAGTTTATTTTTCTGCCCTCTCTCCCCAAGTGTTTAATGAAGAAAAATTTCATAGCCTGATTCCAAGTCCAATGAACCAATTAAAATATCCTTAATCAAAATATTTGTCTCCAGAACTCCATTTCTTTACAGTTATTTTAAAATATCGTGCTAGCCTGAAATATGGTTAGGTGACAGTGGCTTTTGTACAGTCATGAGTCATTTAAGAATGGGATGGCTAGAGGTCTTTTCAATGATTTACTGTCTAAAAGTCATCCTTGGCTTTTACCAAATAATGGTGAAAAGCAAGTGACAAAACCCCCCAAACCAGCTTGTGCATTTGTGAGCTGCAGAAGACTTAAATTGAGGAGTTGAACTGTGTAGCATGATAATGCCTGTCTGAAGTCACTGGATGCTCTACTCCCCTGATGTGCTCACTGTTACATTTTCAAAGCACTGCACATGGTTTTACTCACGCAGTTTTCCATGACATCAGTGCAAGTTCACTAGGCAGCACACCAAGTCAAACTCCACAAATGGACTAGTGCAGAAACATCCTATAGCACTATTTCCAAATTCATGGTAGCTACTCCAGTGATCACTTGTTTCCGCATGTATAGGTTTGCCAGATGAGGCTGTTACTGCTTTTTGCTCTAGCTGTGAAATGGAATGGTAAAGTTGGACCTGCCAACTTTCACAGACTGTGTCTGTTCCAGTGAAGGCAGCAAGGCCTGTCAAATCTTTTGGTCAACATTCTGCTTCTTTGACATACCAGGTGCCATGACACATTCCTGTCCTCTTTCAGAGAAGGACAAAAGAACTTGGTCACAGCATTTTATTTCTGAATTACTCTTTTATTGTTTCCTTCATTTTCATTACTGTGAATACAAGGAAAGAGAGTATTGTGTTATTTTCATTTAACTTTCTGCTATTGATTTGCTCAATATTTAACGGGAACATTTTGCCTTTTTTGGCTATATTTTCTATTTTATTGTGCAAATTTATTAAGTTACAGAAGAACTTTTGACCATGTGGTGCCTATAAATTAAAATTCTGACAACAATGATCTATTTGTTGCTTTCCATGTCTACTTTCAATGATGATTTCCAAGAAAAATGCAAATAAAAAATATGTCACTTAATACTAGTAACTTGGTCATCCATGGACAAAAGAGGACTGAAAACATGAACATGTTGAAGCTTTACAGTAAAGAGCAGTCACTATTTAAAACTACAGAAATTACACAAGCAAATCCATGTAAAAACACTGCATTTACTATTGCTACCATTAGGAGCAACTGAATTTGTTTTCAGAAACATGTGAAATAATTTTTAAAGATGCACATGGCATAGGTTTTATAGCTTTTTTTCCCAAAACTTTGAGAAAATAGCCAAGATGAATAACTTTATTTTTAACACTGATATATGACGCATTTTAACCTGTCTACACACAAAAGTAGTACTGTTAACAACTGCAACTTTCTTCAAGTATGCTATGAATCACTGTATTCCTTTTCCCTTTTTTCATGCACCATTGCCACTATCTTACCTTCAGCGGTTTTGCTAGATTTCAATGAAGATGGAACCAGAGGGCACACATTAGAATTTTATATCAGTTCAAGAAGGGGAGAGAAAAAAGACATATGAAGCTAGAATGACATTCATTGAAGGTTCCCTAGGGAAGATAACACATGTTTTTGTCTTTTACCTGCTAGGCATGCTAAATCAGTGCAATGATAAGCTAATTTATGAAATATATTTCATGAAACCTGGACATCTTTACTGTTGCTAGTTTGGATATTAGCTTTTCAGAAATAAAAGACAACTAATTTAAAAGATGTTAAAAGACTGGTTTTCTTAGGTAATGTTTACCATATATGTTCACTGGGGCTCTGTACTGCAGTGCATAAACATTTTGAAAGCATTTAGGATTAGGTGAAAGCTAAAATTTACACTTACAGCTCCTTCAAAAAAAGGAGTAACTTGCTTACAAAACCAAAAGAGGGTTCTACCCTATTTTTTAAAAATGTACTGGAATAGCACAATAGCTGCAAAAAAGGCAACAGTGTGTCTTACCCAAACAGTGCCCCAGCCAGTTTCCATAGCAGATGTGTAGCAATTCAACACCGAATAGTTTGTTTATTACCAAGGCAGTATAGGCTGTCTTTTGTTCCTCCCAGGGTCCAGTGCATAAAAGCCAGCTCTTCAGGAGAGACCTTTAGGCTATCAGTGTTCAGGGATTGCATACTAGAAGATTTTAAGACCTTTTCATTTTAACTGTGGGAAAATGTGTTTTACGTCTGTTAATCGAACAGGATGCTAAGATAAAACTTTACCGTTTACTTTGTCATCTAAAGGAACACTGGAAAATGTGATACATCTGGTTTTGTTGAGGGGTTTTTTGTGAACAAGAGCACCACAACACTACAGTTCTTGCTGAACACACACTCACAAGAAATTTAGACATTCCATAATGTAGATGCAGTGACATACAATTCAAAATGCATGTACTAGTAAGGTTAAATTTTATAAAGTATCCGACCTGTCTTACAGATAATTGTGTTTAATTTTAACAGTTTCATGATCAGACACAGATGTGAGCTTAATATCAAAGAGGATTTAATGCTTAAAACAGTTATACCGCATAATTTATTCTATTTATAATTTTGGTGGTGCATTAACAATGTTTTTTTAATTCTTAAATAATCCAAGCCAAGATTTTAAAGAAAAAATGGATTTTGAAATACTGGACACATCTTCTAGCTGCACTACTGGGACTTGAATATTTCTTGTTCTGAAAAGGAAAGAAGCTTGGACAAATTGGAACATCCAGGAGCTTAACTACCATTGGTAAATACAACTACCTTCGCTACACCCAGAACTGAAGCCTGCACTAAAACCTTTGTCTTTAATCAGCCCTTCAGCTGCAGTGTTTGTTGGCCCCAGTGGAGA
The DNA here is from genome assembly GCA_013398115.1 of Falcunculus frontatus. Classification (NCBI taxonomy): domain Eukaryota; kingdom Metazoa; phylum Chordata; class Aves; order Passeriformes; genus Falcunculus; species Falcunculus frontatus. The sequence goes on from VZRV01001942.1 coordinate 127,316, forward strand.
GAGGGACTTTAGACTCATGAGCAGCTTCAGCAAGGTCAATGAGGCAACATACATGCTGTAAGTTTTAGTGCATGTTTAAGCATTTTGCTGAATTCCTGCCACAGTCTTTTTCTGAGAATTTATGCAAGAGGTAAGGGAAAATGTGTCAGTTAAAGTTACCTGTTCATTCAGGGGGATGAATAAAATCTCTTTTGCTCAGTCAAGTTTCCCCGGGTGTTTCCATGTCTTCATTGATGTGCTCTTGACAGTGCAACATTTTCTTTCTACTGATAATTCATTTTCAATCATTTAAGAGTTATGCCCACACTAACTTTTATACACCAAGAAGGAGCATAATTGTCATCAATTCCTATTTATTATTCTTCCACATTGACTTAATACCTTTAAAACAGTTGATCTAAATCAGCCCAAATTTTTACCACCTCAATTCAATTTCCTTTGTGAGAACTTCCCAGAGACTGAATGTCTATAAATGTTATCTTCAATTCCTGCAGTCTGCTGCACGTTGACAGACTTGTGGACACCAGTGCAGAAATTCCACTGGAATCAGTAGGTATCTGCTCAGGCATAAGTAGTTGCAAGGTGAAGATTTTAACATTGAGAAACTCACAGCTATGTGCGCATGTGTCTAAATTCCCATTATTTTCTGGTTGACATCAATGCCCAGTTTATACAGGTACTTCTTAAAAAAGCACGTACAGGTTTGTAGACTCCTGGGATGTTTGGGCACCAAAGTACCTCAGCAAATATCTCTTTAAGTGACTGCAGCACCATACCGGTTTTTCAAGCCTGAAAAGAACATGTTCTTTGACTATCTGAATTCCTCTTTTATGCTTGCTATCAACCACAATATATACCTGTAAACTCTTCTTTTAAGGAAACTGCCAGATTTTTCTTGTTACATTATATCTCATTGTTTCATTACAATCATTTTCCCAAAAAGTAATATTAAATGCACAGGGTTATGGCATTGCAGCATAGTTTGGGGATCATGAGAAAGTAAGTAAGAAGAAATATAATTTTAAAAATATATATAAACACGAGGGATAAAATAGTGATAATTGGATACTGAGATCTCTTGTAGCCTTTTGTAAAAATGTGGCAAAACTTAACTGTAAAAAAGAACTCATTCCAGAATGCAGGATTGTCTGGATTCAGACCAGCAGTTTGGCATTTGTACTGTTGCAAAGAGAGAAATAAACAATATTCTTGATTGTTCTGGTGATTCTAATGAAAGGTACTTTTTCAGCATTAGCATGATGTGGCACCTGCTAAAAATAAGCTTTAGCCACTACTGCTTTTAAAAATGTGCATAGATTTATGCATAGGAATTAATAGCATCTTTTTATGGTCTGTTTTTTGGTACAGAGTGTCAGAATGGTGGTGACTTCTTTTGACCTTTAGAAAGGACAGCCTTTTGAGAAAGCAAATATTCTTCTTTTATAGGGGAACTGTGTAAACATAAGTAATGTGCTTGTGAACATTTTATGACCAAGATAATAATAAAGGATTTACCTTCAGTATTCGCCACACAAAATAAATCTTTAACAGAGCTGACTGTTTTGTGACTTCTTCAGCTGAATACAGTGGTGGTTATGCTAACTATATCTTCAGTGCTGGCAGCCCTATGAGATCTCCCAGAAAACCTTTCCTGTCATTAGACATTCTCAGCTGGTCTCCAAGTGAAGGAGTACCCAGCCCCTTGTCAAAGAAAATGTCATCATAAGATTACGAGAAAGAGAGGAGTGAAAGTAAAATTAAGTAAATCAGGGAAAATGGAATTCTGAGGAGGATGTGTAAAGTATATTAAAAAAGTAGTGAAGATCAGTATCTTGCTTAGTACACATTTGAATATTCCTACAGGAAAAGAGAATATAAAATTGAGCTACTGATCTCCTGAGGACCAGACCATTGTAGGGAGGATATTGTCTTTTTCTAAATGGACAGATTCTGTGTCAGAAAGTAATTCTACTTACTAACAGGAAAAGGTATGGATATGCAACGAACACTCTCTTGGAAGCAGACACTGTGATTTATATGTATCAAATATTTCAACTTGGAGAGGCAACAAGAGTAAAATTTAAAATTATAAGCTACAAATTAGGATATGGAAGTCTAGGTCCAGGAATATTTTCCTATGGTAACCCCCTGGACTATCTACAAGAAAATGGATAAACTTTGATGATGTGTTACTTTGAATAACCATGGGTTATTCATACAGTGGCTGATAGGAAAAGCCACTGCTAATAATAGTTAAGAAGGTTATAAACAATATGGACATATACACAGCTGATATGTAGCTGTCCCCATATATTGTTTGAATCCTTATGATTCATATTCTTTAACTGCTTTTCCTCTTGAATGTGGTGAAGGGAAACTTCAGACCAACAAACAGTAAAGATATCTAGAGGACCTCAGAGGGAAAATCTTTTTTCCGGGACACAATCTGATATCAGATAATAAGACAAAAACATTCAGACATACAATTATATAGCTAAACTATTACCTGGATGTTGTAATAAGTAGTCTGCTTGTCTGAACTGGTCCCTCTCAGCCCTAGCTCTTGCCAAAAAAGCTTAAGATACTCAGGCATTGAAGTGTTGATTTAAGTATGCAGTCTTAAACACCTAGGTTCGAATATTTTTACTTAAGTGACCTTTCCAAGGTCAGGAAAAATTTTATGCATAACTCTCTGTTGACTTACACATACTCAATTCAGCACTTTAATATTAGGCTCCCTGCTGTTTAATCTTTTTTTTCAGTCCAAAGTTATAACTAAAATCCTGAATTTGCCATGACTTACACACATGTTGAATAGCATGTGTATAATAGCAACTTAAAAGCTGTGTAAAATTAGAGAGACATATCAGATCCAGACCAAGAAACACACAGAGAAGGGAATTTAGAAATAGAGTTCAAAGTGAAGGCAAGGTGGCCAACTTCTTGCAAACCATGGACATAGCTGGGTAGCAAAAATGGAATTTCTGACATTCAGTGCATAACATTTCTGACATTCAGAGCATAACATTAAAAATGGAATCAATAGGAAATTATGAAGAAAGGCCAAATTTCCTGCTGTCACCTATAAGTCTAAGATAGAGGTCCCAGAGGCGTGGAATTCAGACTGTAAAATGCCTCCTGAACACACAAAATGTATATAAGATATCCCTCTAGGTTGCTCTACAGGAAAAGAAGACCACTGTTTTCTTTAAAAAAAAAAAAAATCTGGGATCGGAGCTGCTACAATTAATCTGTTTCTTGATAGCTTGTTAATTACAGCATTCTCTTGGGAAGCTGAAAATAGAGATTTGATTTCTTATAGTAACTGCTCAGATAGTTAGACTGCATGAGAGGTATTGTCTGCTCTTTCTGCTGAAGCTGGGCAGTGAGAATCAGAAATGTGAGATTCATGGTGCCAGAGAAGAAGAGAGTTGTCCACCTATTATTCAGTGAGAAGGACAATCTTCTGAGTAACAAAAAAAAAGGGAAAGGAGACCCTGTTTTCCTGGCCCTAGCCTAGAGACTGACAGTAATTTTTCAGCAAAGAATTATTGGATAAAACTATATTTTAAACGGAAAGAAAAGCTTAAAATTTCTCCTTTTCAAGAGTGAAATGATATTTTCTGTATTTCTCCTTCCTTTATATACTGCTATGCATATTATGTATATATTACGTATATATTATACATGTATTCTTTAACTCTATTTGCAATTCTGTATGTACACTAATTCTGTGTCAAGCTGTGATTTTTTAAACAAAAAAAAAAAGAAATAATGATGACTAAAAACATAATCTGAGTTTTCTGTTGAGTTGACCATCTTCCAAAGTGTGGTACTACCATCATGCATTTACCCTGGGAAGTGTACTCACAGATATACTTTACTAGTACTTTCACGGCTTCAGTTACACAAGCAATAGCATTTTTTCTAAAATATAGCAGCCTCCTCTATGATAGTAAAGAAAAGAAATATTTCTGAACCAATATAAGAATATATTCCTATATTAATAAATTTATTGGGGCTTATTCAACTTTTTTTTATACAGTTCACTTTTACATGTACTCAGGACACAGCTTTTCATGTAGTATAACATAAAAGTAACTTCCACAATTTTATGCATGGGCATTGTTCCCATTTTCTGCTCTTGGTACCATCCATTTAAAAGGTAGGTATCTAATTTCAAGGATTTTCTTTTTGCATTTTATTTGAATTAAATCTACAAATAAAGTCTATGAGAAAAATAGATAGCTATAGTCAGGAAGTATCAGTGAAAAAAAACCACCTTCTTTTGACTGAAAGAGGGAGGCAAGAAGTTACATAAAAATTTTAAACAGAAACAGAATTTTTCTACCAATCACAGTTTTGGCAAACCGTGCAAATACAGTGTTTCTAACTGCGAGCCTATTATTGAATGCAAGAGCAGAATAATGGTAAGGCTCCTAAAGGGCCATGCTAAAGTTACAAAATATAAACCCAACAACTACTGTATCACTTTCATGTTAATTTTGTTCTCTTATCATCAATATATAGCCAAGTATAACAAGAACAAAACAGCAGTAAAGTTAGTTTGCAAACATGAATAAAACCCCAAGTAAAATAATACTGATACCTAGTTAATTAGCTGAACGGGTTTTTATGCTGTGAAATAGCTTCCCTCAAACAAAAGGACTCCATTAATGATCTCCTGTTCTTCTCTACAAATAATGGCACATTTACAGAAATCTACTCTTAACCATTTCTTTTCTTAATGATAGAGCTGGATTCTTCAATGATCAAAGAGCTGGAAACATTTTTCAGCATAAATATCTTAAGATGACTTCTCTGCCTCTTCATGTAAACAGATGTAATATCTAAGCTCAAGACGAGATTCCTTAGAATGACACAGCAGGGTCTCTCCCTTCCATCTTAAGGTACTTGCATCTGGCCTCCAACTTTAATACACAAAAATATAGAATTACTATGTTTTTCTGCTTCATTCTTTCGGGCTCACAATACAAAAGTCACATATATACAGAATTATAGTTGCCAGCAAGATAAATAAGCAGTGACAAAACCTGTATTATTATTTTTTTCCCAGAATTCCTTAAATTCTTGGGAGTTCCTGAAATGTATTTTTAGCCCTTAAAATGTGACACAACTAACAGCTACTCAAACATGAAGAGATGAAATACAGATGTAACATTTTCTTGAGCCCGTCTGATAATGTTCAAGCATCTTTCACTGTGCTCCAACTTCTGCTTTAATGCTCTCCTAAATATCTACGATCTATCCTGGCATCAACCAGTATGCTACATTTTTCTGTGGATTTTCCAGCAAGGACTCCTTGTCACTGTACAGAGTTCTAATCTGCTTGGGACTAATTATTTCTAAAATATTTTGAATTTTTTCTTTGAATTTTTTTGTAATATTATATCTTGCTCTGGCAAACATTCTTAAAGTGATATATGTCTCTGTTTCTAATATTTACTGGATGGGTGAATGGTACTGACTATTTTGTCAATTTCACACATAGCCTACTTGAATACAGTTCAATGCATGCTTTAATTCTTTTATAAATAACTAAATATGCAAGGTACTGAACAGACAAAAAGGTATCATATAAAAGTCTTATAATCGTACAAATCTCTCATTTTAAGAGAATGCAGAATTCTCTGAATAAGTAACCTTCTCTAAGGATGGATTACAACAGATGTTTATGTTTGTACTCATGTAGCTGTTTATAGATGGTTGCAAATGAAAATGGATATATTGTTTCGTTCCAGACGTACAACAGGCTGGTGAAAAACGATGACGGGTATCTGGGGCAAGCCCTTTAGGTCTTAGGAGAAGGAGGGACTACTCTTTCCCAAGGCCCCATAATCATTTAAAATGATGAGGGTTTTTTTAATGATTTAATATAGTGAGTTGAGCTACATTCCATTAGATATAATTAGACCTAGACAGGAAAGGTAGATCTGAAAAGCTAATGAAATATTATTCAGATTGAATCTAAGATTGTTGATTAGGATAAAGCTAACCCTGATTAGTATAAACAAGATAGGTGTTAGAGATTTTTTTTTTTTTAATTTCATTTTTATGTTAGTCAGAGTAGACTCATAACTTGCCATTTACTTAAAGAAAGTACATCTGGAAATATTATTTTCTTTATACTTTCTAATATATTTTCCTTTCATCCTGTTATACTTTCAAAGTCTTTATCATTTGACCTCTTCTATACCTGTGCTCTCATTTCAATATATATATATATATTCCGTATGACTCCTAAGACTCAGCACAATCCTCCTTCATATGGTAAGTGCTCATTTTGCAATGAGTTGGCACAAGATCAGTGCTCTGCATGAGTCCCACTTAAGCTCCATCATAATTTCTTCAAACAGTTCATAGCTATATAAACCCCTACGTTGAGGGATTAACTAAGATCTAAGTGATGTATAGATTTTGTGCTGGCCTTTCCCATAGCAGTGAATTTCATCTTCTATCAAGTCCCACTCCCAGCTTTAAACTTTCTTCGTACTACTTCTTAACGCTTTCATCAGCTTCCCAAATCCTATGTGTCAAGCAGCAGTTGAATCCTCATACAAATCTCCCTTTAAACCTATCTCTTTCAAAAAATCGCCCTTGCTTCCAGTGTCTAAATACATAATGCTTTTGGGACTTGAAAAGTGCTCAGTCTAAAACAGCCTTCCATGGAAACAATGAAGAAGTGTTGCTAAACTTTGTATGTGTCCCAAAGTAAACTTTGGTTTTGGTGTTCAAACAGTGAATTAATGATACAAGATGCTTTTAGATTACTAGTTTTACTATGGTCTTTCAACAGACCTTGAAAGCTTGCAAATGGAATTTGAGAAGTCCAAACAACTTTAATTTGTGAAAGGTCTTTCAGAAACTTGATATGTGCAATCAGAATACTTTTATTAGTCATCTTTGCATGTACAGAAATGTTGTTTCTTAATATAGAAGTATTTCTGGAATTAATGGTTTTAGGTTTATAATATATTGTCTTAGATCTATTACATTCCAACAAAATGTTTAGAAAACTATTATGTAATGCATTATTTCTCACATGGAAACTAACCTGGAAAATATCCTGCAGGTAATAGCCCACAGTAGTAACTTTTAAGAGGAACACCTCATCTGCTCCTAGGCAGATCTAAAACCTGACAAAATAGAGTGCTTTTTAAAAAATTACTTGGAATTTTCTGACCAGGTAAGTAGCAATAAATAGTCACAGTAATGAATTAAATTATAGCAATCCCTCAGACACTGAAAAAAACTGTATTATAAATAGAAAATACATACGTACATATATATATGACATTAGCTTAATTTGTGCCGTGGTAGAAATACACAAGCAGAGGGCATTAGGTGGGTAGAAACCAAAGATAGACTCAGCTAATCAATAAGTGGGCATTGTTTGTTTCGATTATTCTTGCTAATGAATTTTTTGTAAATGAACAGCCTAGAGCACAGTTACTTTTTGTAGTCTATGTTGCTGTAGGAGCACACAATGGCATAACAGCATTCTATTTCCAGCCAAGGATAGAAGTTACCTTGGATTTATCAGACATAATTTCTATCAATGCTATTTCAGATTACATTTTAATTCATTCCTCTAATCCATCTACAAAAGACTATTAGTCACAACTAATTTACTAATACAGCTCTATTATAGGAAGTGCTTTCTGAAGTAACTCTGATTTTAATTAATCTCTATTGTGTGCTCAGTCCAGATTTTGGAGTGACAGATACATGAATAGAAAAAGACAATTAAATACACAAATACAAATCCTCTTTTTTCATGCTCATATTTTAATGACAAAACAAAGAATTCTGTTTCTTACATACTAACACCTCTGTAATTCTTTTTTCTTCATGGTTTCATACCTTTGCAAGAAATATTTCATTTCTTCCTACCTTAGTCTTTCACAGCAGAGATTTGTGGCAAGGGCTATAGAAATTAAGACGTAGGTGTAATATAAGGACAAAATTCAGCTTTGTGCTAAAGCTGCAATTGTGATGCAGCTGGAAATCAAGGACATCATGGGCCTGGCACTTAGTCATTAATTCCCTGGATGGCCCAGGAACACCTTGCCCAGTCTCTGAACAGAGATAATGGGCTGCTTGGAGACAACAGACCAACTTAAGAGGCAACTGCCTAACTGCCTTGCCACCTTCACAAAAAAGTGCTATACTAATTGTTTCACAAGCTCTCCAGGTGGGACTCTCAGTCCTGGAAATTCCTGCAGGCAGCTCCTGATGTGCCTAGACCAACTGACAGACACTACTTGTACACTTCAAAGTGCTGATTTGCATCCTGGGTGGATAACCTGGCAGGACCAGAGACTGCCTGGCAGTTCCTTATGCAGAACTGACCAAACTGGACATAAATAATACGCCTGTAAATAGCTAGTAGAAACTGTCTCTACAGAGGAAGAAATGCTTATGCAGAAGGACATTCCTTTGTACATAATTAAGACAATAAACAGATGTTTTTATACCTAATTGCTAATAATTGGTGGCAATGGCTCCTTCACACGTATTGGTCACATAGGATCATGAGCCAGTTAATTATAAAAATTCATGAGCACATTGGGAAGCCTCAACCAGCTGAAGCCACCATTCCAGAACCCTTGTCCATTGCCACTTGGACTGTTCATACTGAGTAATTTGATTCCCCATGGAAATGTAAGTCTGTGTGTGTATGTCTCCATGTGCATGTGCGTCCACAGGTGCGTCTGTGTGTCCACATGGGGGTGTGTGTGGGTGTGTGTGTGTATGTGTGTGTGGTGAGTGACCTGTGCTCAGAAAAGCTGTGAGTTATACTTAGAAGAAGACAAATAAATTAGTCCAAAACTGAACAAATTTATTCATTCACTCATATTTTTGCTTTAAGTAATCTGAGAGGACTTAAACTCTTCAACGTGTAATAATTTTTTTTTTTAATGTTTTTGTAAACCAGAACACCTAATACACAGAAAAAAAGTAAAAATTACTTGGTAAAAAATTCAAAGTGAATAAGAATTTAGACATAGCTGTCTTTCCTGATTTATCACAAGCTGAATAATGATACAAAGTATATAAATGGGAGCTTGAAAAACTAAGACTTCAACACTGTCATTCACATAGGATCTGTAGAAACCAGCTTGACTTCTTCCTTCTTCACAAGTTTCTCTGAGTTCGTAAGTTCATCAGAAAGATTCCTTTGATGAAACTTCAGGTGCAGAAGCTTACTGCAAAAGGCAGCAAAATCTGCTACTAGTGTAAAGCACAAATCTGTCAATAGCAGTTATTGCCAAACCCATTCAGACCCACTTCTTAAAATTAATTCAATGCAAATTTTTTCATGCTGAGTAATGCATGTAGATAATTTCCCAGCACTATCATTTTTTCAATGTGTAGTTAAACAATATATTTGGGAAACATACAGAGTCTCAAATATATTACATTCATCATTGAGATTAAATCCTAGAGGTGAAAAGATTAATTTTTTCCATATGTCGAACTATGGTCACCAGCAGCAATTGATTTATTCCTTTGTACAAAGCAACATTAGGACTGGGAAAAAACAGGACAAAAAAGTATACGCAGGACCAACCCGCAAAGCAAGAAGTCACACTGCATATTCATTTTCCTGACTGTTGTTTGTGTTGTTTAACAATATATTTTGTTGTTTTGTAAAAAGTACTTTACAACTACTTTTAATAACCATTTTTTAGTATAAATTGTGACCTACAATATTTCAGTTTTCATCTTGAAAAACCATGCTCAATTTTTTTCAGTAAGAGTATTTCATGGAGAGAAAAAAGGTGGGATGTTTTCCAACTAGCATCAGTTAGGAGATATTAAGATCCCTCCAGATTTTTTCTCTTTTATGATAATGAGAATACAAGAAACCAAAAACTTAATTAACTTAAGTTTTTAATTATAAGTATACTTTAATGAACAGACAACTCTGCATGTTTGATGAATAAAGAATTGTCTTTTCCCCTTTCAGACTTTATCTTGATTTTGTTTTGGGGCTTTGTTCTGTTCATTTTTTGGGTTTTTTCTGCATGGTCCACAATCTGAGCAACAAAGTATACAAGGGGATAAATTAATATCTGCTTAACAACATAAATAGCTCTGTAAAGCAATTTTCTGGATGTATCTTGGTCTGGAACAGAAGAAAAGAAGCATATCTTTTTAGGCAGTTTTATCCGAGGGTTACTTTTATCAATTATACAATATTAGGTTAGGAAACAGGGAAAAAAAACCTAGAGAATTTGCAAAGTTCCCTTTTTTATAGATAGACAGCTTCCTATTCAAACAGCTGCACTCAAGATGAACATTTAAGAAAATAATCACAGATAAATGAAGCTGGACCAGAGTGTCATTCTTTCATTCTTACAGTGCCTCCATTTAAATTAATATCCATTTGGCTACTTTTCAACTTCCAAACACCTTTGGAGGAATTATTTTTAGTATGGCTAATAACAACACTACCTATGAGTATTCATTCTTTATTTGCAATACCAGTTTTCTGTTCTAAATACAGGTATGCCTGGTGTAGGATCTATTGAAAAGTCTCTTTCAGAAAAAAATAAAAATTATTTTGAAAGTAAACATTTTAATCAAATTTGACTGCAATGCCAGGGGAAAGCATTGAATTTCAGGGATATTTCCACATACTACTTTGCTTTTCATTGATAGGGCCTAACTTGGCAAATACTATTTTAATAGCTTTTATATTTATCTGAAATCATAGTATTTTATTGAAAATGTATTTCTAACCCTGTTTATTTTTATGTGATGTTTCCCCCTTTAAAGATGATTGCCATTTACTGAATTATAGTGAGTTCTACTCTGGCATCATTATGATGTCAACATACATCACCTATTTGAGATGGAGCTTTTGAAGTTTAAATAAGCAAAATAAAAAAACTGCACATTTAGAAATAATGTATTTAAATATGGAACTTGAAATATTTAAGAATATGTCCCTTCAGAAAATGCTATATTAGGAGAGATGCAAAAAAAAAAAAACAAACTCACTAGTGCCTTGGGAATTAACATCTCTGGAAGCTTTCTGTGCCCTTTCTAGAATAGGGGCAAGACTTGGAAGATAAATTAACTAACCCATCAAAACCAATGTGCATAAGTTAAAGTGCATTAACACCCATGTGGACATTCATTCAGGACTGAAGTGGACTTAATTTGCTGTAGCTTAATCCTTCTCAGAGGAGTTAGAGCAAGCTACAGTGACTTCATAACATCTATATGGGAATTGAATGCTCTTTAACTTTTGCACAATAACTTCATAAATTTAGTAAGATTTCATAGGTGCTCACCATGCAAATAAGCTTTTAAATGCAAAAGAAATAGCATCACTGCTGACCACTCTGTGCAGGAGCTGTTCCACCACCATTTGCTAATAGAAGATAAATTGCATTATGTTCTACCATGTTTAGGTAGCAACCACTGGACTAAAAATTGAAGCAGATTGGACTTGAAGAGTCATAGAGAGGAAAAGAGAGTCAGGACATATGTATATGATTTTGCTTTGTTTCTGACCTGCTATGTGAACTTCTTAATCATGCTGCCATCTCTTTGCCTCTGATTCCCTAACTATAAAAGAGAACCACATCTTACTTCCTATTCACTTGTTTCTGGTACACATACTACTAATACAGGTTTCCTACACCATAAATCTTCCTATAGCTTATACATGTGCCCTGAATAGGGACTTGAAAAGATGAAATCCAAGCACAGGTACAAGTCTGCAGTGCAGCTGTAATTTTCTACATATGTCTGATCAGCAAGATTTTAAACTTTGGTTTACAAATGTAACATGTGATGGCAAGATTAGTTCACAATCTCTACAAATCAAAGTCACAAATTGGAACCAGATACCATGTGACACTAAGCTATTTCAATTACAGTTAAAAATCAATACATGTGGTCATTTGACTTTTCTGACAATACTGCTCACGCAGCACAGGCGAGCCTAACGGTTCAATTCATGTGAGAGTTAAAGATGACTCATTTATTCATATAGTCAATGATTTTCAAAGGTGGGGTTTTTTCCATTCTTTTGGGGATAATATTATTCGTGCTCTTATAAGGAAGGAACTGTACTCAAGCTGACCTTCCACAAAATTCTCAAAATAAACTAGACAGCATGAAAATTTACCCTATTTTTTTCTGCATGGCACACTTTAAACCCAGAGAAACATGAAATGCACCATATGCCCTGGCACTACCACAGGATGGGCATTACCACTCATTCCAGACTGCTCATACAGCCCCTATCTCTACCACTCCTCTGGAAAAAGCTGCTGAGAGCAGCTTAGCTTTTCCAGGACAGCTCTGATCTCAGCATCAGCTTGTACCAGGGAAATAAGTTTTCGGTCTGCCTAGCCTATTCACCCCTGCTGTGTTTTCATAACTCTAACTTCTCCAGATACATCTTCAGTATCATTCATAACTGCATCATTTGGTGGAGTCATGCATGTTCCCCACTACTTTGCCACCTCTGAAAAGCAAGAATACCCATTCATGACAGCTAATGCAGAGCAGCTCTGATTCCACTAAGCTTAGAGCCCTCTTTCTTGCTTAGATAGGATAGTCATTAAACAGAAAAAGATAGCAACCTTATTTCTTGACCCACTATTTTGCTTTATGTTGCTTCAATTCCTTATATTCTTATCATTGCTTTTTCAATTTTTCATCAGATTCAACCTGCTTCAGACGTCTTCCTTCTCCACAAATTCTTTACTCCAGACTACACAGTTCCAACAGGCAAATGAGAAAGGACTGTAAATATTCAAAAAACCATGAGTTTGACCCCTAATTTTTAGCTACCACAATGCACACATGGAGTGTCTACACTTTCTATTGTTGTTTTCCCCCATTTCTCCAAACTCTTACCACCAACAATTTTTATTATCATTAATCATGGTATGTTTCTACAGGCATCACAATTTTGGAAGCCTTTGAGAACTTTCTCAACTTTACTTGTGTTAACCTTTAATAAGATCATTACATAGATAAATGCATGTGCTAATATTTCAGTGATGACTACTACGAAGTATTTTTGCTATTATCTGGCCAGTGCTCCATGTCCCCAACTCCTCATCTATTTGTTTACTATTAAAGTCTCCTTAAAAGGAGAACCCTGTGGATGAAATATCCCAAGCACATTAACTGCTAGTGACACTGGGGTTAGTCAAGACATAGTAAAAACTAAAAACAACTGACTTTGCCTGTGATTTTTAAACATACATATTACTATGGGACGTAAGGTCCAGAAGAAGGTACATTACACACTGAGAAGAATTTAAAACATCAACAAAAGAAGTATGAGAGAAAGTGTACAGTTCCTTGAGTAAACAGCTGTTTACCAGCAAGTTAAATACAGGAATTAATTCCTTGTACAATCAAGGAATATTTCCACATAACCACCAAAGGAAAAGAAACTTTGTCCTAATAAAGAGATTGGCCAGAAAGTGTCATCTACTAAAGAAAATAGGAGTTTTGAACAGCAAAGTATTAAAACACCCTAGACCTTAGAGAATAACACTTCTTTTGCTTGTGTTTACCATGACAATTATTTATCTTGACTTTCATTTATTATTAGTTTTATACTCTGATTACAGTTTGACAGAACAAGCCCATACACTGTGAAATAGAATAGCAAATTGATGGTGATCTTCAAATAGATCAGAGCTGGGCACACAGGATAAAGTAATGATTCTCTGCGTCTTCTGGGGATAGGACAAAAACAACTGTGTATAAACTCCTGTAAGGTAAATTTAGTCAAGAGAGTAGGAGAAAGCTTTCAAGTTTGCTAAGCACTGGAATAAATTGTTTTGAATGTCACAGAATACCCATCACTGGGTGATTGTAAGAAAACAGAAAAATAGCAGAAACACTTCAGATGCTTTTTAACTTTTTGAGCATTGGGCAGGGCAGAGGACTAAATGACCTTATGGAATGTCTATTAATACTTTCTTCTATGATTTTTTTGAAACTGTAATGTACCTATGAATTAGAACTACAAAGACTTGCACATCACTTTTTAGAACCTATCTTCTCCCAGTTACAAGGGTAATACGTTAGACCATTCCACCAGGCAGTCCCAGGAAACTGTTCTATAATACTGAAGTAGTTCTTTGCATGGAAATATGCACACACCACTTTACAATTTTTCAAGAGGAGTCAGCAGCTCAACAGATCATATTGTTATATTGTGTTATGATGAATGATGTTTTCATAATGATGTGACAGGTCTAAATGACACAAACCTGGCTTCCTACCAAAAATTTAAAGAACTTAATTTTTTTTTTTAAGAGGAAAAAAGTCATTGTCAGTTCTTACGGTAAATTTCTCTGCAAGAAAATGGCAGTAGACCAGTTTAATACAAAGTATTCTCCAAGTCTGTAATTATTAGAAAATAAGTTCAAAGCATTTTAGAAGCAGAAGATGCTTTCATAGAATGGTACATAACGCCACGGGATGAAACTACAGAAACATATGATAAACTTTGGAACTGAAAGTTTAATAATGTCCTGGAAGTTTTGGAAACACCCATGATATTTTCAAAATCCAAAACTTTTTCCCTGTAGTAAGGTCAATTGGCACTTTTCCTCACCACAGAAAAAACCTTTCAGATAATAAGGCAATAAATAACTACAGTTTGACATGATATGCTTTATTTGAAGCATTAATATAAAAGCAGCAAAAAATCTTTTGGATAGCATGTTCTCCTTTGTTACATATGTCTTACCCTGAGATTATTTCCTCCTTGCAATTTTATAAGACTAGATCTCTCTTAATGTCATAGTTTTTCATAAATACAATGTAGCTTTTGGCTCTGAAGTTGTAGCTCGAAAAGTTACCACGACAGCATGGAGGATTCTGTTCAGCTTGCAATCCTCAGCAGGCTATGCTGTTCCTTTCTTACACAAGTCTCAGCACCCACCCGGACATGCACTTGGCAATGTGATTAACTCCTATCATATGTCAGCCATTTTTTTGCTCATCATTCCTCCATGTGAATGAAACAGTGTTTAATATTTTGTTCTGGTAGCATGATGGGTTTGATTTTTTATTTTACAGCATGTTACTGTATCCTCAGGTTTGAAAGGCAAGGACAAAGATTCTGTTGCAAGAGTAGAAGGTGGTATGACAAGTGATACTCCCCTGGATCCCTAAGAGTTAATTTTCCAGTCTCACATCTCTTCTCCTGTGCTTCAGCCCTTTAGACTTACTCAGTAGCCTATTCCTGAAATGTCCTAGAGAAAAAGACAACACAAAAAGTTGGACCAGGAGGGCTACTCAGTATTAGCTCAGTCCTTCCATGTAGTAGCTTGTGTTTCTGGTTCCTGGGAGCCCCTGCCATACCCTGATTCCGGTTCTTGTAGTGTCTGGAAGGACATCAGTAGTACTGTCCCTTCGTACTTTCAGCATGAGATTCTCTATACAACAAGCACTGAACTTAGTATGGAACTATAAATTCAATTCAGGATGAAATGCTGCCACCATGCATCAGGTTTATAAGCCAGAGCATTTTAGGCACCAGAGGACTGCTTTAACTTAGCCAGTGTTTTGAGATTGCATACAACTATATTTATGAAAAGAAGTCCTTTTCAATTCAGAAAATATACTGTCTGCATTTGCTATGGGTCAAGATGGGATTTTTTCCTGAATCAATCACCCAGCCCTAATTCTAATAGAATACCTGTGAATAGTTTTATACTAATAACTGCTCTGTGGAGACTCCTGAAATTATAATATATTAAAGACCCATCAGCCTATCAGAAGAACATGTAATTTTATGTTCATTACTTCTTGGTTCCTGACTATAGAATCTGGATGGTTGCACCTCAATTAAAAGTTGAATCAAAGTTAATATAATTTAAATAAAAACTTCAATAAAA
The DNA here is from genome assembly GCA_013398115.1 of Falcunculus frontatus. Taxonomy (NCBI): domain Eukaryota; kingdom Metazoa; phylum Chordata; class Aves; order Passeriformes; genus Falcunculus; species Falcunculus frontatus. The sequence goes on from VZRV01001942.1 coordinate 143,233, forward strand.
AGTTAAAGTTCTGTTCTTAATAGCATTAATACCCTTTAATGACCGCTACGGTCATTACCACTAGATAACTGACCTTCTTGAACCTCTCTTCACATAGAAACCTTTCTCCCAACACAGGCAATTATTTAGCAGTAATGAGTGCTCTGTAAGAGATTATTGTTTAACCAAGTACCTTGACACACTGCTTCCCCCCCGTTATCTCTATTCTTCAACAAATGGTACATTTTTTTTCTATTGTAAGCTTTTCAGCTCTGAGCATAGAAGGCTGTGGTCTTATTCTTTCCAACGCAGAAGTTCACCAGATAATTGGCAAAAAACTTCAGATATAATTAAAATCTTGAAAATTAGGGTGCTATGAAACAACGTTTGTGAGCTGTAACTGTGGCCCTGTAAAACAGAACAGTTCTGAAGGCAGGTTTTAGACACCTAGGGATAATGAGGAACAAAAAAAGAAATATTGTTGGGGATGAAAAGACACAGCTCTTTAACAGCATGTGGAAAAAGGAGGAAAAAGAAGAATTAATTATAAAAAGATGGAAATATTTGGGAGCATAATGGAAGCCAATGGAAAAAGTGAATGAAAGAACAAATAAAGAAGAACAAGGAATACAGGCAAGACAAATTAAATTTGGGGGGACAGAATTAAATTTCATAAAGAAAGAAATCTTTTTGGCAGAGTCCTGGAAGCATTAAATGTTAAAGGATGTTACTGTAGAAGCATGAGAATTACTGGTTCAGTGAGCTCAACACAAGCCTGGAAGACAAAACTGCTGAATTCTAATTCTAGCTGGCCTAACATCTTGCCCCGTGGCTGTGGGGAAAGCTCTTCCCCCTCTCTGCCTCAGTTGCTTTCTCTGTGAAAATTACCTTTTTTCAAAAGGCATTATGATGTTTACATATGCTGTGCTTCAAAAATACCAAGAATTAATAGTTACTAATGCCTTTATGTCTGCTTCCTCAGTTTTTAATAAAAGATTCATTAAACACCTCCCAATTCAAATTCTCAGGTTGAAGTATCTCAAGCATTGTGCACAAATTCACTTAGAAATACCTCATTCCTTTTTCCTAAATGAAATCTTGTCTAATCAATTTAGGAGAGTGAGCATCTTCTAACTGGTTTATTTTGAATATTCTGACCACTCTTGTACTTCTTCACATGAGTAGTGCTATGGTCAGATTGCAGAATAAAGCCTGAAGAAACTAGTAGAAATACCAGCGTGCTGTACTTAGAGACAAGATAAAAAATGTTGGATGTTTAAAATCTGCATGGCACAATTGTACTTTACTTTCTCTATGAGAGGGTATTTTGACCCAAAACACAAGAAAAAAAGTAAGTCCATATAATGCCTTTACCCAGTATACGGAAAATAATGTCCTAAGCGAGGCCTTTGCTCATTTAAAAGTGGTAAATATCTTTTAATGTCCTGGCTGAATTCCCATCTGCTCTCTTTCCTTAGAAAAAATGCCTTGAAAACTGGAAGGTGGGGGGAAGCGTTTTCCTACTGCTGCTGCTATACACTTATATTTTCCTATACATAACCACTATTTAGAAGAAAACAGAAGAAATTTCTCCAAATAATTTTTTCACATTAATACCCCATCTCCTAAAGCCTCAGCTTTTTTCACAGTATAAATGTTACATTGATTGAGGTTCTTCTGTATTTTCTGAATGAGGGGACAACAGAGAACAACAGGGAGACGGCTTTCAAAGCAAAGTGCTTATGACTTGCCTTCTATCTTAAACAGCTTGAGCTAGGTTCTTTTACTAATGAGAATACTGCAAGAAAGTAGAATATTCTATTCAGTTCTGGAAAATACTACAGGTAGGACTGCAGTGTATAGAGCCTTGTCAAGTAGACAGTTTACTACATTAGAAGAAAATGGAACAAGAAGGATTTTTTTATTTGTATAAAATATATTGTTCTTCCAGGCTGTAGTGAAGTAGTTTCTATTTAATTGCAGAGAAATCCTAAGAAGGTTACAGCAGTGAAACATTAAAATTCTAAGGGCAACTAATAACATTAAAACTTTATAGCCCCAGATAGAATAATTTAGACAAAAACAACATGAACATATGTTTTGTGTAATAATAACAAACATTTATAGCTGTCAAGAGAGAAAAACACAGGTTTATGCACACCTTAATGGCGTGCATGGGTGAGCATGAGTATATTTAAAACATAATATATTACAAAATTGACAGCAGGCATGACTCTTCTGGGTACTATGTTAAATCAATGAATAAATTACCAAAAGTGTGTTGTGGCTGTTTGGATGTGTAATTGAGCTTAACGTATGTAGTGTTATTTCAAAAGAAACTGTTCAAGGAGTTTCTAGACCAATCCACTATGCATCTTTACAAAGCTGTTTACAAATAACAATAAATGAAACTGTCTCACAGTAGGAAGGAAGTTTAGTTATACGCATTATTTAAATGGGAGAAAAGTTAATTTTAATATGTTTTTCGGGAATTAAAACCAAACATTACAATATTACTAGGATTCACTGAATTGGAAATCAACATTTTTCATGTTTAATTTTAGATTTATTTTAATTAGCTGATACTTTACAAACAAAAGCCTTTGTAGCAATACATGTCAAGAATAAGTCTACTGAGATAAATATGGATGCTTCATGCAGTATCTATACTGAAGAGTAAGAATCAATGCCCAAATAAATGAACTAGCAGAAAGATGAACTTAAATTTATTCTGTTTATTTCCTTAATGCATTTCCTGTCCAATGTCTAAAAACATTTCATTACATTAACAAAGTATGAACTTTTAAACCTTATTGTTCTTGACTAATTAATAACAAAAAACCACAGATTTGCAAACTAACCCATTAACTGTCATGTTCAGAAAAAATTGAGCATGTACATCCACTCCTTGTTTCAGAGCTGTTTCATCTTACTACACACAGAATTTTTAAAAGATAAATTTACCTTATTTTTTGCATCTCTCTTTATATTTTGCAGTTCTAGTAGTACGTGATTATACAATGCTCTAACTGCTTGCACCTCACATCTAAGATAGGAAGGGCAGCCTGTACAAAGTAATACAAGTATTAAATACCCTTGTAAGTCTCCAGGAAAATTTGCCAAACCAACAGCAAGGACAGAAAAGACAAGCTGACCTGACCTCAGTCACCTTCTTGCCCCCTCCCTCCAATGAAATGATGATCCTTGAATGCAAGCAATCATAAATGCACCATTCTAAACTTCTGTTGTGCATCATAGCTTTAAGTCAAAGTATTTCAGAACACATGGTGCTGAGCTCTTAATCAGATCTGAACCTTTTCCTTTGCAATTTTCTTTCTCTTTTCTCAAAATGTTTCTTCATTTTGTGGGATCACATATACTGTCAGCATCAACCATACTTGTGATTTTCTTAGGGCTCATAAACTCAAGGATTAAGGCATTCTGTGCTTAATGCCTGTCTCCTTTCTATAACATGACTGCAAAAAGGAAAAATAGGATGAAGAAATGAAGTGTACATGCCCAGAAGAGCTATTCTTTCTCTCTGGCGTGACCATGGTTCATAAAGCATGCTATGGGGCGATTACAAAAGAATATGGTATACCACCTGTCTCCTGGTCAGAAAACCCATTTTGCATTTAAAGCCATCTTAGGTTAACTGTCATTAACATTTACAGCTGCCCATGGGATATGGCAAAGTACACTGCTACCACACATATTTTTGTTGCAGTTACTTCCAGGTGTTTAAGAAACAAGTTTAAATTGCTAAATGTGATGCAGTCCCCATTGTATCTCCCACATTAGTTACACTACCTTGGGTAAGTATAATTATCCATAAATGAGACGCATCTGAGATACTTTAAGAAAGGCTTAATTAAAAATCCAGGCAAAATACTTAAAAAAAAAAAAGTATTACCCAAAAGTTACTAGACCTGACATACAAACATACATATGCTTTTACCATAAGCATCTTGAAGGCTTTTAATGTTAGCTTATATTTCACCAAATGCTCTACTGAAAAAGTTGTTTATTTTTTTTCACGATGTAGATACACATAAAGAACTCAGGTCACACAACACTCAGCATTGTACTCTGTTGCTTTCTAATAGATTGGCTTAAAAAACTAGCAAAATCTGTAACATCACTTTGCATTTAAAGTTTAAGTGTAGTCAAGTATACTATGCCACAAGACATTTAAGAATAAGTCAATTTGAAAACGCAGGATGTCCAAGTAGATTTTTCCTTAAAACACTGTTTTACCTGATTTCTCTTTTGTGACCACCCTGGTGAGGAATGGATGCTTAAAGCACACAGCTGAGACTAGCACTGAAAGATACTACAAGTTAAATCATTGCTAGAAGATGTTCTGAAAGACTAAAATAAGAAGTGAATTGGAAAAAAACAAAGGGAAATGCCACCAAATCATGCTGAATATAAAAGTAATTAAAATAATTCTAAAAGAATAAAAGCATGAAGAAGATAAAATTTACCTTTATCTTATAGTATCTTTGTTCACATCAATGTTTCTTTTGTTCTCTACTACACATTTAATCACTCTTGGACATCAACCATAACAGCAAAAACTCAAATACCTAACTGATAATTAAGCACCATAATATTTATAAGAAGTTAGTTTATTCTGTAGATAGGAGCATTAATTTAATGCACAAATACAATGAAAGTAGAATTTCCTTTTAAAGATCAGAGGAGTGTCATGCCAGTCACTTTTTAATGGAATAAAGCAGTAATTTTTGTTTTCAGACCGGTAATATAAGTTTAATAAAATGACAAAGTTAGAATGCTATTAACAGAAGCAACAATCTTTAGAGATGACAATTGACAACAGAACCTCTATTGAGCTATCTTATTTAAAGCACAGGATTCTTAAGAGACTATATCAAAAGGGAAAAATAAGATTTTCAAACATGATTTTTTTTCAAAAGCAAAACATGGTGGAACAGTCTGGCACAAGAAGAAAAGAAGAAAGCATCTCAGTACAGAAGGTAAGATTAGTTTACTCCACTAAATCCTGCATTACCAGAGGTAATTAGGATGAGAGGCATAAGTTGATATTGCATTGCTATTACCAGAGATAGAAAAAAAATAGACTAGTGGAGACAGAAGACTGTAACCTTTTAAGTCCAACGCCTAGATCTTATGCCACATCATCTGAACAAGCCAAAATATTTATCATTGTGATGACTGGTAAACAACACATGGGTAGAAGACACAGTCAAACTTTACCATTCAATTTGACCAGCACCACATTTGTCAGAAGTCAGATCCGATGCCTGTGAAGCGCCAGACTTTCAGTCCCCCTGCACTGCCATCTGGGGCTGACCCAGCAGTGAACCCTGGGAGAAGAGTCTCCCCACACGCTCCTGTACTATATTTCACTTGTGATCCTGCTGAAACCCTGAACAGTTTTGAGAAGCAACAGATGGCATGGAGGGAGAGGGGGCAGGAATAAGATATGAGAAAGGAAATTTAACTGAAAATATCTGAATTTCAACTAATTTGCTTTGTTAGTGATCACTATCTTTAAATCCAACCACAAACTTGTTTTACCAAGGCGTTTTCAGTCAGCTAGGATACTTTCTTTTCACTTGCTTATTTATTGATTTATTTTAGTATGTTCCATCAACTACCAAACTCAAACTCAAAAAATAAATTTTAAAAAAGCTCTGTTTCTGCTGTGGTCTAAAACCTTAAATGAGCTCGTAGGATTCTGAGGCCACAGAGAGAAGCAGACACTTATAGAGGTGAAGTAACAACAGCCTAACATACTTTCAGAGTTTCAGGTAATAATATTCAGATTCAAATGGCATTATGATAAAATTTGCCCCTTGGGTGTATGTCAGTTTAAATATCTGTTCTCATCAAGTTCTCAGTCTGCACTTGTTCTCAGTGGAGAGATTTAGATTTAAAATATCTTTCAAACTGAACTTGATCTATGTTTTAATAGAAAGTAGCCTTTCTCATTCCTGAAGTAAAAAGTCATAATTTCTTCGCTAACTAAGTAAGCATAACTGCTCCTACTAACAGAGATGGCTGTTAAAGAGCCAATAGTTGCCAAAAGTAATCAATATAAAATATTTAGAATCACCAAGGTGTAAAAATTGTAGAAGCATATTATAAGTACCACATACCTCAGAGTCCTTGTTCACACCATCAATTCAAATGACTTTTGATATTTTTGATGTGAATTTTAAATATGCTGGTTAAAAAAGCACCTATGTTTCATAACAGGATTGAATATTGTGCTTAACAGTAGATACAATTTAGCTGCAACAACTATTATTTTTAAAGTGTGGCTCTCCCAATTTTATACTTGGTAGTGAGCTAAATAAACCATGGGTTACCGTCATATTCAATAAAAAAAAATGAGGATCTTTGCTACTTTTTAGAAATTTGGCTTGTTGAAAATTATTAAAATTATTTTAGATACCATGAAGACAATACTGTCATATAGAATTTGCAGGAGATTGATGGATATACGAGAAAACAATTTCTCTGTGCTAAAATGGGACCCAAATTTGCTTGACCAAGACTTCAGGGACATCATTTCTTGAAAAACTAGAAAAATATTTAGTTAACTTGTGATATAGAGAAGTTTTACCAGTGCTCACGTAACCTGAAAGACGAGGTTTAGGATGGAGCTATTATTCGTCTTCCCCTATTGCAGCCTAAACAGTGACTGTTTGGATTCATTCCCTTTTCTGTAAAGAGAGGTTCTGAATTTAACACAATCATTCCTCCTGCCGACTAAAAAACATACAATTAAGTACTCAAGAGAAACAGCTTCCAATAAAAGACAGTGAATCTACCATGTGGAACCTGACAATACATCTAACAGCTCTTTTTTTTTTTTTTCTTGGTGCACCTTTGATGCTTTTGCTTTCAATCATTCTGGAAAGAAACTATGACTATTTGAACAAAAGAAACATTTTCAGAATAGAGCTCTTGCAGATGTGTAACACTTAAAATCTTCTATCAACTGAAAATTACTTCCAAAAGCAGTGGTCTAGTGTTACCAATCCATTTACAAGCCCACCTGCACAATCCTGCACCTTAGCCTAGGAGTTATCATGCAACAAAAATGTAGTTATTATTGCAACATTTTACCCTCAAAACATTGGGTTAGATTCATCCCACATGGACTCAGTAATACAGGCTATGAATTTCCAGCCAGTGGGGAGGAAGGCAGTAGGGGAGAACCACATGTCCTCTTTCCCTGTGAAGCAGCCAACCATCACCACAATCCACAATGGGCTCACAGAGGCACAAGAGGAGGCTACCAAGGACATAATTTGATTTACAGAGTTTCCTGAAAGATCTCAGCTGTGTAAATCCTTAAGAACAGCCATATGAAATGCAACATTCTCCCTCTGGAAAAAGAACAATTGTTCTGACACCTGCTTCTCTCAGGGTGTGTTGGGGAGTAGGCCCTTGTAGAAGAGCTGACCAAGGAAAGACTTTAAGGTTCAGTTTGCTTATGCCTGTGTTTTGTAAAAGGGCCGTGGTCTAATGACACAAAAGTTCATATTTTATCAGCTTGGAGACTTAAAATCACCCAAAAATTACCAGCTCAGTTAAAGTATTTTAACAAAGAAAGAACTGGTTCAAGTACATAATTCCTTTACTCAAGGATAGATACAAAATACAAGAGAGAAGAAGAATCTTGGCAGCTTTATGAATGTTATTCCGTATGAAGCATCAATTTAAGATTATATACATTTAGAAGCTTAAAGGAAACATTCTGTACATGAAAGATTACATGGTTACTTTGGCTTTGCCTCGGTTTTTGAAAGCTTCTGCTTAGTTGAAGAAAATTTTGTTTCAAAGTATGATGAGACACATTCTTGTCAAGGCACTGGTTTTGTCAGTAAAACTCCTGTACCAGAAAGGTACTAAACAGTACTAAAACTCTGTTTTCTTTCTATCTATACTAAAATTATCACACAAAATATTTCAACTAATTCTCGGGGTCTGATACAGTACTACTGTCAACAAAGCTTTTCTGCTCAGTTGCCACAGTCGCATCTTTCATACCCTTCAGTCGATCTCTTTCTTCCATATTCTTCAACAAAAACTCACTATATGTCAGTCCCATTCAATAATCCATATTCAGACTCTCCTTTTAGCAATGCTAGTTCCTGCTTCTAAATTTATTTTAAATCATCTTTCTCTTTCCTTTTATTCATCCACTCTAAAATGGTGTGGAGAATTATGGTGTCATCTCTCAAATCCTTCCCGAAGATACTTTTGGTTACAATGATAGCTAGGTCTGTGCACAGTCTAGATGATGTCTGTAATATTAAAATTACATAACTTATAAAGCAAGGTATTAAAAACTAGAAAACTGAGGAACTTGAAGTGTCTAACTGTGCTAAAAGACACAAACTTTCCTTCTTCTTGCTTCCTTTTTAGGTTCTTTTCGTTGTTATATCAACATAGCTTGTTTTGATTAGCTCGGAAATTCTTAATGGATGTTTTCAATCCTATATTTGGATAACAAGTCATGTCAAAAGAACTCAATCATGTTTCAAATGCTCCAGTAAAAGCACTAAAAGACAGGCCTATTCCTCGCAAAACCAAAATTATGTCTGTTGATTTACAGAAGGATTTTGTAAATACCAATACCCTTTTTATCCCATTGTCCAACTCATACATGGTTCAAATCCTCACCACAGAAGCTGACAGATCAAGACTACTGTAATATCATATACTGAAATACCTAAAGCCAAGCAAAATAATAACCGTAATTAATTTTTTTTTCTAGTACAGCAGAACTAACAGCATCATTTATACTTAAGACTGAGATGACAGTATCTTAAGCCTAGACTTCCAAAGTTTCCAAAGATTCAGAATTGAAATGTCACATGAATGCTTTAAAATTGTTCAGCTGTTAGGCACAATAATAGTATTTATGTACAGATAGCATTTTAAGTGTTGAACAATATAAGACTATGCCTCAATGGCAACGTATCAGAGCCTTCTGTTCTAATTACAGGAAAGCACTTCCCTACTACCATCTTTGAAGTTGTGAATGGTGAACTGTGGACTTGCTGTAATACCTTTCAGCACAGAAATACATTGCAGGATATTATAAGGTATTGTTTTCACCAGTGAAAGGTAACAACTAATTAACTGTGCCCAAGACCATTCAGTTATTCTGAACAGAAGAGACTAACACATTCAGCTGAAACTGCAAAGAATTAAGGTGGCAGATGGTAATTACTGATACTGGAAGTCAGCCTGGGTAAAGGTGGTTAGAACTTCAGTTTAATGTCTCATCTATGAGGTGTTGCACTCATCAGATAAAACTCTCTCATATTTAGATGGGAATATGGCTCATTATGGACACATTAGAGGAAAAAATTACTTCTTCTAAAGCACAAACATCAACTTTTCTTGTACATTTCTTTTCCAAAAAAAGGACTTGATTAAGCCATGAGACAACAATAAACCAGAACGGGATGTGTATCACCAGATGAAAAGCCCTTTCCATATGCCTGTACATCAGAGATGAAAGTCTTATTTCCATTTCATTATTTTTTCAAATTGTTACTGAATAAGTAATGGCTATTTATTTGAGATTTTATTCCAGAGTATTATGAGCATGAGACACAGGAGTTAATCCACAAGTCTGACCCTGAGTTTTTGCATGTGGAAAAATAGACTGTAGGTTAAATAAACAAATTCAGTTTGAGATGTAAAGTTTTAAAATTCTGCTGCGATTTAAGTAACTCCAGCAAGTTAAGTAAAATGATCCTTCTATCATATGTTATTCCTGCTCTTTCACTAGAAGCAAGTGAAGGAGAAGAGAATGAAGGCCAGTTACATATGCCATTTGACAACTTCAAAGCACGACCCACTACAATAATATATGCAATACTCCAATTGCATATATTGGACACCAAAAACAGTTTTCAAAGTGGTTACGTAAGTAAAAATACTAGATTCTCAATTCATGGTCTCTGTTATTTGTCAATAATATTTAAATCTGCCCAGTAATAACCTTCCCATGTTTTTAAATAATCAAAGACATCAGAAAAAAATACTGGTATGTTGCTTTTAGTATTACAGCCCATGCACCATACTCATGAAATACAGAGGTGATAAAAGACACTGAGGAAAAGAAAATTATCTACTCACAAATATGATATTTCTCTGTACTAATCAGGAAGATGCCAAAACACTTCATTTGTATATTCCTTTTATATCAAAGTATTAATCTAAATGTGGTAGTCATAGCAGCCTGACTGGATGGCCAGGACAAGTTACAAGACTGAAGTAAAAAAGAAAAGACTGTTACCATTCTCTAAACTTTGCTCTGTCTTGCCCATTTCAGAAATCCATTTTCGTATTAAAAGATGGAGCAGGATACAGTTGTTCTGGACTGTGGTGTTTAGTCCACCCACTAGGTCTGAGACCAGTGTCACTATAAAACTGCCTGTAAAGCAGTAATCCCATAATCCCAAATAGTGATCAATACTAAACAGCTTCATCAAGTTTTCAATTTTCAAATGAAAATCACTTTTCTGTGTACTGAAGACTGTTTGTTTAGAATGATTGTAAAAGCTGTAAAATTATATGCAACTGAGTGGGAAATGATCCTGGAAGTGTGTGATGTTTAATTACATATCAAGAGGAAATTACACTGGTTTTCCTTTTCCTTTTATACAAAGGTTTGTTTAACTACTTCAAATTCTGTTCCTGAGCCACCTACTTTTTCCGTGACTTTCGGTTTGCTTTGTTAAATGTGTTTTTACCTCTTCCTCCAATACTCTTCAAATCCTGACTGCTTCTATCATTAACCAGTGACAAGTCTATTTTAGAGTTAACACATTCTTCCCAAGACTGTTTTTCACCTGGAACAATTAAGTCAGATTTCAATGTTCTATGTATTAAGTCCAGTGTCTTAACCAGTTACACGCTTAGTTTTCTGAAGCTGGAATGGAAAATAAGAAATGTTTTTCAGTAATAAAGCAATTATTCTGGAAATAAACATGTCGAGAAGTAAAAACTACATATATTTGCAGAGTATACCATTATCCTTTTGACCTATCAGCCTTTCAGTTCTGATGTTATACTCCTAAACTTTTACCAAAACAACCCAAAATACTTAATTCAAACATTTACTTGCAGAACAAAAATATCCAGATCTCAAAAATTATAGTAATGAACTAACTGTACAAATGCATGCTGGGAGAAGAACTTGCAACTCGCCCTAAGAATATTATTCCAAACAATAATATGGTAATAATATGGTTCAGTGAAGGCGAATGTGCACTATGGTCAAATGCTATTAAGATTTGTATGCTTTTAAAGGACATCAGTTACAAGACTAATTTGCAGGCTCTTCAGAAAGCAATGAATTTTTCCGCCAAACTATGAGTTGAATAGAACAGGGCAATATTTGGGCATTTACACTCATAGCCACGAGATAAGAAAATATATCATGTTGTTTTTCAATACCACTCTTTACTGTTTATTGAAAGCAATACTGTTCCAGTAGTCTTTTCATGATGCAGAAGTGACACGATTTAAGAGATCACTTACAAAACAAGTGGTCTCAGACACCTTCAGAAGGTGAAAAAATTAAAAATATACATATATATTAAAACATGTGTCTTATTTTCCAGATATTTAAATTACTTGCAACTTCTATCAAAAGAAAACACATACTGTAGCTAAGTGTCTCAAGATTCAGGACAGTCATGTGTATTGTATGTCTCATGTACTACTCATAATGTTAGATCAGTACTTGTTGGAATGTCTCATTTTTAAAGGCACTTCTCAATGGAGTAAGAAGGCAAAACTTTATATCCTTCAATTTAAACTGAAAATAGTCATCAATTCTTTATTTATAAAAATGACAGAATAATAGTTTTAGTTAATACTTAGAGAACTCACTGTTTTCCTAAGATTTTACAGAGAATGCAATATATTAGAAGAGCTTAGGTATCAGAAATGTTTAAAATTAATCCTAAGTCTTCTATAGCAATCACTATAAACCACTACGAAACTTTCATACCATAAAATGAAAAATTTCCTAAGCAAAATCCGAATTCTCGACTACAAATATTGACAATATATTTCTAGAATTCAGAACATCCCTTTCTCCCTCCCACTCTTCACTGCTCTTATTAAAGATGCCACAGTGCTATGAAAACATGTTTTAAAAAGTCCTAAGGGAAAAGTTTCCAAGGGTCTTTGAAATTCCTTCTTTTCCTATTTCTTTACAGATTTCTAACACCAACACTGTTCCTGTAGTTTCTCAAAAAAGGCAAAAATAAAAATACCCTCTAGGTATAATCTTTAGATTTTCTATTACACTTCTCAGGTTCCTTTCGGTTTTTGAAACAAATGTAAACTGAAATGTGTAGCTATATTATCATCCATATCTTAGTTTTAGTCAATCTTTTAGTGTGAGGAAGTAGATAGTATTTGACCGCTGTACTGCACATACGCACAAGAATCTTATAGGAATATGATTTAATCAGTGAGTTAACCTGAAAATATTTTCAGTTCCATCTTATTTTTGGTCCACTTTTTAAAAATTTAACTGTAGACACAAACAAGCAAACAAAAACCAAACAAAAACCAACCAAACAAAAACCCACATTGTTTCAGGTTCCTATCTCTATGATAAACAGCACAGGGCAAGGAGCTACCACCTATCTATATGAAAAATTTACTGCAATATAAACCCTTTCTCCATTTCTCCCCTTTCCAGCAAATATTCTAATATAATCATTCCAAGCTGGGGATTCCACAATTTTCATAGCAAAATCAGGCTGGATTTAAAAATACTTTTTCCATTATAATTTTGATGAAGCAGTTAAACTCTTGGGTATGGATTTGTCAAGATGTTCAGAGATGTGGGATCATATTACTGGCAGGGTAAAAAACTTATCTTTGAGCTAGTCTGTTTAGTTTAAGAGATCCCATTACGAAAGCAAGCGTTGCTCCACCACTTTCTTCCTGAAGGAAGACCCATATGGCCCAGGAGCGCTTTCCATCATGCAAGTGATGAGGGATACCAGCTCAAATTCTGTCTCCTGCGTATACGTGTTTTCCTGCATTTTTGTTTCAGTTTTCTCCTTGGCTCTTCCTCCATCTCTAAGACCATTCTTGCTATGTAGAATTCTAGTAAGAAATCACCAGAATTTTTTCATGCAATCGTAGCCAAGAGTCACTCTACAAACTACTCTCCAGGAAGTACTGAATACCAATGCTAAGAATTGTCTAGCATCAGAACCAGAAAATGCACTCAGCACAACCATCTCTGTTGTTTCCAGAAACAGAAACCATGAATTTTTCTAAACATTTCAACTGGATGTGTGTCAAAATATTGAGTTATTGGATTGCTCTCTTGCATATTCTTTGCTTAGGATACAACTCTGCTTACGACTGATGGTGATGAAAGGTCATGGACCCTAAGCCAAAATTTTCTATTGTGTGTAGTATCTCTACACTGCTTGCACCAATTTGAATAAGCATGGTCTGTATTTAAAATGCTCTTACAAATACTAAGTTTGGCAACTGGTAACTACTATAGCCCTCTTTAATAATTGATATCCACAAAATGATGACAGGTGTCAATAACTTACCGTTAAAGTACTTGTATTCAACACAAACACTATTATGGATGACTTAAACTTGGAGCAAAAAGATTTGTGGAAAGGCATATGACCTTCTTCCTACTACAATGGCCATCCCCTAATTAAGCAATGCATCTGATAGTCATTAACAGGAATGAGATAATGAATCACTTTCTCTCTTCTTTGTTAATTTGCTGTAACCAAGCGGCTAATGGATGTCAGAGCTGAGTGATTGCACTGATTATAGTGATTTATAGTTGCAACAAAACAATTTAAAAGCATTCTGATTATTCATGTTAAAGATGCTTTATGTTTTGTTTACTAAATGCTTTATGTTCCCCCTCATGCCCCTCTATACACAATGAGACAGGTCTTGCTGGAAAACTTGAAAGTTCTAAGATTTTTTTATTGTTTCAGAGCAAGGCATTTCATTTTGTTTATAAAAAAAGAGTTTACCCAGTAGAAATGAAAAGCCTTAGGGTGGAAAGAAAACTTCAGTGGTGCCTGGTTCAAAAGAAGACGGAAATAAGAGGAAATAAGGCAAACTTCAAGCCACTTACCTTAGGGCTCCCAGTCCCTTCCTCATTCTCTGCAGACACATCAGTAGCCAGTATCTCTGCTTTGATGATATCCAGGGCCCTAAGAATCCAGCTGTGTTGCCGTTTGATTTGCCTCTGTAGTTCCTTCCACTGACTTGCAATCATCTGCAGCATGTCCTTCAGTCCTTCTCCAAAATGAAGGGGGAAAAGGGGGAAGCTGTAAACTCAACAGCATCTTTAAATATTATCCTTTATTCACATAATTAGCAGGATATTTAAAATAGTAAATGCAACAAGAGTTTTAATGTGTTTTCTCATCAATAAATCCAAGCTTTACTATTATTCATCCTGCAAACAATGCTATAACGACAAACATTTCTCTCAGCCATCATGTTAAATTTTGATTGCGTTTCAGCTGACAATTTCAAGAGAAAAATTCCACATAAACTGTCATTTCTCTGCAGTAGGGAACTCTGGTAATCTCCCCCTCTAATATCCAGTCTTTGTCTTGAAACATTTTGTAATCCTCCAAAGACGTTTTCCTTACCTCCAACTCCTTTAAATATTTCCTGTAGTTTACACATTACTGTTTTCTACATCTAAGATGACATGCACAACCCTCCTTTGCTATGGCCTCTCTATCTTTTTGGAACTACACATAGAAGTCAGGAATTTCCTATGGCTTTCAAGTTACACAGATCTGTCTGATGCTGCAAAACAATAGAGGCACTCATATAACATGATGAGAAAACACTGTAGCAAAGAATAACTTCAACCTGGATGAAAAGCATGTTAAGTAGGCCAAAATTAAGATGGCATTCCATAGCAGTATATGCTGATTAAAACCCTATTAGTAGACAAGTCACGCAAACTTCTAAAAATATAGGAGGTGTTCAGCATAAAGGGAAATCAGTATATCTCTCTCCCTCCTCTCAATTTAAGCCCTCTAAAGAAAAAGTCTAACCAAAGGAGAAAGGCATTTTTAATTTTAATCTAGTCCTCATAAATATATTTAAATCAATGTAAGAATTAGTTTAAGTGGTAAAATATAGCTTTACCAATGCAAGTACTCATGCAGATTATGTAAATACATATATATATATATATATATATATATTTTTGAAATCCTAGTTCATTATCTTAATGTTATTTCCATAGCACCTACATCAAAGAATATGTCAGTGTGAAGTTTTCAGTGATATGATTTCAATTGAAACTCAGCTGAACAGCAAGACCAAAATAAAATGAACAGACTATTTGCAGGCAGTATTTCATTTTATAAGTATCACTGCATTGTATGCAGTATATGAAACATTTATAAATCTTGAAGGTCAATCTGATAATGTAAATATTAATAATACATAAGGAAGTGAATATATGCAGTAATTTACAGCAATGCTTCTTCATTCTTTAATAGTCTAGAGACATAAAGACTTGCAATATTTCAGAAGGATTTACCTGATTTGTGAGATACAATAAGCTCAAGAAGTTGGCGTCCTTCGTCTACCACTGCTTCTTTTAAAGCACAGTGGCTATCTACATTCAACTTAAAACTCTGCAAAAATAAAAGGAAAAAAAAGAGAGAGGGAAAAAACCTCAGCATCAGATGTTGGAGAGGCAGTTATCATAAAACACACATACAAAATTACTTCCTGGTTTTTATCAAGAACCACATCCCAATTCACCCAATAGCCAAACTAATTTGTGATACTAAAAGCTATTGATATTTTGGATCTGGGCTCAAAATGTTTCCATTAGATCAGCAAAGTGCATCTGTGTTGAAATAGCTGACAAATCTAGACATTCATTAGGTTTTATGAAAAGTCACAACCCGTAGGCTATATCTGGAGTAACAGTGTTCTATAAAATACACTAAATTTATGCCACCACATATGAGCTCTGTTTTTTTCAGAGTTCTTTGAAATGTTGGTGATAGCACTATTTATGAAACCATAAAAAAATTACAGCATTGAATATATTGGCCTTATGTGCACTTATACAAATCTATTAATATTGTGTTCCTGACTTAACTCTCACATCCATTTTCAAAGAACAAATCAGTCTGCTTTAGATCTGTGCATGCTTAATTTGTAAAGCAAGTATTTTTCAACCTTTTTTTCTTTAATATTTTTAGTAGTTTGTAAAGGATCTCTGCTTTAACAGTCAATAAAACATTTTATTTCTTTTATTATTATTACTTTATTTTTACAAATTGCATTAAGATCTAGTAATAAAAGAACTGGAAACATGATATACTACATGTTATGCCATTTAGTACACCAATGATAACTCGAATGAATTTTTTAATCATTTGCCAGAGTTTCTCAAAATACTTGCCTGTAAGAAAGAGAAACAAAATACAATAGAGAAAAGGATACTTGCTGTATTTAATCATAAATTGCGTGCAGACCTAAACACATACAGGCAACACGTTTTCTCTTTGAAATGTCTACGGAATAAATGGAAACAATATTTGACCGATTGGAAAAAAAGAGCTTTTCCGTCTCTTGGGAACAAGTTAACTCGCAGAGATGAAAGGAGACTTTGCAAGTGCACATTCATAGCTTCTGGTTTTTATAAAACTATACTTCTTTAAATGGTAGTGATCATGCTAGTAGTGGAGTGATAGACAGCACAGAATACTCAAAAGCCCCCAGTTCTTAGGGAAGCAACCATTTTCTTTCTTTCCTAACTCTTGCAGTCAGGTTGATTGGCGTAACAAAAAGTAATATTGCCAGAACAATAATAAAATGAGGTACTTCTACTGTACCTCTACTGTATTTCTACTGTATTTGTCATGGGTGAAAGAAGCATGTTGCTCAGGCAGAGTCTTAACAGTCTTTCAGGCAGCATTGTACCTGACAGTGGCAGAATGTTTTTGAGAATTTTCCATTAGAATAAAGAGCAATAAACGGAAATTTTGCTACCTTCAGCATTTTGACTAGCCCAAGCGTCCTTGTAGGGACATCTGAATACACTGTTTTATACCACCTCTTGAACAACTGGGCCGGTCAAGAGAAGTTAAAAAGAAAAAAACATACCTAGTTTATGTCTGTCCCTTTCTTAAATCTAGAGTTTTATGAACCCAAATCTAAAAGTTCTTTTTCTTTCGTAAAAGCGTGTCTGAACAAGCACTGACAATATTTAATTTACTGTTTACTTAAAACAGGCTTGTACTGAATAGTTTGTAATCATGCACTTCACAGGAAATGCACTATGCGTGTGCCTCACACAGCAAAAGAGAACCTAAAGGACCTGAGAGTAGGTTGTGTAATTTCATATAATTGAAGTTGAGTATAGATGCAGCTGGATGTGGCAGTGTCTCGAGATGATGTGGATGTGTTTGATAGGAAAATTGGAAAAGATGAGGTATTCTCTTTCATTAGGGAAAAAAAAGAGACTTGCTGCCCTAGAAAAGATTCATTTAGCATAACGCACCAGATACTACAATGCAGCTTGATTTTCAGGTGCACCTATTAACCAGTAATAATATTAAACTGAAGAAGCAAAATATGATGAATAAAGATGGGGCCAAACTTTCAGTTTCTGACTAGCAATATTCTCCTTGTGCAAAATTCTTATTTTATGGATAAATTATGACTGGCACAAATGCCATGAACATACATGAAATTTAGCAGAAATAAACTTTTCCCTGCAGAGAGGCAGCATGTCATGGTTTAACTCCAGCCAGAAACTAAGCACCACACACAGACTCTCACTTACTCCCCACTCAGTGGGATAGGGAAAAGAATCACCAGAAATCTGTAACAAAATTTTCACCACAAATCTATAACATGGCCCCATACTACCTGCTATGAAGAAAATTAACTCTATCCAAGCCAAAATCACCACACACTAAAAGGAGAGAACCATTCATATAAGTATTAATACAAACAGAAGCAAATGTTGTTGACGTAGTGTAGTATGAGTTTTGAATTTAGAATTATATATATATATATAATTTCTAGTAATTTCCTGAGGAAAAAGTATAACTGGACAAGGAACACTGGAAGCAATAGCCCTCAATGCTCAGGGGCTGAAATGTGACACATGAAGAAGACTAGAGTTGAAGTTGTAACAAGTATTACATGTATTTACAATGGAGAAATGCAAATTTGCAGAGCTAAAGATAAAATCAGACCAAATATTTGGATTGGAGGAAGACCTTCAAACACAGAGGTCCTCTCCCATCTTGGATATTTCCTGTTCCCTACTGTTTACTTATGGCATTTGGAAAATTGTAACTCTAACAGCGTGCGACCCAGGTACTCTGCTCCCCTCCTCTGATCTTTCTTGATAATGAATGAAGCCTTTGCATCTGAAGAGAGGAAAGAAGAGGAGGGAAGTCAATTAATCAAAGCCATTTTTCCAGACAGATTTGCAGCTACAGAGCAGTCTAAATATCACACATGAGCACGTATACATTATGGAAAATGCATGTGCATTGGCCTGACAGCAGATTTTTAAACGCATTAATGTCATCCCTAGAACTACAGTGTATAAAATGTAGTTTACAAGCTGCAACAAGCGAAATTTCCTTACGAAGTTCTCTTGGCTTCTTGTGATCCCCATGTACCTATATATAACTATCAGCTGTTCTTATTTAGCAAGAAAGGAAAAGTGAAGCAGGAATCATGCAGTTTTGGAAAAGCTACAGAACTATAATAAATGGAATAAAAACTCCAAGGGTATAAATACAAGGCCCCAGGAGCGCTATCTTCTGCTGACAGCATGGGGCAAAGGAGCCCAGCCTTCACAAAATGAAGGTGTCCTCTGACTTTTAGGAAACTTATTGATCCACAAGATGGCAATAATGCAGAACATCCATGGGTTAAAAAAGCAGGACCTCCCAATCTATGCTGGACTCTAAACACACTAAAAATAAAAGAGGGTTTCCCACTATATAATAATGTCTCCTGTATATCTTATTTGTCTGTACAAGTGGGGATAAGAAAAAAATGTGTGAAAAAAAAATATTTTAAGTTCCCCACAGGATTTATTTTCTGGTTGCAGCTACTCAAATCTAGGAAGCTTCTATTGCATAGGTATCCTACACTATGTACACATTGAGCTCTGACACGCAACATTTCACCATTTTGTAACCCTCTCTTCTTAGAAAATCTTTGTAATTTGGTAAAACACCTGGGTCTTGACCTATTCATATCTGCAGTAAGGACAGACAACTAGTGAATTTTTTTTGTTTCCAGAGGCACAGAGCATGACAGACACTATAAGCATGATTTTTTTAAAGTCATAATGTATCAGTTGATTCCAGTGTACTGTCTCTGAAACACAAATCAGCAACTAGGTACCATGTGAACCTACAATGTATACATAAATGTAGGTTAGTTTGGATGACACAGCAGTTTACATCTATTGTCAGATTAAGACAATGTATTAAAAGAAATATTTTAATTTTCTCAGTCCAGCATACGACTAGAATGTGTGGTGTACTGGGGTACCCCTGAAAGAGAATTTTCTTGAGGTTCATTTTTTTTTTTCTTTTTAAATACCTTTAAGAAAAATACCACTGTTTCTAAGGCGTTTATTTTTTAGAGCAATTGTACAGACAACTAAAAATTATCTGTCTTGGATTCTATGATTTCAGAATTTGAAAAAGAAAGCTTCATTTAAAATTTCCTAATAATATTTTTCATTTTTTGATAAATCTACAATATTACTGAAATATGGACTTCTATATTTAGGTACAGTTGCATGTATATTTTGGCTAACAATGTAGCACTTTTAATTATAACACCCACTGTGACAGATGTAATTCAACTGTGAAATTTAGAGTAATGGTTAACAGTTGCTGGTAGAAAATATATGGGATTCCCATTTCATTTGTCTTAAAGGAAATATGACTTGAAACAATTCCTGAAAATTTATTCTTATATACTTAATATACAGCTGCTTTTGCAAGTCTATTGGTCCTGGCACAGTTACCTTCCAATAATTTGCTGTGACAAAATACCAAGATATCAAGTTCTGAACTCAATTTTTGGTCATGGAATGGCAGCTGTCTATTTTCTTCTTCTTCTTTTTATTTTTTTTCATTGAGGATTTTTGACAACACAGAAAGTCTCTGTTTGGACAGTGCCTATTATTTAAGTTGAGAATTTGAGTTAATAATTTAAGTTAATAATTTGAGTTAATAACCTAATAAGCCACGTAATAACCTAGTGGTATTTTCAGACTCCTGAATACTACCTACCAATAACATTCAGTAAATCAGAAAAAGAACTACTATGTAAGTTGTCCTTGTATTAACATGGAAATGGTCATACATTTAGCTTCTAGTAAAGCCTCACTTTTTTTAAATTAAGCTTACTTAATATTAAATAAGCACTACTAGGATATGTTTTCCTGGGAACTAAATATTACATGTGAAATGGTTTCAGTCAATGTCTCTTTTGTTCACGTTTTCCATAAAATCTAGGTGTCCACAAAGAATTTTTTATTTCCTTCTTTTCTTTTAAGCTGTATTTTCATCTGACTGACACTCCATCTGCAAAACAGAACACAAGCACTACGGAAATGCTTAATGCAGTTCCATAGCCAAGCCTGAGTCTTACAATAGCAGGGATTCTACCTTTGCTTTTTAAGGAGAGCGTGATGAATCCTCCTCTGAAGCAGCAGCAACCACCATGCGTCTTTTTTCTTCACTTCCTGAAACTAATAACATGCCCTCCCTATAGCAGTGATGACCAAGGGGCCAATTACCATCAAACGCTAAGCAAACCTTTAATGCCTAACACAACATGCCCATCATTTTCCTTAGATAAACCACACATTTTCTTCAGTAACCAGTGGAAACTGTTAGATATTTTTAAGAGTGAATAGTTAGTGGAAAGCAGATTTGTTCTTCTATCCTCTGCAACAATGAGAAGTCTTTGAAAGATAATTTTTTTTTTTTTAGTTTCTCTAGGGGCAATTCCTTCCGCTGGCCTCTGTAGGCAGTTAAAAATGGACAAAATAACTATATCACTTTTTATGTTGATTCACAATACCAGATTATAATCTAAAATGCCTTTAAAATTGACATAAAACTGATCTGGGAACCTCACTACTGAAATCCCATAATCATGTCATACAGGCATTGTGCTACTGTAGATGTAGATCAGATTGTTTGACTGCTCAGATAATTTCTCTGTGTAAGTTTATCATTTGTCTAAATATTATATTAACTGAACATTCTGGGATCAAAATGCTTAGTAATGAGCTAAACATAGCAACCCTGGGAATGATTTTACCTTCTGATGACTCACATGCATTCTACACCTTGCACTTGATCTGAATGTACTTTTTGTCTGAGAGGAATCAACCACATTTATAAGGCACCAAACTGTTGGGAGTTTAGTGAAGAGCACGCAAAATTTGTTTAAAAGTGGAAATGGTGGGACAAATAAGAAATAAGACTAACTGTTGATTAAGATAAAGGTCCTGTCTGGTTTTGTCTGGTGTTTATATTTCATGAATCTGAACACCAAGCAGAAAGAAGGCTTAGTACAATATCAGAGGGTATAGTAGATGGGACTAATGGAGTTAAATTAAAAAGTAGAAAATTTAAGATAAATTTGAAATTTCCCATGAAAGTCAGATCTATTAGATCATATAATAACCTCCTAAGGGAAACAGTGAAAGCCCGAAACCCTTGAGACCGTTAAATCTAGACTGGATAAAAATGTGGGAGTAAGGACTCCAAATGCACCGACAGAGCAGTAACCTAGCTCTGTCACATGGCTACAGAATTTGTGTTGGGCAGGCAGAACCAAATACAAAGTCAGGCTCTACTCCAGCAGTCCTATACTAATTCACACTTCTGTAAAATCATCTCACCCCTTTCTTCTCTCTCACAGCTTCTGCCATTCCAGTATTAAACAACCAATGGGTCTGTCCCCTTCATTACATCTTAAACATTAATAACACAATCTTCCTCACATTAAATACTTTAGGTCTCTTAGTTTCCGTTTCTCATTCCTCATTGAGTTTGTCACCTTTTAGGTAATTCAGCCAAGTTTTGAATGCATAATTTTAGATGTGGAGAAAAAGGATAGTTAGCCCTACTCTCCAGGATGCCTATTTTGCAGATTTAGAATACACAGAGGCTACTTTTGCAGATATTTTTGATTTCAAACTCACATAAATTCTTCTGCTGCCAACCCTAATTTATTTTCTGTGTTTCGCTATGTAAAATTTTCTTTGATTTTGTCTGTCCAAACATTTTTCATTGTCAAAAAAAAAGTTCACATGAGGCTTCCTAAATTGAATCTCAGTTTGTTTATTATCAAGAGACAATGAAGGAAGAACACAGGCAGGAAATGGCATGGGCAAAATTGCTATACAGTGAAACAATTGCTAAGTTGCCATAATCATGGTGAATTGCACATGCAGCTCACTGTATACCATTGCCCTTAATCATTTCTTGCCTTCTTGAGATACTCAGAAAATAATCTGCAGAAATCACAGTCTTCTGACTTGTTGGTCTGTCTTATCTTACACATTTCTAGGTACATCTCTTCCACCTGGAGATACACCATGCCCGAAAACTACTTAATCAAAATATGTCCAAGTTGTATTGCCCTACCACATGCAGAAAAAAAGCCCACCAAGAGGAAACAGCTTTCCAAACTAAAGATGAATTCATGGGACATAGCAGCCTTGGCAAATATGGAGTTACCAAGGGGAAAATAACTTATACATGTATATTATTTAAATATTATTTAAATTTACTAACTATCAGACCAAAATTAAATCTCTGACATTAAATAACACTATGTAGTTTTAAAACACTTCTTGAAAGATTTTAATTGCAGGGGAATATGAAGGAGATGTAATTCGTTTTATATATGCACCAACAAAAGGTTTCATGCAATTTAAAGGTGAACTAAAATTCCTTCTTAGCAAAATATAGCTGATAAATTAAGATCCCAAATTATTAACCGAATTCATTCGTAGAATTAAGAAAGGGGAAAAATACAAGTATCATAGGAGATGCAAATAAAAATATTTACCAAACAAAACCTCCATTCATTTCCTGGATTTTCTATATTTCTCCTGAATGCTTTGGCATCGCAAACACCAAAACACAGATAGCAATAGTGTTACTTCGAGTACTTAAGGTGTGAATGATATTATGCCTCTGAGTAACACAGCACAGAACCCACGGGAGTGATCAACAGCTCTTGGCAGGTAAGTAAAAGCAAATTTAAATGTTGCTGAAAGTTAGCTTGTTTGTCCTTTGAGATGTTGGCACTATATTTTTTAATGACTTACAATCTCCAAATTTTATACAAATAAATTTCATTTCATTTCTGAAAACAAATTTCTGATTACGTCTATATTGATAATACCAGCATAATAATACTAAAATTTCAAGCAATAGCATGCATTTTAAAAGACAAAAAAATTACAATTAACAGATTT
The DNA here is from genome assembly GCA_013398115.1 of Falcunculus frontatus. Classification (NCBI taxonomy): domain Eukaryota; kingdom Metazoa; phylum Chordata; class Aves; order Passeriformes; genus Falcunculus; species Falcunculus frontatus. Next base: position 166,784 of record VZRV01001942.1, read on the forward strand.
CCTACATAAGCACTATGCAGTTTATTTATAAAATAAACATTAATTTCAAATAATTTTTAAAGGTGTTTCAAAAGTAGTTACCATGATAAATTCGTGTAAAGAGCATGATCAGGTTGTCATATATAAAGATACAAAGCTTCTAGGTCAGAACTTATGTAAAACACTTTTCACTGAAATTTTCTGTTTAGGTTAGTACATAGCATTTTATAATGGTGATTTGATTTCATTTTATTATTACAGTCACTGAATCTCCTGTATGCAAATAATGTCTTCTGCAGGTCAAACACACAACAGACCCAGTGGAATCCCTTTCACCACTCAGTCTTACAGTATCTGCATTTTGGGGTACCTTGAGACCTAAGAGTTTTACAGTTTTGGGTGGTGAGACTTGAGAGGGAGTGAACACTTGCAACTCTACCAAACCAAGTTACCCTGCCTTGTTCAGATTTACCAACAAGTGCAAAAGAATTAAAACATTTCCCAAAGTCTGAATGATCTGGGTTTTAATGTGCTCTGACAGCATTTGGCCTTGTTTTCTAAGAAAATCACATCAGTTATTTAGTGCATACTCAGAGGAATATACCACTCACTATATTCTTGCACTTGAAAGAACCCTGTGTTTTAAGGATCTCATTGCTTCCACTTCCACAGAAATAAACATTAGCTTAAAATCATGCTGGATATTGGCGAAAACAAAATTGTAACTTTTTAAACCTCAAAAATCATGAATTAAAAAACCCAAAACAGAGCAATACATTTGTTCTTGAGGCACAGACCATACACTATACTTTCATACACATCGAATACAAGACTTCAAAACCCTCACAAGTGAGAGAGTTCAGATTTTGGACATCAAAATTTCCCTTTTTCTTCAGTAGAAGAAGGAAAGCTATTTTAGCATGACATGCTAATATGCTCTGCCTCTGGTTTAATGCCTCCTCCGTCCAGAGATGACTGCAGCTCTCAGAACTAGAAAAGCTGGGATGGCTCTCCATGAAGCTAGTTAACTACCAATCTGTTACAGGAAGGTCCAGCAGAGCTACATTTTATTATGGGGTCCCATCCCCTTCCTATTCAAAACTATGTAAATCTGGGGAGGATAGCAAAGTCTGTCCTAGGAAGGTTTTATTTATTTATTTTTAACTTGCAGCTGTACAAAGTACCTACACAAGGGTAGGTATCTAGAAAATTTGAAAGACAGGTTAGAAAAAAATTAGTACTCTTAAGAGTATTAAGTCTCTGGGAAAATTACAGAGAAACTATTTCTTATTCTACAGGCTTGCACAAAATAAACCTCTGGAGTGGGACTATGTGTACAGGAAGACAGTAAATGGACATTCCCTTCCTTCATTAAAAACACATATAGTAATAACAGATCTCAATTACAATAGATCTACGTCTGTGCTACCAGAACCATATACATGGCCCACTCCTTCTCCTTACAAAGAAAAGATTTGTGTCAGCTTTTCTTCATTTCATGACCTTATGGGAAACATCTTTAGATCAAGAGCAGTATTTTTGTAGTGGTCAGGACAGCAGTGCCATTACTAGCAGGGTAATATACCTGGATTTTCTTTCTTATATGCCTGCTTTTACTTTTCCTTAGTCACCAAAAACGTTGTTTCAATTTGAAGAACAGTCCAAACAGTTCAGAAACCTCTAATTTTCCCACAGTCAGCAACTGTACATTCTCTGGATTCAGACTATAATACAGGTAGAGCCAAGTGTATTAAAATGACAGCAACATTTCCTACACTTTAACTCAAGAAACAGAAAAGTTTACATAGAGGTTATTTGGTTCACAGATTTTAAAAGCTGAATAATAGTCAAAACTGACAAAATACATGTATTCTGTTTGTTTAAGTTTGCTGTCTCACTTCCTATTAAATCGTTTTATTTGCCCGTGAAATCTGCTGAGTTTAGTCTACATCCCTGATTAGTATGTTCTGCAGACTGCTTCCTGTGTAAAAGGACATATATTCAGGAACCCATGCATACCCAAAATGCCTTTCAAGATAAAAGATAAAGATAGAATTTAAAAATTCAAACTAGCAATAATCTAAACAAATTCAAATCAAAGCCCTTAGAGAAACAAAAGATTAGGCCACTCATGGTTCTCACTCTTTAGCACTATCATCCTGCAGAAAGTATTCTATGTTTTGAGAAAATTATCTAAATTAGCTGCCGTGCATATTGGAAATTCCCATATAGCAAAAGTATAATACATAACTTAGCCATTTCAGAGGTTTTAATACCTTTAATAAAATTACTGTTACCACTGCTACCACAAAGACAGTCAGTAGATTAGCCCAAGGCATGTGTATTTAACCTTATTTTCTATAAGAGTAGATATTTAATACTTCTCTAAACTGACATTTTTCAGAAAATGAGGTTTTCCAGGGAGATGAGAATGATCTTTTTTTCAGATATAGCAGCCTTGTTACAAACAGACAATCGGGTATCACGAAATATCATTGAGGCATCATTACTTCACCAACACAATTTCTTAAATGTGAAAATACAATCTATTTTCTGTATGAAAGCATTTGCTGTTTACAGCTCAGAAAGTGCTAAGCCATAATGTGGCCAGAAACATTTATAATGGAGACAGAAAAATTCTTATTTCATTTTTCTTTAGATAATAAAACTCAAGCCCCCTCTATCTTAAGAAGAATTTGGTTCCAAATGGAGATGACATCTAAACTTTATATAGAGAAGGCAAGTAAATGCTAATGTGAATCAACTTGTCTAATTTGCTCTGAAATACTAATGATGCTTGCTCTATGATATTTTTAAGACTCTAACAAGTAAATACGGTGACTGAGAAGGTTAATATAATAAACCAATTCTGGGCTAAAAAGGATTTTAATGTGGCACAAAGCTTGTGTCTAAATTGGAGTAAATATTACTGACAGGGATCTGAAAAGAAAACTAAGAAATTACCATACATGGAAATTATCAGTTAGCATATCCAAACCACACTCTGTACTGCAATAACTACATGCAATCCTCACCACCTGTAGTTTTTACAGAACAATATTTGCTTTTCTAGTTTCAACTAAACAGAACATATATTTTTGCCTAAAAAAACCAAGAAGTAAATAACTCTGGTGTGAACAATTAATTTTTTTCAAGGAGAAGACTGTTAGGAGAGTCTTACTGGACAAAAATGGACAAAAGTGTTTGACTACTAATTCAAAATTTCTAAGAAGACTTTACCTTAATTAGTTTTATCTCTACTGAAAAAATATTGTTTGCCAACATCTACTAATAATGTAAGAAGTATTAAAAAATTTGTACCTAAATAAGTCTGAAACGTATTTTTCGTTTTCAGGATCCTATTTAAAATTATTGTGTTCTCTAGTCCTAAGTATGACTCTAGACACAGAAATGGCTTAGTACAAATGACCTAAGAGCACACGACACTACAGTGCACAAGTAGGAGTTGTGCAGCAACAAGAAAAAAAGCTACTGTGTTAACAATAAAGGAAAAAGTTAAGACTACAGAACTAAAAGTTCCAGGCCTCAGCAAATATATACAGTGCCTTTTGTCTAAACGTTTTCCTCAGCAATTCTTCACAGTAGCTACCTTACTTCTTTACTGTGCTAAAACAATGTATCATATCAGGCCATGGATAAAGTTAAACGTCTTTTTTAACAAACTAAAATGGTCAAGAAATACGTGGTGAATTCTTATTTGTCAAGCTGGTTAGAAAGCCTGCTTGGTTTCACAAGCACAGCAGTACCACCCAGACAGATGCTTTTAGCTCATAAGCTGCCTTCAGGATACTGTTTTTGATGAAAACTGATTTGCATACCACCGAGTCTATGCTTAGTCTGCTGGTAGCTGATTTTGATCAGGGTGCCAATGGGCAAGAATCAGCACAACAGAAAAGGAGAGACACAAAAGATAAAGTGAATCAGAAACCATTTTCAGAAGTTCCTTTTTGGTAAGGTAAATGAAGCTACCTTTTCATTGGGAACTGATTTTAACCTAATTGCTCAAAAAAATTCAAAACTTGCTTCACTTTTTCTCTAGTGGGACTGACTGAGGCCTTTGTGGAAAAGTAGGTTTCTGCTGAAAAACATGCCTGTTTTATGAAAACATATTAGTGTTTTCGACATCTGCTGGCTTGGGTGGCTGCCTGCAGAGTGCCAGATGTTCAAGGGGTAGCTGCTCCATGTCAGCTCTTCCATATGAATGGGAAGCACACAGCTCCCAAATCAGTTTAACCAACATTACTGAGTTGTGAAGACCTGTAAAATTGAAAGAATAATTTCAGTCACTATTCCAGGGATCTCTGAGAGCATTTTCATTTATAGATTTGTGCTTTGGTGTTATCTAAAATAAGGCATATAGCAACTTTTGTTCTGCAGAACATAAGGGAACTGAATTTTTGCAAGAAAACTGTTCTCTAAGATGAAGATTGTCTATTTCAGCACACATTCAAGATGTAGACTACCTTTTAATTTGTACAAAAAATTCACACTCTTTAGAAAACTGTACAGTTTCTCATCGTGGAAAAATCTATGGAGTTTAAGTTTTAACTGTGATTTAAGAATGAAATTCTGGTATGTCTTACAGTTGATAATTATAATTGCAGTGTATTTGGGTATCAGGCCTGTGCCTGCGTGCACACACAGTGCATTTATTTGTGAATTCCCTTGGTGGCCCAGGAACTCCCCAGCTAGTCTCTGTGCAGATGAGACAATTGGGAAAACCAGACCAAACTGAGGAGAGGCTGCCTTCCACCTCCACCACAGCGTTCTTCACTGTTTCAGGAGCTGTCCATGTGGGACCTTCAGAGGCTTACAGAGATGCCTCTGCAGGCAGCTCTTGCTGAGCCAAGAGCAACAGACAACACTATTCATGTGCTTCAAAGTGTTCATTAACATCCTTGTGGACAGTATTGCCAGGCCAGGTATAAGAATTAACAAGAGCAATTGTTTGGGGAATTGTACCAATTTAAGCTGATGTCATGCTATGACACTTGTAACAGAGATTTGTATTGCCATCCTGTTCATTTGACTCTTCATGTGAGCATTACTTTATGCAAAGATTTTCATAAGTTGATGCCGCAGGTTTCTTGTGATGCCTTTTTTTTTTTAAACACACTCTATTTATGTGTCTGTGCCACACCATTTCTTGAAATGTCAAAGATGAAGAAAAGCAAGGCTGAGTGGGGAGAGATTTTAAAATTCAAACCTTTATCAACATTTTACATTGGAATCCTAAAGTGACAGCCTACAATTTCACATACTGAAGAATTTGGAGGATGTTCACAACATTGTCCTTGTCGTCTCTGCAGGATTTTTCCCAGCCAATGACAATGGGAACAAGTACATTCTTTGTGTTTTCTTGCTCCTGGTATTTTCTTTTCTTAAATTTTGACAGACGAGATTTCATTCATAAATGTAAAATTTTCTCTCTTTATGGCACTTATTTTGTCATCACAACAAATGTATTTCAAAGACAATAGTATCACAATTCGTGGAATTGATAACTTGTGTCAAAGGCTAAGGACATGTCTCTATTAATAAAAACACATATCTACATCGAGTTTTCACTCATTCTATGATGAGAAAACCTGCAGCAGTGAGGAAATAGTTATGAGATATGCTGGTGTAGATGCAGTACATGGGAAAGAACCAAGATATTTCTTTCTTTTCCCAGATAGTTTACTACTAGTGTCTGTATTATAAACCCATAAGTCTGGAACCTAATCTTGTAAAGTTCTAAGTCCTGTACTTCAGCATATCTTAGGTGAGTCTGACATATATAACCTGACAGCCAAAAGAAGAAAATGAGAAGTATAAGTCCATCACACAAACCGTGATCACCATTGCCTTACAATGCTCAACTAAGGGAAATTTCAGCAGTAAGCTTAACACGAATTGAAGTTCATATACTTCTGTTTAAACACAGATTAGGATGTCTGACAGATAAAAGACACTGAAAAGCTCTCAATCTAGTTAATACAAATAACTATCCTCCATGCTACAAAAATGCTCTGTATTTTCTGCTGTGTAGAAATTAGTATGATAGCATACATTTTCTGAAATCCAAAAAACAAAACTCAGTTATGTATTTTCAGGTTATTCAGTGGGTTTTTCACTGGCCATAGATGTCATAAAATATTACAATATTATCACATGTAAACTGAACCATTCTTTAGATATTTTACTTCTGCAGTGAAATAAAAAAATCCCCAACTTGTTTCACAACATAGTGATCCTAAAGCATATGAGGATTTTCTTACCCCAGATATACAGGGTACAGCTGGGGCCTAAGTACTGATGGGGAAAGTGAGATTGTACAGGTGCCCACATACCCATTTATTTGGACTGCCTCTAGCAATGATGGAGTTGCCTCTGAGCTACTGTTCCACATTCCAGTCTGATATAAACGGGTTTGGCCTCACCTCCCCAAGAACCACATGGCAAAGTTGGAAGCAATTTGCCTACAAATGAGCTACTGTGCTCCTTCCCATGGAAGAAAGGGAAAAAGAAACTGACCGTGAGAGTTTCTCAGCCGGGTGATTACCCTGTTACCTGAAATATGTTTGTTTTTATCCACTCAAGAGTGAAAATTGGGATTCTACTCATAAAAACTTCTCATCAAAAATCTCATGTTGCAGAGTACAAGGAAAACAAATTTAAGTGACCAATGCCTTTTCTGAGGTCTGATTTCACAACGTGCTCCGCGTATTCACAGAGCACCTGTAAACAGAATGGGGATCATGGGACTGAGTGGGTGCAGAAGGCAAGGCAAAAACCTGAACTCTGTCACAAAACCCAAAATCTGCAACATATAGAAAAATGAAGTGTTTTCTTTTGATAGACTACCACAATGTGCACTTAATACAGTGACCGCCCATAGGCACTACTACCACAGAGATGTTTAAGAACAAAAGACGCAAGAGCTTTCTGTATAGCTGAAATCCTGAAGACAGTTTTCAGTTTGGTTCTAATTGTATATGTGGTTGATGTATACTTAATTAATTTAATAATGGTCACTCCACTATTACACTAGGGATTGAGATGACATTTTTTCCCGTTATGCATCACATGACTTCCTGGGACTGTCAAATAATTTTCTACCATAAGATTATCAGAGACTGGAAATGAGACTGAGCTTTGGGGGTTGATGATCTGATGTGGGCTCAGCTAATGTACTGTTTCCTATAGCTGGGGTGTCTAGGTCATTGACTCAGAGTAGTGCTATCACCATGTTTTATTCCATTTCATACTGGCAAGAAATAGAGGAAATTTCTTAGTCTAATTTTCCCTACTTTTTTTGTTTTCCTTTTACCAGCTAGAGCAGTTTACCTGTTAAGATATCTACCCACTGAACAGCATACATTGAGCTCTATTTTCTACCTGCAGTATAAAATCTGTATTAATTAAATGACAGAAATGCACATCAAGTAAAATGATTGAAATAACTATTCCAAATATTTTATTTAAATGACATTGTGCTATGTTAAAACTGTGGGAGATAGAATAAGAGTTCCTCACTAATAAAACTTTCATTAATGTTACATTGTAATATTTCTAGTTTTAAGAAAAATCCTAGAAAGATCAGCAGAAAAAAATATCTTCTCTCCTCTTGCTATTGTCTTTTTTTCCAGTTTGGACATAAATTCTCAACTGTAATGCAATTCTGCCTTTTAATTTAATTTTTACAAAGTTATCAGTACATATTTCAAATACAGAAAATAATTTGTTGGTGTTTTCAGTAAAATAAACTCCAGCGCTGCAAACCTTACATTAAAATATAGATGCACACTAGTAATTTAAAAATAATAACCAAATGAAAAGCACAGCAGAACACTTCAATTACTGATAGCAATCATAGTATAATCTTGTCCTACCAAGTGTGTCTCCAGGTACAGTTTAAGGCTGTCTGTCTCTGCTTTGGGAGGAGTCCAATTCTCCGTTGTTTCCATGGCTTCATTTAACCAGTGAATGAATTCATCCAGCTTGCTTACAAACCCCTTACCATGTAAGAAAAAAAAAAGAACAAGAAAAGCACATTTGTTAGCAAAACGGCAATGTGAAAAATGTATGCACAATTTTATTATTTTTTTTTTAGCCAAAAGAGTAAAATTTTGCCTCTTACAACCTAAAACTAACAAACAACCAACCAACCAAAAAAAAACCAATTAGAGAGTGGACTTCTGGTAACTGAGTAGGAGAACAGTGTTTCTAGTGATAACCTAATGCGGTATTTTGGGACAAGACAATGTGGGATCCATATGACTGTGATGAAATAGAGAAAGCGGCAAAGTTTTAGAAGATATGAAGGAGATATATAAAACACTTCATAGCAATTCTAAAGAAAATTGAGGTAAAGACCTTGCACTGGGCAGACTGAGTGTACTATGAGCACCGAATGTTGCCAAAAGGACTGAACAAAGCTGCATTAACAAGGTATACATAGCAGATCAAGTGAAAAAATTACTTGTCAGAACTTGGGTGTTGTGATTCCTGTTTTGGTTCATAGCACGAGACTCAGAGAGAGGAAATCAAACAGTAGATGAGGCAGAATATATAGCATTTAATATAAATATTGCTGATTGCATACGAGCCACACAGATGGTGCTCCGGAGAAGATAGGAGCTCCTGCTTCTCAGGAGCACCATTTATTTCAAGATTAGTACCAATTATATTGTCTGATTAAAAATAGTGCCCCTGAATTTACATGATTGGATGATTCCATAGGCACATACTGAGTACAGATAATTTTACCAAAGTCTTATCCACCACAAAGCAAGAGAGTAAATGGAATAAACTGACCGTGATGTTTATAAGCGCCCTGAAAATTAACACTGAAGAGGAATGTGCATCTATTACAAGCATTTTAAGACTAGATTAAGTTAGGTCTAATACTGGTTATATCATTAGTCATTAGCTTTGAATTTCCAGCATAACGAGAATTTTAATTTCCAGTTGGATAACACCTCAGTATACACACTGAGTACCTCACTCTCAACACTCTATTTATTACATGATTTCTGCTAATTATTAGTCCATTGAGACAGCTAAAAGCAAAATAAGCATAGATCTTTTAAAGATTCCTGAGTGTCTCAGGACCTCAAATCCTCTTCTTCAAAGTTGCACATGAAACTGGAATTTTAAACAAGACAGAAGCAGGAGTCTGAGCAGTAGGTGCACAGCTGTGGTACGTAAAGTGCAATGATAATAACCCAGACCAAGCAGAACCACACTTCCTTCAAAATTCATGGTGGAAGAGTCATTTTGGCCCAGCACCACCAAGAATCAGAGTCCAGAAACCAACTCTTGGCTCCCAGGTCGAGCAGCAGTGCTTCTAAACCAAAGCTAGAGTCTGGCAGGAAGCTGCAGTGCATACTGCAGGCACGACAGCACACTCTGAGGACTTTAATTTTTTATGTGAGTCCCCACAAGACCTCAGGATAAGGAGACTATTGCAATCTCTATTCATGGAATCCACTGTGTATCAAACCATTAAAAGGAAGAAAACTCTTAATGTGCAGGTTTCATCATAGGTTATTTTTCAGGACATTCCAGAAACAGGGAAGAAAGACAGGGAAAGCAACCCAGTAGCTATGGTGACTGAGATAACGTGCCTTTATTCTGGGGCAAGTAATGAAGGCAACTACATCTCCTGTCTCCCAACAGCAGGCTATCATACCACAAGGGCTATGTTCTCCATGTCAAGCTATGGACAGTGGCAGGGGCAAGATGTTCTCCTTGCTCCATTGCCTACTTTCTTCCAGCTCACAGTGCAGCATAAGAGATGCCAGACTGGCAGAGAACTGGGAGATGTGAGCTGAGGAAGAGAGGAGCAGAAGGAGTAAAGTCCTTCTTGTCCCTCCAATAAATCTCTGCCTGCATTTTAGCAATGCGCTGTCCTTGAGAGACAAGGTGATATGGTAAGCAAAAAGGAAAAAAAAAAAAAAAAAAAAGAAAAAAGGCTCTTGCTTGTATATGCATCGTGTATTTTTACGGAGACAGACACGTATAACATCTGCCTGCAGTACTCAATGTCTATATGCCTTCAAAAGGGTACTTGGAAACACTGAAGGCTTGCAGCAGGATAAAAAGCAACTATTAGCCACGGAGTTCCTCCTGCCCTCTCACAAAACGTGCCTGTGTTGTAATATCTGCTACTTCGCGCTGGTGCTGACACTCGCAAGCATCCAGCTCCAGCAGCCTCGTGTGTCCCCTCGCCGCCTAGGCCAGGTGGGCTGCGGACCCCAGTGCGGAGCGGGGAATGCCCTGGGGGCTCGTCTGGGGGCCTGAACAAAAAACACACAGACCGTCTCCTACAGAATCACGATGAGACACGTTATCTGAGAAAGAGAAAATGAAAAAAAAAAGAAAAAAGAAAAAGAAAAAGAGAAAAAGAAAAAGAAAAAAAAAAAAAAAAAAAAAAAAGAAAAAAAAAAGAAAAAAAAAAAAGCTAGAAGCTTCAGTGCCACCTGGCACGTTGGGACCGCGGCGGGGGACATGGTGCCCGAGGGGAGCCCGCGGCAGGGGGAGCAGCGGCCGCGGCCGGCCCCGGCGGGTTCTCTTCTGCCAGGCTGCACAAATCACAATAATCCTACCATTTTTCAAATGACGGCTATAAAATTTTATTGAAATCATTCACAGGCGCACATCTGTAGCAGCCGAACGCCGCGGAGCGCGGGCCGCGGGAAGGGCAGGGCGGGACGGGCCGCGCGGGCCGCCGGCTGAGGGAGCGCCGCGCGCCCGCCCGCNCACCGCCGGGACGGCACCGCCGGGACGGCACCGCCGGGACGGCACCGCCGGGACGGCACCGCCGGGACGGCACCGCCGGGACGGCACCGCCGGGACGGCACCGCCGGGACGGCACCGCCGGGACGGCACCGCCGGGACGGCACCGCCGGGACGGCACCGCCGGGACGGCACCGCCGGGACGGCACCGCCGGGACGGCACCGCCGGGACGGCACCGCCGGGACGGCACCGCCGGGACGGCACCGCCGGGACGGCACCGCCGGGACGGCACCGCCAACATCGCCGTGACACCAGCGCCAGGACACCACCGAAGGGGCACCACCGCGGGGGCAACATCTCCGTGACACCAGCGCCAGGACACCAACGAGAGCACGCCCCGCTGCGCACACCCGGGCACAAATTACAGACGGTCCAGTTTCAGCTGCTAGAGAGCGTTCGAAATAGAAAATTACTTGTATCTCAAATTGTACATGAGATTAAATTTCAGCAATGCAGATCCTGCTTCATTCGCCCTGAATTAGTGATCAAAACAATGCTCCGGGGTTTTCTTTTCCACAGCAGTGCCCAGGATTCGATCCTATTTATTTGAATAGCCTGATGCCAGTGGGAAAGAGCGGCCTTTATCACCCGGCCGCCAGCTCAGCGGCTCCGCCTGCCCGGGAGGGAGCAGCTCCGGCTCGGAAACTGACCCCCGTGCAGGGATCCCCGAGCGCAGCGGCTCGGGAGTTACGGGCCCGGCCGGATGCTGAGCGGCCTTTGCTTGTCTCTGACTCGTTGCCACGTCGCAGTTGCCCACAGGCTCTGAGGCTGAGGCCAGTGCTCGCCGCCAGCTTTAGCCGAGCTGTGGCACGAGCGAGCCTGCCCGGCGGGCCCGGCTGGGCCGGGCAGCCAAAGGCACCAACAAAGCCGCCTGCTCTCCCACACTTAGAGAAGGAGCGGTATCGGTGGTCCATGTAGCCCTGTCACAACTGTAGATCCCGGTCTTTAATCCCCTCAAGGCTCATAACACAGAGGAAGTCCAAAACAAAACTTATCCCTGACTGACGGGCCACTGCCCCTCCACAGACTAACCAATGGCACGGAGCCATTTCTGTGTAATCAAGATGGCCTGGTTAACTAGAGTACAATTAATGAGGTATGTGCCGTCAGGGTCACAAACAGCATTAGAACAGTTCCTCTTCCTGTCACCGCAAATGTTTCCCAGGATATACGTTTTAAATAAAAGGTTAAGACAAAACCAGTTCTAAAAATTAATGTGGAAAACATTACCTTACAATACAGAAAATCTATTTTGAGACTCTCACAGAGCATGAAACTATGCTTTAAAACAAGAGTACAAGATAAATTGTATTAAAACAAAGGATGAGGCATAATGGGCAATCCTAAATTCAAATCCAGGAATACTCAGTGAAAGGCATAAATTCACAGGATGACAAAAATCTAACCAATACAGGAGATTTTTTTCTCTTCATTTACTAAGATACCTATGAAAACACTTTACATCCCTTTCTAGACACTTCTTACCTTTCTGCTTTTTCTAATTGAGACTATGTTTTTCTTTCTCTAGATATTTTTCTTCATCATTTTCAATATAGGAAAAGTTTCAAAGGTATAAACTTCAGTGAAGGTATGCTGATTTTTCCTGTTTAAGAGTCTGATCTACACAGTATTGCACTACAATAAAAATACTGTAAATGCTACCCAACTTGTACTTTGGTAGAAATTAACAGGAAATTAAAATATTTTATTTCCCATCAAAACTTCTTGGAAGTTGAAAACTCATAGCTGGCTACATTGAAGCTAAAAATTACTGTACAGGAATTCGTCAGAGAGAATAGAAGGGAACAGAACAGTAAAAAAGATGCACCAATATAATCCAGTCTCTGCCTTTAGACCAGTTGGTTCAGTTTTGCAAATATAATAGTTTTTCACTGTGTTAACAAGCTAGACAAAAAAATTTGAGCTCCTACAGCATAAAGTTATTCTTAGTCTACAGTGCTTAGTACAGAAACAAATGTTTCTGGTTGTTACTGGATGATTTGTAGCTGCTTCTGTAGTAAAGTTTGCAGGTAATGATAAAGTCATACCCCACATGGGAAGTTTTTAAACGTTGACCTTTAAAACCTTCAGCTTTCCATTTTGTTTCATGACAATTTTACAGATTCTCCAAGGGGGAAGGAGAAAGTCCTGATCATACAACCCAGAAAAAAAGCTAGAGCAAAAATGGCTTCATTTGAAATTTGGCACATACAAAGCTGGGAGTTTTTGTGGTCTAATTCTATTTTCTCTGGATAGATAAGAATGAAAAAGACAAACAATTCTAAGTTTTGGGGAAGGGGGGGGGTGAAGCTTAACTCAGTGTGTCTGCTTAATTATCTTATAGAATGAAAATACACTTAATTCAATTGTTCTGTATAACTAAGGAATTAATTAATTAACTGAAGTATTAAAAATAAATTTGATGGGATTTAACAAAATATCTTGAGACTTCCTTATTAATGACCAGAACTCTCAAATTTTTTTAATCACAAGAATGAGAATGCACTTGCTGAGTCATGCAAAGAGGGCAGGGATGGATCAGCTCAGAGGCCAAAGGCATGCATGGACATTGGGCTGAGGAAGGATGTGCCTGGAATTGTGCCTCCTACCCTTGTTCTGTTAAATATAAGGGCATACGAAAGATACAGATCCCCCACCTACTGCACAGGGCTGCAGAGCTCTCTACACCCAGTACAGCTGCACAAAGGATCTTGGTTTAGGCAGCCTGGTTTCATCTGGCATGTGGGATAACGGAGCGGGAGAGCAGCTACAGTGCCGTGCTGCGAGTACAAGAAACCCTGGAGCATGGGGGTGAGGCCTGCAGAGGTGGGCAGATGAAAAAGTCTCATGTGGAATTCGTTACATTTAATAGGACTGTGTGCGTTCTATCTCAAATGCACGTCACAGAAATTGAATACTCTGAATGAACACAGAAATAGGTAGTCTTTGGCAACCAAGCAGTTTGTGCCTGACTTCATCACTTGTTTCTGTTTGATGGACTCTGTTTAGATATTCCTCCCTGATCATGATGGCTGTTCAGCACACCTCACTGCTCACTAACTGCACCCCACTACTGTCTCTGGGCATGGACCAGGATTTCCTCACTCCCTATGTTTCTCCAGCTTCCACAGTCCCCTCCTGTGCTTTCCCACTGAATTTCAGAAGCTCACCCTATCTCTGGCCAAAGACCATCCATCCTCTTTCAGAAATATATCTCCATTAACTTTCTGCTTCGTAGTTTGCAGTAACAGACTCGACGATGATGTTACTGCCATCAAATGAGTCAATCAAATAGGTTTTGGTATCTGCTGGTTGTAGCTATGCTCCTGGAGGTGGTTGCACAGCCAATGCTCATGGTTTACAAAGACAAAATAGAGCCCAGGAGAAATATTATGGGCTGCCAGCAAAATAACAAGGACTTGACCAACTAAAAACTTGTGATAACTAGAAAGCTAGTGATAACATAAGTGCTTATGAGACTGTAGAAAGTCTCCAGCCCCTGACAATATCTTTGCATGTTCTCATGCTTGTCAGGGGCGTTGCTCAGACATTTTCCCATTGGGTTGCAATTTTCTGAGCAGCGCACAACTGAGACCTCCCAGAAAAGCTTTTACTATGGCAGTCGTGAAAAAAATGTGTTGACTATTAAGTGAGTCACTTAAAACTATGCACAAATGCCTCTCAGCTAGGTTAACACCACTTCTTGCACTCGAACTTTTAAAGTTTCCTAACTTAATTTCAGTGGTTTAATTTTGCTTTTACATTACGAGCTCTCTCTTCTTTTTGGTCAGATAGGAAAGTAAAGAGTTCTGGTGTTAAATAATTTTAGCACTTCAAATGATCTCATTTAGACTTTGAAGTTCAGCTTTCATTAATTGAATGGAAAAGAGGAAGCTTCTATCTCAGCTGCAGCTATCACTTTACAAGTCCAGCTTTTATTAGACCACATTTAGAATGAAAGTAAACCAAAGCCCAGTTCAGTAGTTTTGAGCTTTAGTCCAAAAGCACATTTAGGGTTACCAAAAATTTGAATTTAGAAACCTGCAATTTTAAAAAAATTGTTGTTGTTACACTAAAAGCAGCAGTATCTTAGATGCTTTTAGTAGATTTTTGATATGGGATTCCTTTAGATGGGGAATTTGGCTACACAAACTTAAGAAAGTGCATATACTGAAATTAATATTGCCAAAATTATGCCATAAAAGAGAGGAAGCAACTGCAGCCAACTAGCACCGTTATGAAAAGCATTATGGTATTCATCCTAGGTCAAATTTTAGGTTTCCATTTTAAGAAAAAAAATCCCATATTTATTGTGCCTACATGGCACAGGTAGAAAATTTATTTCAGTACTTTTTGGCTAGTAATTTTAAGCTATACAGTTTTAACACCACTCAATTTATTAGCCTTACATTTTCATTTTAGATGTATGCTGGCTTATACTTAAGACTCTTCTGGTCATTGCATCTGTAAAAGTACAAAGCCCTTCTAATGACCTAAAGTAAGACTAAAATCAGAATAAAAATAACACGCCAAGCCATTAAATGCAAACATACTAAAATTATCTGCCATGATAGCTTAGTGTGATGGAGGAAGGTCTACTCTGTTCCACAAGCCTTAGTGTGGAAGCACCAGACAACAGTGCTTGTTAAATCACTACTCCAGACCTTTTTTCTTCCTACCTTCCCTTTTTTTGCACAAAGGGAGTTCTCTTCTTAAAAGAATTGGTTATGAGACTGTGTGCTTAAAAATGAATGCCCAATTTTGTTGCAAGGAGACAGTATTGTAGAGTTTGTTCCCAATTTACAAAAAGAATGAGCTCACAGAAGTGTCTGTGTACAAGGATGGGCTGACTCTTAGGGCACTTCTATCACAGAATACATTAGGAAAACCCTTTGTCTAACCACAAAAGGACTTGCATATTAGTCTCAGGAGGAACACATTCCTGCCCATGGACTTTATTTTCAAAAGGATAAAAGTGTGCTTTCTTCATAGGCAAAGGTAAGTCAAAGAAATCCAGGTACTCAAGAGGATGAGGCTGCAACAAACTGCCATGGTCAATTTAATTGGAGGTAGAGCCAGAGGCAACAATAAAACCATTAGCAATACAGATCTTAGGGATCCCCAAGGAATCAAGATGCCACAATGGAAAATATTCTTTGTGTGATATTGTCAAGATTCTGTGACAGGCAGTGACCTCACGGAAACATACAACTGACCAAACACATCAGGAGGATGGAAATACTTGACATGCAGTTCAGGATATATTCACAAACAATTCAGAAACAGAACTTGGTGGATTTCTCCTAAAGAAGTGCTACATTTACTCAATAACCCCACTTTATGAGAATGTGTGCCTTAAATGCTCCCTCCAAACTGGGAAAAGATAAAGATCAAATACTTTTCTTAGTGGACATCCATGTAAAGACATAACAAATTCTACTATGTACTGTCTAGTTAAGCATTTTAAAGACTGTTAAATTATACAAATCTTTCATGAGTGCCCCTTCTAGGCTTTGTGCCCAACTACCACACACAGAAATTATTATTAAATGCATTTTCCCTAATGGGCATCTATTGAATTGGCCATGAATTATACGGTTATGGAACTTTCTGTTCCATAACCACAGGATGGTCACCGGCTCATTACTTTTCATTATTTTAGAGTCCAAGCTATTTTTCCATACTGTATTCTGACTAGAGCAGGAATAGCAAAAAATATTTTTAATTTCTCAGTTTCCTAAAGCCTTCTAGGTAAAAGAGCCAGAACCATAAAGGTAGGATTTGCTTTAAAAGCCTGAAAAGTGAAGAGAAACATGCAAAGTGTTACTTTTTAATCCATTATAAACAGCTATATTTGAAAACAGTGCATCCAGTTGTGCAATAGAAATTTCACTGCCCCAATGGGACTGTAGAATTTGTTTCTGCTTCAAGACAAAGAGCAGATTATGCTCACCTGAATATTAAAAATCATTCCTTAATGTATCTCTTCAGATACTTAAACTTTTCCATGATGCTACAAATATAATTCTTTCTTTACCCTGTACTTTTTCTTACCTTTGGTTCAAGGTGAAGATGTACTTTCCCCTTAAAAGTACTATCACAAGGCCTTTACTACAGTTTGAAACTTGCAAGATCTAAAAAACGGTTATTCTAAGTACCAGCAGATTCACTGTGGAACAAAGATAGATATGGGAAAACTAAGCCAAATGCTTCCTGAACCCTGTTCCTGAGAGGTATATTCTTAGATTAGCAGAGAAGCTTCCAATACCACTGGTAACATTTCCCCCAGCCTTTTGAAGGAGCACCCAGAACCACAAAAACAAAATCCATGGGATGGAAAGACAGTGCTGGGGAGAGCCATGCAGCCCTGAGGCCAAGAGAGCTGTGCATGGGAATGCAATACAGCAGCAGAGGAAAAGCCAGTGTCATTGTGACTTTGAATGAGTTGAAGAGCAGGGGGGGCTGGCAGAGAGGAGGAAGCAGAAAGACAAGAACATCTGATTCTTCAGTCATTTAAAGTCATTTAAAAAATCCTCTGATAGGAAATGAACAGCAGTATGGGCTGGTTGTAAACCTTCAGAGATGCCATCTGTTCTGATGGCAATGGCTGCTGGCCTCTCCTCGTGCTGATGTGGCCGTGCATCCCACCTGAGATACAATGCTCTGGAACAGAGCCAGACAAAGTTTTATGCCTCCTGCATTCATTAAGGTGAGGATTGAGGACAGGCTGAGAAAATATGGGTGCTGTACCTCAAAAGCAGTGTGAGGTTCAAAGCATTCCCAGGGACTGAGTAAGTAAATGAGCACATCCTCCTTGGTATGGAAAAATCTTACGTAAGCATTCACATCCTGGATGACAGACAGTAATTCTGCTTATCTGTCTCCCAAGTTACCATACCCATTCCTTTGAATCCCAGCTATTTTCAAGGTGGGGCACTAGGCACGAGCCCTCAGGTAGCGGTAGAGCGTTCAGCCTGCCAGCGCTGCTGAGCCGCCGGGAGCAGTGGGAGGGACACTGACCAAAACCCATCCACGTACTCAGACAAGCTTCACCCCCACTGGCTTATGCAGGCACACAGGTATCACCTAAAGAAGTAAATGCTTTCCACTGTTCTAATCAGTCCTGGCTTTTATCAGAAAATCTCTACACTGTGAATCTGTATTTAAATATTTCTATAACGCTCAACACGTTCAGCATTCTGAGTCTGGGTGAAATTGTTGGGGTTGGCTGGAAAAAGGCTCCCGAGGAAACAGTTTTGAAGCTATGGAGTGAATAGTATAAGCAGCAGAAAGGAGAAACACATGAATTGAAGGATACCAAGAGCCCTGAAAATGAGACAGAAACAGAATGAACAGAATATAAGGAAATAGGGCATATGCAGGGAGGAAAATGGAGGAGGAGGAAATAAAAGGAAAAGAAAATATAGCTATTTATATTTAGCTTAAAAAAAAGGTGTGACGTTCTTTAGGCCTTTGGCAATAAAACAGGCAGGCAGAAGCTCTGAGAGTTAAAGGTGGAACAGTCAGAAGCCGTGATATTGAGTGATCTGAGAAATGTACAAACTTCTGAGGGATCATACAAGTCTGGTCTTTGAAGTTCACCATACTACTACGATTGACATATAGTTTCTGAAAATACATTTATTTACAAAGAGAAATGTCTTTTATTGGTCATGTCTTACAGAAACTCTCACTGCTCTTAAAATAACTTTTTTCTGAGTCCTTTCTTTTCTATATAAAATTCAGGATGTCTAAGCTGCAGCTAGGAAACAAAGAAAGATGCCCAAAACATCTTCTAATACAGGATAAGTCTTCTCTTATGTATCACAGCATCAAATACACTAAACTAAAGCTTTTTTAGCTTATACTTTCATGCGACCCTGTCTAAGTCAAGGACTTACCATATCTAGAGTTCAGCTATGACATGTAAATGTTTTTAGGTCACGTATTCTTGTTTCGCTCAGTAAACCGGGGAACAAGAATGTCTCCAGAAATTTGTAGCCGAGGATGTATCAAGAAAAGGACAAGAACAGCAAATAAATCTGCCTGAGCCAAGAAAGATGATGCCAGTAATTCCCAGAAAAGGGGGATTTCTCTGCAGCAGCAGCTGGAAGGAGTGTCTGGATTCTGAAGGGACCATGAGCACAGCACAGGAGAGGGTCCTGTCTTTGGTAAAAATGCCAGACACCAAAATGAGCTGTTATGTACTGTATAAAGGATAGTGGCACAAAGCTGCAGTAAATTCACATCAACAGTCACAAATTCCTTTTTTTCTTTTTTCTTTTTTTCTTTTTTTTTTTTTTTTTGTGCACTCTAAACTGGAATAGAAAATACAGAATTTAGTTCAGGACGTCTTGTTCATAAGTATAAATGTATTACTTATTCTACAGGTAAACCTAAAATCAAGTCTCCTGATAAGCACTGTTCCCTTTCTTTCAATTTGAAATGTTTGTTATTCAGCAACCTTAAACCAAAGTCTAAGGATAATGGAAGTCTCTAATTAGAATCTTAATTTTCAGCAAATTTGAGACTTAGTCTGATGTGCTTTGTCTAAAAGTGCCGCCAATATAACTATGGATGTTGAAGCAACTTACAGTTATGTAAGGGTACTTGGAAGTACTGAATTTCCTCTTCATGTAATTATTTTAAATGTTGTGTTGACAACACAATTTATTTTCAGATTTTTTTACAGCTAATGTATGTATTGATTATGAGATGAACTTCATCTGAATGGCAAATTAATCTCCATTTACAACTTTTTCCATATTATGGCCTTGGTAATAGATTAATATAAAGCTTTATTCTGCTCTGAAAAATTGGCAGTTATGGATGACCATCATTGCTTGATTGCATGCCCTGAGTGTTTGGGCTTCAGAGGGTGGACTGGGGGTGGAACGCCCTTGTGCCGCTGCTATTTCCAGCTGATGGTCAGCTGCTACCTTGAATGTGCGCTGGGCACCGGAGGACACTCAATTTGAGCCATGCTGGCACCTCCCCTAAATGGTCCCAATACTTCTTTACTCTTTAATCCAATAGTTCCTATGAAATGAACCTCATTCCCCAAGCATTTAATTCCTTGAAAGGTACACATGATACACACACACCATGGTTGCTCCTGTAGACTGAAGTCTGAGTGGAACGATGTCAATTAAACAATTCTTTGTGAAGTTCCAAAAATTCTGCATTTTCCCAAACAAAGAATAAATCACATTAAAAGAATGAAATTAGCCACATTTTATACCCTTACACCATGGCACAAAATTAATTCCATGGGATTTTCAGTGCCTTTTGAATAAAAGTTATATTCATTATTTTTACATGAAATTTTCAGTAAGTTAGCCAGTAAGTGATAGATAAAGAATGAAAACCACTATATTATTGACCTGATGGTCACAAAGGGCAAGCACGGTTTATTTAAGTAATGTAACTCTAGTTCTCTATTTCAACATTAAATTTGTTGGGATAAAATACATAGCAAAAAAATTCTTGGAGACTACACTAGAGCAAAAATGATAATAACAAGGAGGAAATTTTCTGGCTTATGATTTGCTTATTCTCCGAATTTCTAACAACCACGTTTGTAAAGTTGTGCGGGGCTCATTCATTTGAGAAGGAAATAAAATAGCGGTAAAATAAGTGCAGTAACCAGTTGTGGCCTCAAGAGGGCAATATATCACCATGTCTGAAAGTTTTCGAAAAAAGAAGAAAACCACTTTTTACTAAAATAGAACAGATGCTGCTTGCTTGTGGGCAAGTGCTAAATATATTGACCTCTGCTGTATCACTGACATGACTTAAGATATAATGATCACCATTCTCCCTCAAAATCAGAACGTTTAATTCAGCGTTTCCTATTTTTCAAGGCTAATTGGTTAGAAGAGGTTAAGTCTGTCACCTCACAAGAGATATTGTAATTCTTTGACCCATGAACTTGTTTTGCAGTGAAGATTTCTGAATTTAAAAATAGGGAAATGGTGATTGCCACTCTTTGCTAAATATGGCAACAGTGAGGGGAGATTAAGATTCACCACCTCTTCTCTTTACTCCATTATTATTCCTCTAGTTTCCTCATTTAGCCTCCTGTTATGCACTCAGTTCCTGTTCACCTGCAGTCTCCAAAGAAATCCTGTCACTATTAGTTCCTCCATTAACTGCTTTTCATTTGCTTCCTAATTCATCAACTTTCCATTTTAGATAGATTCTTTTTTTAGTGGTGTCTAGAGGGCCTTCCTTTACACCCTCTTTAGACCCTAATTCAGATCATTTTTTATCCCCAGATTTTGATATATGTACAGAACAGAATTAAAAAACACTCTTGGGTCTTGTTTCCTTTTGTCTTCTTTATTTTTAATTGTAGCAGCTTTGCTCTTTTTAACACATTCACTATATTTTTTTCCTGGTTTTCTCTACCTCAACAAAGCTGTAAGAGACTTGCATTTACCCTAGGTTGGACTCACCTGAGCCTTTTTTAGGTTAGCTGCTATAGTTCTCTTGCAGCTAATGGTGCAGCAGATGATTTTACATTGCCCTGGGTGCCTTTAGTCTTAGCTCACTGAGGAAACATTCATGTAGTCATATGCTGGCATCAGCAGAGAAAAAGCACTTAGTAATATTAAGTTACTGTGACTTGAACATTTACGCTGTCTACTAACAAAAATCTGTCTGCTTGGTGGTTCTCCCAGTGTTAGCCTGGCGAGACTCCAAACACTGGCCAAAGGAAACCAGAAGCAAATTTGGCTCTCGCTTGGAAAAACCTTACTTGACCTGAATGTGAGTCAGTGGTCAAAATAAGTCATTACTAACAGTTTAGGAAAATTCAGATACAACTCCAGTTTGATATGCAAAGGATATCTCAGCTGTTTGTGAAGTTTATAATCTCTGCTCCAAAACCTGAAGCAAGGACAAGAAAACAATTTTTTGTCCTTTTTGTTACTTTCAAAATAAATAAAGAAAACCTGCATAAGCAGGCAGACAGTCTGAAACCCGACTCTGAGAGGCAGTTTTCTGACCATATTTACCACAAATTATATTCACTCTGATGCCTAATGATGACAGCGATGATCTGAGAGTCAGCATGATTTAATGGCTCATTCCTGATCATAAGATACTGGAAAGGATGAAGGAAAGAGAACTAGTTGCTGTCAAAATATATAAAGACACACAAGAACAAAAAGATATGAAGAGATTTTGAGAAGTTATGCAATAATCTTATATAAGTGGATTTGATCTCTCCTCTCAGGTTAATCCTCTCAAGACCCTTCCTCATTTGTCTTGGTCTGACTCATCTCTAGTATGTACACATTTTAAGGCAATGATGTGTTAACAGTAGATAGACTGGAATTTGATTTAGGTGGAAATTAGTAGCAATGTATTATTTAAAAAATTAAATATTTAGAATAGAACATGGTGATTTTGGTATACTGTATCTTTCTGGAATATCCTGTACTTCCTCGCAGAAGATACATAAAACATGAGTAGCCCAGAGACTAAGTATATTATGTAACAGAACAGCTAGACCTTAAAACATTGTGAAAGGCTTACCCCTATGAATGTAAAAAGCAGTGAGCATTCTCTCTCACTCCTTTGTATTTCCCATATTTAAGGGAATATTAGTAACCATAATTTCAACTGTAATAATTTTCTGTTTAATAATGGAGGCACTTCAAGAAGCCATAAAATCAATACCGTAAGTGATTAACAGGACAGAGCTGAAATTATCTCAAACTCTTCACAGTGAACCAAACTTCTCCCCAGCACCAGCACCTATAAGACAGCAGTTACAGATGATTCAGTCCTAAATAACTGAAGATTCTTCTTAAACAATCACATTCACACTGAGGTAAATTCCCAATAGCAACTTAACTCTATCTGTGTTCTGAAAGCTTCCAAACCTACTTCAGTGGTTTCTGAGTGTCATTCCCTACCTTCATGAGAAAACTGAATGCACCATTTATGGACAATAGAGCATCTTTGCACTGATACAAACAAGTATATCATAAGATCATGTTGAAGGCACCGGTGATTCATTGTCCAAAAACAGCTGTGTCCCTGTTGAACCTGGAGCCTCTGTTGGCTATCCAGGTAAGTCACCTGGCACCCACTGCACACCTTCCTGGCTATCCTTGGCTACAGTGAGAGCAAGAAGTCCATCTCTTGCAGTCTTACTGTTCCCTCTCTCCACCTTCAACTCTTTTACACCCTTTAGCCTATTCGCAGAGATCCAGAGATCCTTGGCCACTATCATGAAAGTTTCCAGTTTGCAAAAAAATAATGTGGATTGCTCTGGCTCCAGTTCATGGCTAGGCTGTGGTACAGATGATTAAGACATGACTCTAGGTCATAAAGTCAATGGTCACATAAAGCTGATCTGAGTGATTGCATAAGAATGGAAGTGGATGGATCACAGAAACATTTACGCAAAAGCAGTGGCTCCTTGGTTCATCTAAGCTGTTTGTAGCTATCCCTGTGGTATCTAACTATGTACACAAAAGGGTAGAATTATGAGGCTTTTTGCAGCCAAAGGTTTCATATCAGACGTGCGCCAAACATTGGATGTAGGTATATCCCCTACCACCAGTTCTAAATACTAGTAAAGACATGCCCTCAAATCAGTGCTACTAAAATGATTTGGGAGCAGATTTCTTTCTATTTCTTTCTCTCCCTCTCTCTTCCCCTCCCTTCCCTTCACCTCACCACAAATTATTTGGAATGACTTGCCAAATCCTGAATATAAAAAATCCCTGATCTAAAACTACTCACTGCCAAATCATTCTCAGGTCTTTACATTGGAAACTCAAGCCATTCTGAACAAGCATATGCTTCACAATAGATACATTTCATTAAGCAAGCATAATTCCTGCAGTCAGTTGTAGATGTAAAAATTCAGAATTTGCACAGATTAGCTAGAAGTTGCCGTTTTTGCAAAAATTGCTGATTACAAACTTGTTCAAACTATTTCTGGTAAAGCAAATGCCAAAGAAAAGTGAATGTACTTGGAGGAGCTGTTTAAAATTCAAGCAAACTGTTAGGAACTAAGTGTTTTGGAGGAACAGAGGGCTCACTGTATTTCAATATAATCTTCTAGTAAAGCTCTATTTGTCTGCCTAAAAGTGCGAGTTCCGTATGTATGCGACATTATTGCTTAGTAATGGTTTGACCGGCTTGAAATCTGAGGGATGGGCTCTTGAAGCAGGGGAGTATCATCAGACTTAAAACAGCAAAGTACAAACTTGTCTCTCAGTAGAAAATGTGAAGTGACATTTTCAATTATGCTGCACCAAGCAGCAAGACTGCTGAGAAAACTGCAGAGCTGCCAAGGAATTTCTGGATCTGATACCTCTTTCACTTACTTTTTTTTATAAACTAGTCATCAACCAGAAGCAGTATTTCAATCTAAATTGTATGAAGCAGTAAAAGTGAGATTCAGAAATGAACAGATTTTGGCAAGCACACTATCTGTTAGGAAAATGATGAAATCCATTTATTTTAAGAGAGCAAATATTAGAAGCACTAAGTTATTGAAAGCAAGAGGGATAAGGAGAGCACTACAATACATTAAAAATCCTTTATCTGGTAATTCAAAAAAGCCAGTTTTGTGCCCAACTGATTATGTTTGATTTTTCCACCTGTTCTGACATCACCGATTTCAGTTCCATGTTTTTCTTTGTTACCGAGCTTCATCAGAATTATCAGTTCCTATTAGTTTTTCACTACCTTAGCCCCACAGCTCAAACTGCATTTCACCTCTGTGCAAGCTTTTCCCCCAAATGATGAAAATCACCTCCAAACACAAGTAAATGTCTCCTAAAGCAATCTAGCTTCTACCTTAGCTGTACTGGTGTGTTTTCAGTCCATTCTTTGTCCAGAAGCAACTCTGTCCCCTTTCAATCTAAACGAATTATTTCTTCTTTGTGTCAGCTCTCCAACTATTTTCTAACAAACTGGCTGTCCACTACTCAAATGGACTTTCATCCACATCTCCAACACCAAATTGCTCTGCCAAGTCCATTAAGCCCTTGCAGAAGTCTACCATTTAGTTACTTTTTGTGAGTATTTTCTAAAAATTAAAATCTTTCCCACCCCAACAGACCAGCTATTTGTCACAGTAACAAGTTTAGATATGATGTTGCAGTCTCCTCTGCAGGCTGCACTGATCCTTAGTTCCTCCTTAACAGGAAAGTTATTCCCATGACTCCAATTTAAAAGAGGAGTCTTCGATCTCTGCCCTGCTGGGGTTCAGCTGGGATAAATGGTTGCAGAAGGGTGAGGGGTTCCCTGCCAGGGTCCTGGAAAGCAGTAAAATTTTTATCCATCTCTTTGCTGTAGGATCTCTGGGACATGCTGTAACTGACGGCTGAAAAACTTGTAGAGCAGCATTATTTTATCTCTTCATCACATCGAGAAGGTGGGTAACCAAGACTGACTGGGCTACCCAGACAAAATATAGAGCCAATGGAGTTCAGGGCAAATTTATGAAATGTGATGGACCGAAAATATGAGATCAATAGATATCAAATTGCTTCTTGCACAGGAAATTCAGCCACCTCTTACAGAAATGAAGCCTGTGATAAAATAAGCTATAAATCTATATAACAACAACAACAAAAAAAATCAGCAATTTGCTCCATGCAATTAACCCTGAGGCCTATGGACAAACACATCTTCACTTAAATGAAGTCTCTTGCAAACAGTTACATTTCTAACCTTTGTAATAGTGCCCTCAAAAAAACAAGTAGGTGGAATTATCAATGACCGCAGCTTACAGCACAAGGATATCAGTATAGTCAAACTAGTATAAGTTTGTAGAGAAAGAGATAAAACTGCCTGAACAAGGTTACTTTATTGTTATTCTATTTTATTCACATAAAATGATTGAAAATACATTGCCATGAGATCAGTCCGAGATCATGTTTTGCTCCCAATTTTTCAGTTTGCACATAAAAATGGGGGGAAAAAACCATTTATTAATATGATTTTAAGGAAAACTTAGCTTTCTCACAGAAGGCAAACCTTGAAGCATTCTGAAACTGATACTCTAAAGTCACAGTGTTACATATGAGAAGTGGCAATCAGCCAAATTCTTACAGCAAAGAGCTCTATTGGCATTATCTGTGAGAATGCTGCTGTTATATCTGTTCCCTTTTCAGCTAGTGTAACAGAAACTATAGAGCCTAATCTGCATTCTAAAAATTCATTTGGGGTAGCTCCTAAAAGCTGAACTAAAACAGTGAGAGGAACTTTCAGAATTTGGTATCGCTCATTTTCACAATTAACTCCAAAAAGTAATTTCTGAAACATAAAAGAAACAGCCACATAAATTCTTTTGCACCCCAGAATGAAGGTGCTCATTACTAAGGGTACAAGAAGCATGTGCCAAAGGGTTACCTGCAGTGCAAGACAAAATATGACAAGATTATGCAATATTTATTGCAAAGCAAAAAGTGGCCCTGTGTAACAGCAAATGGGGCAGTTGAGCAGAATTCTATCTGTAGACAGACAGGAAGATTAACAGGATGATAATGCTCATGCAAGGACATCTGCATAATTTGCAAGTATGAAAAATAACAATTTATCAGTTTCTGCCCATGACTATCATTCCCATAACTAAGAAATTAATAAAATTTCCAATAAATATTTTAGCATATGTTCAACTAGTTGCTTTCTATCAATATATTACCAGATTTACGCTAATTCAAAATTATTCCCATAATAATCATAATAAAATACCAGCATTTCCTTGTTTTTCCTATTAGCTAGCTAATATACGACTTTCAGTGATTGTGGGGCTGCCAGTTGTTTCTAAGGTGTCATAATTCCAAAATGAAAGAAGTTATTTTAGTTTTGTTTACAATCTTAATAAATAAAATACATCATGCTAGACATCTGCAGCAGTGTAACTGGATTACTAATGGGAATAAACATGCTTCTTCTGTCCTTAAAATGAAGTTCACCTTTCAGATCTGACTTCTTCAGCACAAGACTGCTGCTGACAAAAGTGGTATTGAATTATTGCTAAGACATGTATTCGTGAAGTTAAGAAATTCCTTTTCAAGTGGGATACATCTTCTTAGATAAAAGTATTAACACAAGAGCCAATTTTCAATAATTGAAAAAAGCAATGGCACATTTTTTGATTCTTGTCTTAGGGAATTATGAAACAGGAGATCCAGCAAAAGAAAGAACTTAATTGTGGCACAGGTATAGTATTTTTACTTAGATTCTTTTTTGTTCGTGATATTTCATAGCATCACATAAGGGAGGAATTTTCTCTTTTCTTATTACTTATGTCAAATTAAAGTATCTCAGCAAGGCATCATATTGTCACTGAGGCAGGATTTACTTTGGTTAGAGCTTTTGAAAAAGTGAAAAATTGTTTTTTAACTAGGCTTACAAGCAGAAGATTTAACAACTGGCAACAATAGAAAAACTTGGGTGAACAAGCAGCTTGGGAAAAACTTCTATTTCTTTAAAATAGTATAATTTTTCTTAAATATTTCAAACATTTTCACCTGATTATTATTATTCATTATTCAGGAAGCACATTTAGTGAAATATGAAGCTTACTTATGTGCTGCTTTTAAGTGCATGGAATACTGAACTCTCTCTCTCTCTTCCTAGCAGTCCTCTTTGCATCTGCTCTTCTTTCTGTTTAAAGCCCTTCTTTTACTATGAGCCAAACATACTTCATAAGATTATTTTCAAACTCCACATTAAAGTTTTCCAAACGTTTATCACAAACAGAAACACTGATAAATTGTAGAAAGAGCAGTGTCAGCAGCAGTAAAGTTCCTCAAGGACAAGAGCAGCAGCTGGAGTCACTAGCTGGAAGGGTTTACTCTGGCCACAGAACAGCTAACTACTTTTAATTTCTGTCACAAGCTCAATCCACTCTGCAGAGGAGGTGAGGAAGGGTTGGGTATGGAGAGGAAGAGGGTGTTTACAGCTGCAGCCAGTTGTTACAGCTGATTCTTACTCCTCCATTCTGGTAGGACTGAACTGCAGCTGCAAGGAATCACACAAAGACAGATGGCCCCTCAAAAGAGAATTACCTTTTCAAAACTTTGATAAAAATAAGTATGATGATTTGAGAGTATGATACAAAAAGTTTCTCTGCCACCTGTTTCCTACCAAAAGAAAGTCAGCATCTAGTGGAAGGAACTGGTCCCTAGACACTCAACAATTCCATTCTTAAACAGGCTCTTGTAGTGTCATTTGTAAGACAGCATCTTATGTGTTCACAAGCAGCTTTGATGGGCTTTGTTGCTTTCACAGAAAGAAGGGCTCTGTATCTGTCAGCTTCAGCCTGACTAATTTTCAACACTGCACAAACTTAAGGACAGAAAAAATTTGCACTTACGAAGACAGTTCTTTCATCAAAATCTGGAAGATGAACCCCACCCATGAAGATGGAGGGAACTCCTTGCATCATTAAGCACTGCCCTTTAGAGCTGACAGCTGCCACACCCTCACTTGTTTAAGAAGAAATTTTTCTTGCTGTATTTTCTACCCTGACTTTATACTCAAATATTTCTAGCTTGACTATTTCCCTGCTAGACATAATATTTCCCATGCCTTCAAAAGTTACAGGAATCATGCTTGGTAAGAAGGACTTTCTGGCCATATAAACCAAGTCCTTCTTTTTTCTCAGCTCACATGCAACCTGATAAAACAGACGATATTGCAGATATCAGATTTAGCACTTAGATGCCAACATCACCCTCTAATGCATGCATTATGAATTTTAAAACGTTTTGAAATCTAATAGAGATGGAACTTTCTTTTCTGAAAACTTAAATGCTGTTGAGGATGGATGTGAAATGCTCTGAGTTGAAGAGCTCTCTACAATGGCCTGGAAGACAAATGCATCAGAAAACTGAAACAAACATTTACTGTGAATATAATCTAAGAGTTATATTTGTGAGATGGCTAGGTCTTTATCTGATTATTCATTCAAACTCACTTCCCTTTCCAAAGTTTGTCTTTTTTCTCAAAAACTTCTCCATGAAACTCCATCTCATCTGAAGCTTAATGGAATAGTATATAATTATTGCTCTAGCATATTGCACTAATACCTTGCTATTATTTAAGAATGATTATTTAAGTTAAAAAAAAGTTATGCTTAGTTCCACCAACACAGGAGGGAAAATAATCACTGCAAGGGAAAAGAAGTAATTAAAAATAAATGTTGTTATTATACTTAATTTGACAGGAATTCCTATTCTTGGACTACAGCAAATCTTTTTAATGAAGAAAATAGGCAGACGATATTAAGTATAGCTTCATTCAAATACAATGAAGATCTCTGATTCTCTAATGTTTTTTTTCCCTTCCTACCAAAAATAATTTGTCGTGTGCCCAATCTTGGCAAAGAGAAATGCTGTTGGTAAAATAATGTTTTACGAAGTTTAAAGGCATTGATGTAAGTAAAATATTATAGGCACATTCTGCATAGTTAGTTAAAGTTAACTTCAGTCTAGTGTAATTACAATAGTTGCTGCTGTTCTCTACTTCCAGCAGCCACTGGATGAGACTATTTTCAGCATTAAAAGAAAACAAGAAAGCAACCCCATCCCTGCCAGCCGCTCTATCTCCACACAGAGGCTTCTCAAGAACACAGCAAAAGAATATAGGATTATTGCCTTACCTCAATTTTTTCCCATATGGTTTCATAATTCTCTTGATGCTGTATATCTTGCATCAGTTGATGAATTAAAGCTGATTTATTCGAAGGAGAAGTCTCATTCCCGGTGAGCTGAGTAGCAGCAGTTCTTTCTGGCTTTTCTTCAATGTATTTTTTAATGCAAGATACAGGCATGCAAAGATCTTCATCAGAGAGAATATCACTGAGAGGCCCAGATTCAATACTATCACCTAAGGAGGATACTATATCACTTGAAGAACTTGGTGAAATTCTACCTCGTTTTTTGTGCTTTTTTGTCTGGTATGTTGGATACATTTCTGAATCTGAGTTCATTTCTGACAGCTCCCAGTCATCAATGTTTTGAATGGTTTCCCTTCTGGGCTTTTGGGGCAGCAACTTGGTCAAATTTTCTAGTTTTAAAGCTAATACTTCAGTCTGTTTGAGATGTGAAGGAAGTGCTAAATATTCATCAGATCCATACCACACCTCACTGTCTTTACTGTTTTTCTGAGTACAGTGTGGTGCTGAGGATAAGCTTTTATTTTTCTTTCTTCTCAGTAGAAGAGGGGATGAGTTGGAAAGCTCAGAACCAGCTGAAGAAGCACTCTTTTGGCTACGTGTTGGTGAACTGAACGGCTCAGTTTTACCTTGTGATTGCCCATTTGGATCTTTCTGGTTACAAGAATCTGATGATGCAGATGAATCTGTTTCTGTCTCCTCCAGAGACTTAGAGTTATGAGGAGTAATCCCATTCTGTAGAGAAGAACATCCTCTTTTTTTGACTTGTGTTGATGGAGCTGTTTTACACATGCTTCCAGGTGTTCTGTCAGTTTTCACTTTCTCTGGAGAATCATGAGACTTCTTATGCTTCGATTTTTCTTTACAGGTGTAGAAAGTAGACTTTCCTAGAATTATGGGACTGTCTTTAAAGTGATTATTTATTGTGCACTCAAGATTTTTATCACTTATGGTATTTAAGCAATCATATGACTGACTAACTGCAGATGGACTGTTACTATAGGGTGACTGTAAAGCTAGGCAAAGCTTGGACCTGTCTGGTGGATCTAACAACGAGGGTGTACTTCTACTCATTTCATTTTTAACTATTTGAGAGATTTGCCTTTTTAAATCGTTGGCTTCCATATAATCTTTAAACACATCATCTTTCAGAAATAGACCTCTTTTTGGCAATGTAGGCTGTGTAGGAGAGTCTTCGTTATAGTTAAAGCAGTCTCTTATGGACCTCTTAGGTGTTGAATTTTCACAGTGAGAGTGTTTGATTTTTTCACCAGCATGCTGTGGAAGATTGCATTCTGGATTCTTTGATATGGAAACTGCTTTGCTGTCATTAGGTAAAACATCATTTTCAGAGCACAGTCCTTCAAAAAGAGAGGAATTTGCAGAAGGAGATGCTAGCGAGTGATCATGTGATGCTTTCTTGTCTTTGCTTTCTTCTCCATCTTCCGCTGAAAGAGTGAAATGATTTTCTTTCTCCTTCAATGCTTCATTACACTGGGAAGCAATGGAATCTGTTGCTACTGCAAGTAAACCTACACTTCTGATAAGTCCTGGAAATTCCTTGTCCATCTCACTGTAGTTCCAGGATTCAAATGATTTTGCTTTCCCTTGACTGGAGGTCATATCATCCAGAGCACCAAGCAAATCCTCACTAGGACTGTAGTCGGATAGTTCAAATGCAGTAATACCACAATCCAGGGACAAGTAATTTTGAGAACATTTGATGGTTAACTGTCCAGAATCATCAACTTCAGTTAAAGAGTCAAGACGATCCTGAAATATACAAAGAAATGGTACTTTATTAGAAAATTAATTTTCATATACAGAACACACAAAGTAATGAAGCAAAATCAATTCCTGTGTTTCACTGCCTAAGATCTAGAAAAAGATTAATCACTGACCTGCCTTTTTTTGCAGTATCCTGTAGATGAGCTAACCATTCTGAAGTATTTGGAAATTAAAAATGGCAATAAGCTGAAAAATGCCTCATTTCAGCCTGATGCAGCAAGTTACCTAAAAACAGCAATTCACTTTTGTGTTGGTATCTTCCTCATGTAATTCTGCTTTCGGTTTTACTTACTGTGTAGGTGGGGACTCAGAAATTCCATACAGCAGACTTGAAGTATTTCCTGTGTTAACTACCTCAAAAGCAGGAGGGAGGGTACCTTGGGGGCTGCTGAGTGTACCAGTCTCCTTGTTAATCTCATTTTCTCAAAAATCCATGCTGCTTTGTGGTCTTTCAGTTGATTGGCAGAATGTTTTTTCCAAGCATCATGTAGCAATGATGGACATTTGTTCCCATAATTATAAGATAGAGATTGCTAATTACCTTTCACTTTTTTGTAGCGTTATCACCTGAACATTTATTTGCCAGATATTAGAGCACAACTGAAGAACCACACAAGGAAAAGAAACTATAGCCAGGAATGCTAAGCCTCCAGCCTCCCTTGTCAATATTTTCTCAGTGGAAGT
The DNA here is from genome assembly GCA_013398115.1 of Falcunculus frontatus. Lineage (NCBI taxonomy): Eukaryota > Metazoa > Chordata > Aves > Passeriformes > Falcunculus > Falcunculus frontatus. The sequence goes on from VZRV01001942.1 coordinate 198,697, forward strand.
CCTTCAATCTCAGAAACATGGACATAGCCAGAGGAGACCATCTCAGACGGCAAATGAGATTTTAAGATCAAAGTCAAATTAGCACTTATAAATATTTTGGTCTTATTTGAAGGACAGTAAGAAAAATCTGATGAGATTAAGATCCAAAAACGGCTTGATAAATAACAATCATGGCAAAATTATATTTATTATACAGTGTAAGCATATTTTCAGTAGATCTTCGAATACATATACAGGACTTTTGCTTATAGAGACAACTTTAAAAAAACATCACGAAAGGGAGAAATTCATGTTCTAGGATTCTAACTTTATGTGCCTAAATCAGTATACTGGTTTTTCTTTCCATGTTTGTTCTCATAATAGTTTTTTCAAGCAAACTACTGAGTATCCACAATAGGTTTATGTCTGAATTATTCTCTGGGACAATTTGTCTCACTACATTGCCCAAATCCATAGTTTAAGACCTTTAGCATCATGCTTGAAGAAGGTGCAATAACCAAGTAATCTCTCCATCTCACAATAAAATGCTTGGATTTGGTCTGAACAGGAATTATCTCAATAAAGAAGGCTATTGTTTGCTAACTCCCATAAACATAAAAACATACAATATCCAAGCCCTGTACTCCATCCACCACCCCCCCCCCCCCCGCCCTTGCATTACTCAAAGTAAAAATAGAAAAAAATCCTCCAGCTAAAAATACTTATAGGAAGAATTTACTAGAAGGGTATTTATCAGCCATAGTCTCAGATACTGAATGTATCTCTTATTTACCACATTCTATCCAGATGTAGATCCCATGCCACAAATTTGGCATTGTCAACAGCTCAGAATTAAAAGGGGAATTTTCTACTAATCTGTCAAATTTATATATTGGAGCTGCATTTGTTAAGGAAAATGGTGACTAAACAACAATCAGTATTACAGCTGCATTGTCCTTCTAGTCTCAGGAAATGATTAGAAACTGTAAAGCCATATATAAATCAAAACCCTTTCCAAGGCCCTAAAGGCCTTTATTTTTTCTGAATAATGAGCTTCATTCCTTCATCTCTTAAAAATGTGTTTATTAACATTAATAAAATTTACAATCATATGCATTAAACCATCTTGCTTTGTCATTTTCCAAGCAGCCTCTGAAATGTGTGCTTCAGATGAGTTTTATTTAATGCCAGTATTACCATGTTTTTATTGTTTTTATCTCAGGAAAAGTATTTAATTTAATTATTTGTATGGCTACCAATAGGAATGGTCTAGTTAATTTTTTTTTCCCTTTTCATGTAGTAATGCTTCCTTTAAAGGTCTCTAGACTGTTTCCAATACTTCTTGTATTTATATTTAAAGCAGTAAAATTCTTCTCTTTTTTTTACTTTTTCAAATGAACTTATTTAATATGTAAGATATTTCTGTTTGAGAACATTGGAATCTACTGTGTTTTACCAAAGCCAGATCTTTTTCTTATTTCCTGGTTTCTCAATTCTGACATAAAACTCATGCTGCACAGAACTTATTTTTCTTTCCTTCTTAACTATCTCTGGTTAATTTCTGAAGGAGAAGTGGTCCTTCAAAATCTTAACTCTTCTAATTTTTTTTTTGTTAAAACGATTACTTTCTTAAGTTTGAATCTCTGTCATGGCAGACACCTTGCATCACTCTATTTCCTCCAAGCCATAAAACTTTGTGTGCCTTTTCCTGCTGCATCCTGTTGGGATAGCCTAAAGCACACTTACTGCCTGCCCAGTGATGAGCTGGGTGCCTAACCAGGCTTGTGCAGCCTGTGCTGTACACTCGTGGGTTTTGGTAGCTACTCTGCCAGGGTTATCCCTGTTCATTATGCTGAGGACAGCCTGTGCATATTTATGGGTGTTACAGCTACAGTGTAAATACAGCCCAGGTGGGACTGTGATTGACTGTGAGTCTATGAACTGACAGTGAATATTAACATGATCAAACAGTCTCACTGAACAGCAAAGAAACCTTGGCCCTTCACTTCTTATGGGGAACTCCTTGGTTAATGTTGGCTGCCAAAGCTGCTCTTCCGCATCATGCAGAACAGAACAGACTTCAGGAATGAGCCACATATTTTGTGAAATTATAGGTTCATGAACTACAGAAAAGCATAGCATTTGAAATTTGTTCAGATCAAATTTCTGTCTGGCCTAGTATCTTGTTTCTGCATCAGTTCAAAACATTTTCTGCTAGCTGAGCTCTAAGACATGGGTATAAATACGTGGGCCTCCTACACACATTTCTACCCTCACTCCCAGATTCTACCAACCTTTGGGAGCAGCATAGTGATTTCCTCATCTGGAGGTTACATTTCCTCTAATCTTTGCTTAGTTTCCACATTTTTTTAAACTTCTTTGCACTTCTCAGTGTCTTACACTAGTGAATTCCAAAATAGAAGCCATTACCGTGTGTGAAATCTTCCTTCTTTTAATTTCAAACCAGATGAGTTCTCAGTCTAAGGAGAAAAAATAAACTGGCATTCCTGGTTCATAATCCCAAAGGGGTACTGAAAATTAGGAGGGTGTTTCTCCAGGGAATAGTTATCTCTGTGGGCAAAGGTTTCTGGATTTTCTCAAACAGACTCACTATTCGCCTATGCATGAAAATAAATCCCTAAAGGAAAATATTTTTATCATGAGGCACCTACTAGTCCTACAATGTAGTCATGTCTGAGAAAGTATGGGGGGGAAGCACCAAAAAGATACTATTGTAGGAGTAGATACAATTGTCCCTACATTCTATTTTATTTATTTTTTATATTCATCAACTAAAGCCATTATAATTATACCTCATAAAAATCTTGAATACCTGAAGATTGAAAATTGCAGAGCAATTTCTGTGAACCTATTCAAGCAACAGGGCAGAAACTTGAAATCAGCTTTGTGTCCCCGCTATTGCTAGCCATTAAATTTATCAAATATTATTTATGATTTAATTGGGGTGGATAAAAAGAATGATGTCAGTGTATTTTGTCTTTTATATTACCATGTAAGCCTATCTGGCAACATGTGTTTTCCCCACTGAAAAATAATCTTTCCTTCCCCAGTCAGTCCTTCTCTCTATAGCAAGGATGTTTTTTGTAGCAGTTGTAACTAGATCCAGATGGAACATTTCCTGTTTCTTAGTATCTACATATGCACCTTCTTTATGTCTTGAAATTACCATGTCCTTGCCATAAAATAATGACTTCTCACTAATTCAGAAATCTGAATATTAAGACGAGTAGATTTCCTTCCGACCTACCAGCAGTTTACCAGCAACAGCAAAGCAGAAACTGAATCTGAAGCAGCCAGGTATGTACACATCAGGAAGAGGGGGTGTGGAAGGTGGGCCTGGGCATCTCTGGGCATTGATTTCTGGACCACCCACTTTATTGTGCCAAAGACAAATATGAAACCCGACATGGAGCAGAGAAATATTCACATTCTCTTTGAACTTGACTGATATGAAATTCAGGACATGTCTAGGGGACTTCTGGCTTCCTCTGTAACGCAGGTCACAGAATTAACTGCACTGATCTAGAGGTCTCTTTCTATAAATGCATCTAATCATAAAAGCATTTTATCTTAATCTTAGGACCGTCAAATGAAAAAAGTTTTGGAAATATTTTGTAAGCTTCAGATTTGTGTATGCAGGCAGGAAGTGTCTAAACTTTCACTGAAGAAATCACTGCACACTGAAATTGAATTGGTTATAAACCTTAAATACCCAAGTGACCAGATGAACAACTTTGGAACAGATGCATCTCTGTAAGTCTTTCAAATTCTTTCTGAAAAATATTTCAATCACAAGAAAACATTGCTAGCCACCAGCATGACATTTCTGAAAGTTGATCTTAATTTGCACTAATTTGGTTTAACAAGAGGCACCAGCTGAAGATTAAAAAAATTAATAATTTAAAACAAATTTAGCAAAATATCTAGAAGTAAGTTATCCTTAATAAAATTGTCATCCTAGCAATTTTAAATGTGCAAGAGGGATGAGCTGATTTGAACACAGATTCTTTAAATTGGATTTAGTTACTGTACCTCCTTAGTCTCTTCAGAAAATGCTTGCAGAATATCAGTCTGCCTGGTGTAGTTTCCATTGGCGTCTTGTAGTCCCTGGAGAATACGCTCTCTCAGAACCAGGACAGAAACACGTAGCTGGTGCCAGAGTAGTTGCACTGTATGGATATCGACTATCACATTGACAGAGTAAGACAGAAGCTTCAGGGAAAACTCAGTCTCTAGCAGAGCATGAATTTGTTCAACGTGATCAGATATATCTTCACAAATGTCCTGTAATGGAGAAATAAAGTAGATATTTAGCTATGGGCATGGTTCTTTCATGGATCAGATCTACTTTTCACCTACTTTTAATTAAATGCAGAATAGATATTTTTCATAGAGGAAATATACTGTAATTAATACATTCAGACTTTTTTCGTTTTTTTTCTTCATGGCAATGCTACAACAACTGAACCAGCTGTCCTGCTTGGCAGTACTGCTCAGCAAGTGCAGAGACAGCATACAATAAAAAAGGATGGCACAACAAGGTCACATGAATTAGAAGCAGAAAACTATCACCATGAAGTGACATCCTAGAAGACAGCAATAGGAGTGAAAGCAGTAAGATTGCCAGGAGCTGTCTCCCTCTCTGCTCCACACACACACACCCCCACACCCGCACCCACACCCACACCCACCCCCACACCCACACCCATACACCAGTTAAAATGCAAAGAATCTGGTCTGTGCCATCATCACAAAAATTCATTTGGACAGAATTCAAATCTAACCTCTATAACTAAGCAGGACAAAAGTCTTGGATAGACTCAGTAGGAATAACCTATTTCTGCTCCCCGCTGCTGACTATGATGGTGACAGGGTGCTGATTTTTGTACAGTCTTGCTCTGGGCACAAAACTGAGCAGAAGATGGGGGGAAAAGGAGTAAGAGGGAAAATAAAGAAGCTGCAAACAGCTGTGTCGAGAAAGGAGAAAGAAATTACGGGTTTCCAGGCTATAAAGCTAAACTTTTGATGGGATGGTACCCTCCAAATTTAAAATTAATGTTACAGATAACTAAGGTTGTGCTGCATACACAGTAAAATAATTTCAATCTACTCTTCATTTTCTTTGTGAAAGGACAAGTCACATTACTAAAGAACATTCAGGCATATGCTATTTAGCAAACAACAATCTCTATCAAGTCTGTTTGAAAACCATGTGTAAAAAGCATGTTATATACAAATAAGGAAATGTGATTAAAACAGCGAAAAAAATTGGCACTGGACACTAAAAGTTTTTCTCCCACATCTCTGGCAGTAACTTAAAGTGACTAAGATTATGGTGACTTAATAGCATATTTAAATCCAAGACCTATTTCTTTAAAAAAATGTAAATTTAATTCAAACCTTCAGAAAGCTTGTTTAGATAGATAGATAGATATAGATATAGATATAGATATGGATATAGGTAAAAGTGAGAATAATCATAATTTTGCATTTCAAATTTGCTATTGAATCAATTCTATCAGACAATTACAATGAAATTTTATGTCTCTAATGATACTCTTGGGGTTTTGTACGGCAGTAGCATAACATGAAAATCAGTAAAACTGATTATTTCTAAATTAATAATACAGCAATTTCTTTAAGATCATATTTGATATCTTCAGTATGAAAGTATTGTATATTTAATTGCACATATGTAACAAGTTAAACCAAAATCAGATCTCTAGATAATATTAAATAATTTTGTACAACAGATAGTACAATATTAGCTGTTATCAGGTGCCATTGGTAGCTACTCATTTTAATAAAACACTGACAGGTTCATCAAGTCCTCTGCAGGAGTAGTTCTCAGAAATGCCAGATGAGCACAAAACTTAGCAGTTTCCAGGAGCAGATCATTGTATCAGCCTTGAGAGAAAGGCAGGATCTCTTCCCCTGTATCCTCAGTCCCCTTGTTGTAAGAAGCAGCATCTGTATTTGCAAGTACAACACACAGAGCCCCGCCTGCAGCATGTAGTGCTGCAAGTGCTCAGGGCTTCCAACATTCACACACTGCCAGGTGAGCAAATGGACATTCTAGTCACCAGATTAATGTGCTCATCTAATGCTACAGACACACAGAGCTAAAACTCTCTGAGCTTTGGAAAAAAGTTAATATTATCCATTTAGCCAACTACAACTGACACATGACTGAAAAGCATGGCTGTAATTCTATGTTGTTTCAAATGTCTTAAAGAATATTTCCAATTAATTAGTATAACTGAATTTGTATTCACTTCTCCAATATTGTTAACGTCTTTTTCCTCTTGGCCATAATACAGTTTAATTTTAATTTCAGTGATTAAAAAATAGACTGTGTCCAGTAACTGTAATTTTGTAAATTAGGCAAAATCTGTAGAAAAATACTTAATATACTTCATATAGACTATTTATGTGAATGAGCTTAAAGATGTGCCAGACTCCAAAACAAGTTTTTAATATTTTCCAGCTTCATACATACACTTACATGCTGAATTCAACTACCATATGAATTCTCAGAGTGGTTGAAAACAAAGCCATAAGAAGAAAGAACTATCAATGAACAAGTCTTCTGACAATTGTCTTCTGACAATTGTTTGATAATGTACTGAAAATATTGGCTAATGAATCTAGATAATACTCTAAATCAAGAATTCAGACCCACACTTCAAATAAGTTTTCTCTTGATGTCACATTATGCTGACTACCAAAGCATCCCAGATTTCTGAAGCAGACGAAATTTGTGCGACAAACCAACTTTATACTGAAATTCAAATCCCAGCACCACGAGGGGTTTGAAAGAAGCAGATATTCAAGAACGTATGCTGTTAATTTTTGCATGGCATGCTAGAAGTTGCTCATTTTCCTCAAAAAGCAAAGTCTGTCCACTTACAGACCACTGTGGCACACAGCAACAGCCAAGTGCTTTATGAACTAACAAGGTAATTAACAGCTCCTTACAGCTGCAGTAACATGGAGAGAACCTAAGCCCAAACTTGGTCACATCCAAGATCACATTCTCTCATCTTATTGTATAAGACTATCATGTTGGTAAAAGACTAAGTACCAGCTCTTAAAGGATTTAGGTTATAGGCAGAATGGGTGGCTTACATAAAGCTTGTAAAAAAATAATTTAGGACCCTATTGGTACCCCCTTTCTTTGATTTTAACTGTCATATGATGGTGTGAAGATGAAGGCTGTGCCAATGACAGAATAACTGTGTAAAGGTTAATGCTAGCCTTCAGGAGAAAATAATTACAAAGAAATGCTAACTTTTGCCAAGTTAATTCTGATTAGTGTTCAGCAGAATGGCATTATAAAAGCTGCATCGTATTTACTTGTGTCTTTTCTCTACACTTGCCTGGCACAAACCAGCATGTCAAGAGGAAACAATATGATGTCAAATCCAACTGACATTTTCTAGTAAAACTTTTTCTTACTACTGCTGTCTGATGTCTAGATTTACGTATTATTCAATAAAATTAAATAATTACACCTAGCACAGCTCTGAATTTAATAATTTTCTGTAATAATTACTGCAGTTCAAATAGGGCAAAAAATGTTATGTAAGGTCACAATTTTACTGGGGCTCAGTATCAAGACCTGGTGCAATATGGTTTCGTTCTCCTCATCTTTCCTAATCCCTTGTAGAATGACAGGGTTAGATAGAGCAAAACCAGCAGAACACTGTTTTGTGCCTTTTTACACTTTGTATTTATAAATAAAGAACAGCAGTATCACAAGATAGTAGCTAAATGCTGTCATGAGTACCAGTTGCTCTTACCAGAAGTGACGGGTAGATAAAATAAATCATGCAATTTAAAGTAATAATCTGTTGGCATCTATTTGTAAATAAGCATAGTTCTAGGTCAATGGTAATAATATAAAGCCTATACATATATATGTGCAAAACCTTCCCCATTTTAACAGTATATAGTTTCATATCAGAGGATATTATTATCAGATTTTTAGAAAGTACCATTTCCAAAACAATTTTTGTAATCATTTATCTCATATGTCTGCTAGGCATTTTTATTTTTACACATTTTCCTAGTGGTATTAAGGTAAAGATTTTGTCATACTCTCATGGGCTTTCCTGTAGCACTGACTGGAATTTCTCAGGCTACAGAGGTTGTACCCCATTTGGCTGCCAACTGCCCACTTCACTCAGTCTTCCAGACAGCTGATCCTGTAATTTGCAGCTGCTGAATCCATCAGCCTGCTCACAGCCCTCCACGTCAACTAAAATAGCCTGAACTGCAAACACTGCAGTAGATGAAGAAAAAGCGCATAAACAAACCCTCAAGAGCCAATGGAAACAGCTTTGATGTTGACTTTTAAAAATATTTTCTCTCTGGTCTTCAAGAAATTGTGTTAAGATGTACATGAAACTACTGAAAGATGAAAGGTTGGAATATGTTGCTTTAGAGCTAGTATCAGTGACAGAGAAGCTGTACTGGAGATTTTGTTCTTTGATCTTGCAGTAAAACCTCAGCAGGAAAAACAGATTGCTACTGCATCTTACAACTGCTGTACATGCAAATATAATCTATGATTTAAGAAAATGTCTATTTGGTCTTTCTTTTAAGAGCTTTTTAGTTCCTCAGAAGACAAATATTCCCATCAGAATGCACAAATTCTTCTTTTTAGAAAAAAAATTTAGAATATATGCCACAGAATTTTTAGATTTGTAACTTTAATTGAACTTGAAAATTATAAATTAAACTCATTCTCTGCACTACCCTTTTATGCTTATGCATCTTTTAGAATGGTATTTTTCCTTTAAATGCACTCTGACTTCTCAAAGAAGTAGTTTCTTATTTTTTTCATGCCTACCTGCTGTACATTCAATGTTATAATAAGGATAAAACTGTTCTATTATTGGTGAAACCTTAAGAGCAAATGCTACACAAATGTTTTTGCAGCTATTTTTAAGTAAATAATTAAGTCTAACAAAATAACCATACATGAAAAATCCAGACTTTGAATAAGCAAAATCAACTGCCAGGGAAAGACCTGGACTAACTTTGAGTTACCAGCTAGGCAAAAAGTGTTTGAAGTACTGAAGTAGTGTAGCTGGTGTGGCTGTGGCATTCAGTGACTAAGGGAAATGAATGCATTTTACTGGGTGAAGAATGCAAAGGAAAGCAGCTACCAGGAGGGTTCTGAGATCACTGGCCCTGCCTTCTGCTCCATCATTTTCCACACATTGTTCTCTTTTCCAGCTTGGCTTTTATTTTAATTAATTTACCCTCATTATTTTAGGTGAGCAACATTTTAATTATTGCAAAATTCCAGTAAGTGGATCTAAGATGATCCACTTTCTATTGTACAAATATTGGCATTGAAAAATTCTCAAAAAATTATTAAAAATAAATATTCAGTTTGGTGAACTCTAAGTAGGCATGTTTCTACTGTGTTTTGTTATCTCAGGAATCAGTGAGTTACATTCTTATATCCCTGCATTTAAAAATAATGTGAAAGAGGTGTCAAATCATCAGTTCTTTGACAGAGCTGCTAAAATACTAACGGTGTCTATGTGATTGTAACAAACACAGATTTGCTCTGCAATAATTCATTGGTTGTTTATACGATGTGTTTTATTTGTTTGTTTGTTGTGTAAGTATATTGGTTGACTATCTCTCTACAAGGAAGATGAGCAAGAAGAAAGGAAGACACCACATGCTAAGCGCTTCAGGCTGAGGAAAAATGCCTGAAATGTTAATGGTGAAACTCCTCTCTTGGGATTCCAGCAATTTGCATTTGTTTTGCCATATGGACCATTGCTGGGGCCAAAGGATCGAACATACTGGGAACATGCAAAAGGATCTTTTGTCCAGAAACAGGGCAGTTGCTGCTGGAAGTTATTCCAGCTCACTTGCCAGGACCAGCTGCAGTGTCTTACAAACCGAGGCCAGCCTGTACCTTTTCTGCAGGAGGGAATGGCTGCAGGGAAGAGAGACTGCTTTCAAATGTTTATTTCCCCTACTAAATTTAATCAGTAATTTAATGGAAAAAGACTTTCTGAACACAGCATTCACCACAGGCCAGATTCTTAATTAAAGAAAGCATTTAGTTCACCCAGAAAGCTTCTGATAGCTGATGCACAAAACCGCTCTAAGGCCTGCGGTGGAACTGGAGAGTCACAGGAGAAGTTATGGCAGTAAAATGAGGCACATCAGAATTGTATTGAAAGAGTGTTGTGTAGACAAGTCTGGGCTATCCACTTCTGGGATATTCCTGACAACAGTAACATTGGAGCATGAATTGCATTTGTGTAAGAAACTAAGAATGCAAGGTGAATATGGCAAATATGTTGCTGTGGGAAGAGATGCAACCTCTGCAACTAAATACTGTTTTCATATTCCTGAATTTCCATTGGTTCTACTGTGCAATGTGCCTACAGCTACAACCTAAAAACCCTTTGAAAGTTTCAGAATAAAAGATATGTTCTTGTATCCTCAAGCCCAGGATGCCTAGAGAATTTTCCTGTTAAAGTTATCACTGTACAGCATTCCTTCCATGCATAATTGTACAATTTTTCATTTATCTTACTTTAAGAATGTTAAAGCAAACTGATTTTTATCTAGGGCTAACTTTGAAAATTTTAAAATAATTAAAACTTGATATAAAATGTTATATTTGTGCTGATTGAAGTCTGATTTTGCACTACACTCTGGAAGACATCATTGCACAGGTAGTCTAGAACAGTTCTTCATGCAAGAAGATAAATAGGACTGAACTGTGCAATAGAGTAGCAGGTTTTGTTTCTAGCTACTTCTGACAAAAAAGGAAAAATACCAAACTCATGAAAACCTGGTCAAGCAAGAGGTAGTAGAGGTAAGTTTGGGAAGAAAAAGACATTTTTAAAATGCCTGTTCATTGTATAATGGTAATTATGTATATATTTCTAAATTACACTGATTATTTAAGACCACAAAGAAATTAGAAAAAATTATGAGGTGGCTTTATACTAAGCACACTCATCATGTATTATATATTCATATCTCTAAGTGGAGTATCTATTCATGTCTGTGAAATGGAAGAGAGATGACTTATTAGAACATCCTTCAAATACCTTGTAGTTCTCTTCACATAACTCTACATTTGCTACCTTGATAGAAGAATGTAGAATGTATTTTCCAATTCTCTTGATGCCTACCTTTGATTCTTACTTTTTTTACTCTCTTTACTCAGCACTATCTTGCTTTCTGTAAATCATATATACTAAGTGCAATTTAAAAGCATTTCTAACTATTTCAAATTACCACACACAAATAAAAATTGAGGATGCAAATGGAAGTACATTTTACTCACAGTGAACATATACACTCTGCAGCAGCTAAGCCAACCAGTTCTTGGTAGCCTGGCTAGGACTGGGCGGTTTCTGACCTCACTGTAGAGAGCAGTTCACCGGCTATGAGGAAACCCCTACTACCATTTCATGCAAGACATACAAACACTTAATGTGACAAAAAAATCATGTTAGCTATATGAAGAATCAGAAAGAAGACCACTCCTATTATTCAATCATAACTTCTATATTGTTATCTACAATATGAAATAACTAGCAGAATTCAATGCTATTGTACTACTAGTTCAACAATTTTCCAGTAAAACTGGTCGTCCTTTTGAAAACACTGAGTTTCAAACATCTGGGCTGGCAAACTATCACCCTGACAGCTCAGTTTTGTATGTGTCCCACTCTTGCTCTCTCCTCAATTTTAGTTTGAAGAAGATTTGGAATTACTCTTGGAATAAGAAAATGTCTATAATTCTTTAAGCTTTCTGCAGGGCCATAGGATCTTCATTGTCTGAGCTCTATTTTCCGGTGAGCCAATCTGTTTTTGTTGTTTCTACAAGAAAATAGGTGCATCTATCTTAAAAGATTTTTTCAGTTTATATACTTCTTTAGAAAGACTCTGGTTTTTTATTAAATTCAATAGATGCAATTAGGGTCTTTGAGAACAGCTGCTCTTAAGAGAAGAGTTTAGGTAAAAGAGAAAAATTTCTTGGAAAAAAGTCTCATTCTTGACATAAGGAAGTTTTGAATTACAAACAAAATATATCCCTACATGAATAGCACAAAGTATTTTGGGCAGCAATGAACTACTGAAACATAAGATATCAGAATAAATAAATAAAAGCAACTTCAAGTTCACACAGGAGAAAAAATCAGGCTTTCTGCATAGACATGCAGAACACAACAGGAAATTTTTAATCAAAATATTTTGTCTTGCTGAATCCAAAGAATGCTAACCTCATTCACTCTCTTTGACTGAAGTTCAGTGACTATAACAGAATTTAATAAAGGATAGTGAGACTCTAGTCTTATCTCAAATGAGATAGGAAGAGTCAGAAGTGAAGAACTACCATCTGTGCTAGGTCTTCTATAATGAAATTTGATAGCATGATAGGAAGTTTTCAAGATAAGTGGCTGTTTATATCATCACGGCTAAGCCTCCAAGAGCTTCTGTGACATGTTTTTGGAGTTGTTTTCCATCAGTCATTATTTAGGACAGCAAAAAGGACAGAAACTGTCTTGTTCTTTATTACCAGACTTCACTTTATTGGCACTGTAGTTCCCCTTTATGTTGTTCAATGAATAATAGAATCATTTTGGTTGGAAAAGACCAAAAGCTAATATTTAATCAATGAAATCTTATGGGGATTACTGAGATTTTCTTTTCTTGGTTTAGAAATGTGGAAAAGAAGCCTTAGAGTCTATCTTGCACGCTGCTTGATGCTTGTGACCTTCCTGCCCTCTTTCCTGAATGACAAATATTCAAGTCAGCTGGAAAGCCCTTGTAGATCTCCCAATGAGTTAGTAACAATTACAAAGCACTTAGAGCATCTGGAGGCACTTCCTGTAGTCTGAAACAGCTACCACCTACCCAGTGTACCAGGTCCACTCTGGATATCACTTACTGTGTTGTAAGAGTCAGGGTTAGAATGTATAAAGTGGTGCTAGAAAAAAATAAAAAAGAAAAGAAAAGAAAAGAAAAGAAAAGAAAAGAAAAGAAAAGAAAAGAAAAGAAAAGAAAAGAAAAGAAAAGAAAAGAAAAGAAAAGAAAAGAAAAGAAAAGAAAAGAAAAGAAAAGAAAAGAAAAGAAAAGAAAAGAAAAGAAAAGAAAAGAAAAAAGAAAAGAAAAGAAAAGAAAAGAAAAGAAAAGAAA